>LPNX010562922.1:143783-276871 GCA_001517045.1 Pseudotsuga menziesii
CTGAGCCATTTTGTCATGGTGAGAGGATTCAGTTCCTTCCATGTCAGATATGAGTGCTAAGATTGAGAGCCATTCTGACGAGTAGGTTAGATGTAAGGGCTGTTCCATTCTGTTCATGGCTAAAGGATTTAGTTCCTTCCATGTCAGATGTAAGTGCAGAAATCTCTCCTCATTGGAGTTGAGAGTCTTCCATCATTGGATGGGATTGTGCCATTCTGACGAGCAGGTCAGATGTAAGGGCAGAGCCATTCTGTTCATGGCTAAAGGATTTAGTTCCTTCCATGTCATATGTAAGTGCAGAAATCTCTCCTCATTGGAGTTGAGAGTCTTCCATCATTGGATGGGATTGTGCCATTCTGATGAGCAGGTCAAATGTAAGGGCAGAGCCATTTTGTTCATGGCTAAAGGATTTATTTCCTTCCATGGCAGATGTAAGTGTAGAAATCTCTCCTCATTGGAGTTGAGAGTCTTCCATCATTGGGTGGGATTGTGCCATTCTGACGAGGAGGTCAGATGTAAGGGAAGAGCCATTCTATTCATGGCTAAAGGATTTAGTTCCTTCCATGTCAGATATAAGTGCAGAAATCTCTCCTCATTGTGGGTGAGAGTCTTCCATCATTGGATGGGATTGTGCCATTCCGACATGGTGAGAGGATTAGGTTCCTTCCATGGTCGGATGTAAGGGCAGTGACATGGTGAGAGGATTAGGTTCCTTCCATGGTCTGGATGCCACATCTGGTATGAAAAAGGACCAGCCCTGTGATGCCACATTTGGTATGAAAAAGGACCAGCCCTGTGATTCCTCATCTAGTATGAAAAAGGACTAGCTCTGAGAAGACACATCTAGTATGAAAAAGGACTAGCTCTGTGTGGATGCCACATATAGAATGAAAAAGGGCTGGCTCTGTGAAGACTCATCTAGTATGAAAAAGGACTAGCTCTGAGTAGATGGTACATCCAACATGAAAAAGGGCTAGCTCTGTAGAACTTCCTATGACGAGATAGTACACACATGATGATGACCAGTGGAGATCCAGATCGAGCTATGATCCAGATCCAGTTATGATGAATTTGAGAGATCCAGATCGAGTGATGATCTAGATCTAGCAATGATGATCCAGATCCAGATCCAGATCAAGTGATGATCCAGATCCAGTGATGATGATCTAGATCGAGTGATGATCTAGATCCTGTGATGATGTTCTATGATGATCCAGATCGAGAGATGATCCAGATCCAGATGAATTGAAGATGAATATGACTTGAAGACGAAGAAGACTTGATGACAGAGATGACTTGAAGATGAACATGATCTAGTGATACAGAGAAGAAGACCAGTGCTGAAAATTGTGTCGAAAGAATAACTTCCTAGTTAAGAGGGAGTGTTGATGTATATGTAACTTCAGAATGTATTCTTATATGTATTTTATATATTGTAACCTGATGTTTATTCCGGGATGTTTCTATTATGTATTTGAGTCATATTGTCTTACCCCGATGTTCCAATCGGGTGGATTATTAATGTAAACAAGTCTTTTCAAGTCATTAGGTAAGTCCCCACAGTTTCGGGGCACTTGGGTTATTATACACTAATTAAGGTGTAGGCTCGAGTAAGTAATTGTAAGTTAAGCCTACATGGTTGAGTGCACTTCAAGTCAACGGAAGAATATAAATAGAGAGTGAGAGTCTCTCTATTTATCACTTGTGGATTACATCACTTGCTCTCTCAAGTGTGGCGCACCTTTGGAGAAGGAAATACTTTGGCTTGACAGAAGACAGAAGGCTGTTGTTGTGTTGGGAGTTCATCTTACTGTTTTGGGATCACATCTTGTGGTGATACTATCTTAGAGGAAGTTGAGGGGTTTTCTCCATTTATGGTTTCCCCTCCTAAAATCTTTGTGTCTCTTGTCTTTTGTGATGTGCTTATGTGATTGTTGTGCTTGTTATTCTCTCAGTGAAAAGATATTAACATAATGCTAGCTTAAATGTTGAAAAACTAACAAGTAGAAGTAAATTAACACTTTCGGTGGCTTAGGTGAGACTTCAAATGACTCATTAGCCACTGAAAAATGTTGCTTTCAGCAGCTTAGGGAGAAGACCAATAAGTATTTTAATCACCAAAAGTAGGCATCGAGTGACATTAGTAAAGGTACTTTCGGTGGCTTAGGCGAGACTCAAAACAACTCATTAGCCACCGAAAGGTGATGCTTTCAGTAGCTTATCAGACAAATCAACGCATATTTTAACCACCGAGAGCACGAAGATAAGCTTCGGGAAAAAACAGTTTCAGTGGCTTAGGCGAGACTCTAGACATCTCATTAGGCACTGGAAGAACGGGTTTTCGGTAGTTAAACAGGTTTTTCGGCAAGGCCACTATCCGTTGAAAGCAGGATTTCACCTTGAAGCTGGGATAACAAGTTACGGTGGCTTAGGAAAAATGGATATCATATTATTAGCCACCGACAGCTATCTTTTCCACCGAAAAGACAAAAGAGGAAAACAATTAGAAAACAATCAAATCACAACCCGTCAGCAAGATGAACAATTAGTGTAGGGCGTGACAAACCACCGAAATGACTTGAGCTTGCATAACCACATGTTGAAATAATTTAAAGAGGTCGTTATAAAACTGGCAATGTACTAATAGGATTGGAAACCCCCAATTTTCTTCCACATATCCAAAAGAACAACAAAAATCTCACCGAGTACCTAGGATGACATGCAATATGATTGCTTGGCAAAGGAAATCGAGAAAATCAATCACTGACATCACCTTCTGACCTCATCATCCATCATGACAATGAAAACCCTCATAATCAGTGCCAAAAGGATGAACACATTTCACTTTCGAGCTTATCATTATTCTCCACCAAAAAAACCATCTTTGAGGAAGCAGCCTGCTAACACACTGTATACAGAACTTAGAATTATTTTCCAGGTACCCAGGAGAGGCACTCATCAAGATGAATAAGGGAGGACCTATTCTCAGGCAGGAGCTAGGAGATATCAGCTATTTGGAAGCACATCCAGAGGTCTGTAAACTCTTCCAAGAGGTTGGCTGCTACAAGTTTTGTGAGAAGATACAAGGTTCCCATCAGCAGGTAGCTGAGGAATTTTCCATCTCATTTGATGGTTCAAAGGCAGTTATAGGAAAGGAGGAATTTCACATAGATGAAACCCTAATCAATGAATTAACTAAACTCCCTTCCACAGGAGAAAAATGGTTCAAGACAACCATACCAAAAGATGTAGAGTTCAAGTCTTACCTAAAGACTGAACATAGAGGAATGGTGTGGAAGAAGAGTGTGCCATCATCCTAGTTGGAAGAGAGGTGGCAACAATTGCTGAAGGCCATTTTCATTTACCTAACATGTGAAGGAAGATATAACATAGCCATGATCTACCATTTCAAGATAATGAACCACTTCACAGGTAAAATCCAACTCAATTTTCCCTTTTACTTACAAAGAAGTTTGGGAAAGATGGCACACCAAGTGAAAGCCCAACCAACCAAGATTTTTGGCAGACTATCTCACCATGGCCTTATCGAACTGTTGATCTAAGAGCTGCTGAAAATAAGGAATATGGCATGGCCTTATTTTCTGTCTTGGAATGTATTTGAGACAGGCCTTCAACCAGAAGAGAAAGGCACATCTCTTGCTAAGAAGTCCAGCACACCAAGGAGTGTGAGAAGAAGGAGGAGGGCTATATCCCTAGCAGCAGCAACAGAACAACCTCCCTCTTCTTCCAAGGCAAATAAGGTAAAAAGGAACTTGGAATTCAGTGAGAAAGGCTAGGAGGTTGAAGCACATAATGAGAATAGTTTAAATCTACCCTACTTAGATTCTGAAGAGGAGCAAGAGGAAGGTGTAGACCTAGCTCTACAAATTGTACCAGTGGTTGAAAAACTACCATCCCCCACACCAAAGGAGCAAGAGGAACCAATAGAGAAGGCTTCCTCCAGCAAGCCCAAAAATCAAAGATAAATCAATTACTGAGGCAAATTTATGAGATGGATATTTTGGAAAGGGAAATAAAGAAAAATAATGATGCATTAAACCAGCAGGAACAAGCCGCTACATAAGTCTTACCTGGAGCAGAGAGAAAGATATATTTTATTAAAGAGGCCGAATACAAGGTACCTAAAGGACAATACTAGATTTTATAGGATGATTAGGCTCCAAATAATACAACTCAAGGAGGCCGAGGAAAACCCTAGCAGCCACCCCACCTTGGAAACCCTAGCTGAGGCTGTATTTAGCCTTCAGCCTCTAGAAACTAGCCACGCTACTATTAACCCTCCTAGCACAGATCTTGTTGAAGAAGAAATCTAAGTAGACAGCCATAAAAGAATATTTTTTGGAAAAACCCTAATAAATTTTGAAAATAGGGATTTTCGTGGCTTAGGTGGATGCTGGGGCAGTTCATTAGCCACTGAAAGCACCGCTTTCAGCAGCTAATGCTTCCGATAATTTGGCCTCTTAACCACCAAAATCAGACAGAGGCTTAAAATCAAATTTTGGCACATAGGATAGGTTTTGGGTGAATATAGATGGCTCACGGACATAGTCTTAAGATGAAGGGCATGGAGGAAAGCACCAAGAAAAGGTTTGTTTCATTTTTACTATGACATAACAACAGAAAAGGTCACCGACACCTAGCTGTCAAGAGAAAACAATGAATTAATCAAAAGAGGGCTAGTAGCAGTAATTGGCAGCAGTTACCTCAGTTATCTGAAGGTTCATACAGTGAACTAATTCTTCAGTTAGTTAGACAAGTAGTTAATTAGGGTTTTTTTAACCTAATTTTTAAAAAACTATTATTTTGTTTATTTTTGTAAAAAACAGATCCAAGTTTTGAGGATCTGTATATTTTGTAAAGGCTATAAATCCTAATACTTATTTTATGAAAAGGGTTCAACTTCGGGGACTTGCAGACCATTGCTATTATCAAGCTTCTCATTTTGCTCATGACCTAATATAAGCTCTTTGTTATCATTTGTTTCGCTTCCATTTATATCTTTTTTGTTCTTATGCTTGAATGTGTTTTTCAAGTTATATTCAAGTTAATTAATGTTTGATAGTTGTCACCCTATTGGCATGTTGATGTGGCTTTAATTATAGGTAATTTCCTTATCATGATTTAGCCATTTATATGTATCTGTTTTATGTATGAATTTGCGAGCATCATGAGTTCTCCATCCCTACACCATATTTTCAACCTCTGAACAGTGGTAACTAAAATGCTTGTACCTGATTGAGTTTCATGCATGTCTTGAGAGTGGAAGGTCATATAGGTCACCTACCTTGATCCATTTTATAAAACCCCCCAAAAATTGTAAGTTACCAGGCATCCTCGAGCTGCAACCTAGAGGAGTTTCCTGGCGTGATAACACATGCGGTTAGAGGCTCCTGAATCAATGAGGAAGTATTGAGATTTTGAAAAGAAATATCTCAGGGCATCGCATCTCTTAAGATCATCGATATTCTTCTCAATACCAACTTCATTACACCCTTTGGGAGGAAAATATGGTGTTTTTCAAGAAGTCTGTCCATTTGATCTATATTTTCTTCATACAATATTTCTCTGAATGGTTTTCTTTCTTGCAATAGGAACACTTGGTATTTTCAAACCTATTTTTCTTGTCCTTCCTGGAGGGTGAGGCTCCATCTAGTTCATCAATATCATCCTTTGGTTTGAATTCATTATTTCTCTTTTCCTTCCCTTTATTCTTCCCTTTTTCTTTGGTATTCTTGGTCTCCCCAACCAAAAGAGGTAGATCTTTGGAGGCTTTTAGGGATCCCATTTGGATCAAATTATGTTTTTCTTGGATCAGAGACTCAATGCATGCATCAAGTGGGGGAATTCTCTAGTTTTTGGTTGTCAATCTCTGTGATGTCCTTGGTTTCGACCCCGTTTGCATGATGTATATATTGTAATTAATCGTGGTGAGGAGCACAAGGCAAAATCCCCACCATCGATTTTGTTGTGTATGTTTCGGCAATGTGGATAATTGTCGATGGTATGCTGTGATATAAGGCACATTATAATTCGGCATCATGTAAACACGCACATCAATTAAAATAAACCACAACTAGCTATGGCAGTGCAACGTTGAATGAAAAGGGCATGGTTCCAAAGGATAAGGGGTGGGGGATGCCAAACCTTGGTTATGGGGGAAAAACCCAAGTTTTGTCACCTTGTTGATTTTCCATCTTCCCTTGTCAACCTCTTGAATGTATTGTTGGGCAGCTGAGGAGTAATGGCTGGTGGTGGTTGAGGCAGTTAATTCCTTTGGGAGTGGGGTGGCAGGACTGTCAATCCTTTTCCCACCTGCCCACTCCACCCACGTCTGCCCATTTTTCTCCCTCACGCACTCTTCCCTGGTCAATTCTCCTCTCTCCACGATTTGGTCTATTTTTCCTCTCACGCACAAGCTCTGGGCGATTTTGGTCTCACGCAGACATTTTCCTTGGCTCCACGAGTTGCTGGAGACCCACGCACTGCAAATTCGCGTCCTTCCTATTGCTGTGTGCATCCACAGACAAAAACAAATTTGTTCTTCCTCACGCAGGGTCCCATTGTCTGTTATTTTCCTCACTGGGTCGAATTGTTTCCCTCATGCACAGGAATTTCTGGGTTTTTCCATGTTGTTCTTTCCCTGCTAAATAGTGGATGCTCGGGCTGTTGAAATTTGGTATTTCTCTCTTTCAGTGTGGTATTTATGTGTTTTCTCCATGATTTTGTTGCCTAGGATGGGCCGTATTCCCCACGTTTGCTGTGAGTTGTGCTCACTAATACATTTTGGGACTGTTATTTTCCCACGTTGTTGGCTGTGTTGCTGGAGTCTTCCTTACATATTTGGGACTGTTGTGATTTCGTTTGAAGAGTCATTTTGGCCACGATAGGGCCAAGAATGACTCCGAATTTCTTCTCCCTGTTTAAGCTGTGACAGCTAAGTAATTGCCCGAGTGCAATGGTTAGTCTTCGGACTGTGTTGGCTTGGCTTGTCTGTTGAAAGCCTGTGAAACCCAGCTGTGTTGGTTTGTTGTTTATGTCCCATTGGATATGTATAAGCTTGCAATTGACCCTTATTATTGAGGAATCATGCCCAGCTCGGGGGTGGCAGTGTGCTGAGAGATTGATGAGCACGATGGCCTATGGTTGGGTGGAACGTTGCAGCGACGTAGCTGGTTGCGGGTGAAGTCTTCATCAACAGATAAGTGCTGCTGTCTATATTCCATCTCTGTATATATATATATTGATGTCAATTAATGAATTATAATGAACATGTGGAATGCTGGTTTATGAATATGTTTGCTTCTGCTGAATGTTGATTCATTATGCATCTGTGTATGCTTGTAAGTTTTAATTCCAGCATTGATCTCTTTTGATTATTTTCATGGGGCGGTTTGCCTGGATGTGTTTGATGTGTTGTTCACGTCCTCTTCGCCGGTCGGAGTCATGGGGACGTGACAATCTCCTGGAGTGGAAGGTGGACACAAAAAATAAGAATCAAAGGCCAAACTTTCTCAGAATGGATAGCACCAGCTGCTCATCCTTATTGCAAATTCCACATTGTTTCCACTACATGACTAGAGACTTGAAATTGGTGAAAAAATATTGGATGGTTTCAAAAAATTTAGGTTGAATAGAAATCAATTCATTCTCCAAATTGTGGCCTCTTGTCTGATCTTTCTTTCGAAACATTAATTCAAGCTTCAACCATACTTCCCTTGGGGTTTAATCCATTAAGGTGGAAGAGAAATTCCTTGGAGATATGAATACACATGCAACCAAAATATTCATCCAATTTGTTCAGGTACTTTGATTCCTCTAAATATTGGTAGGATTAGACCTTCTATCCCATTGTATAAACCCTATATAGACCCTTGTTGCATAATACTATCTGCATATCTCCTCTACAATCCATGTAATTGGAAGGTGCGATGATTCTTGGTGTCAAGGAAGTTTAATTTCCATTTTTCAACTGTAGGAGAAACACAATTCTTGTGAATTATTCACAAAACCTACATAAAACTCTCAATTCAAAGGTAAACTATCTGTGTATAGATTTGATACCATGTAAAATTATCAATTTCACAATGTCTTTGTCAGATATTGAACCTCATAGTGAAACAAGAATTAAGGGGATTGCTTTTACAGAGAACAATTCATTAACATGCACAATGAAATTAATCAGACAAGAGTAAAAAATTTGGTAGCATAAACTAGACACAATAATCATTAATTTGTATGTAATACATCCATAATACAAAAGAAGGAATTTGAATCCTCTGGGAATGATCCAAATTCCTGACTCTATATTTACTCTAGACATGGTAACCTTAGAAAAATCACCACTGAAGACTTACTAGTGCAACTCCAGAAAACAAAAACAACTAACGGTTGGTTAATTGATCATGGTAGGTGCGAAAATGCACTTATATCTTGAAATCATTCAAAGGATTCACTTGGATAACTAAGAGTGAACTTAATGTGGCACATTGAAGCATGACTCAACACTACCCAGGTTTAACTAATGGTGGAACTCCTGTAACTTAGTGTGGTCTCCAAAAATCTAGAGATTGGTCTATGAAGATCCTATATTAATGCATGAGGGTGCATCAAGTGGCTATTGGGACCCATATAATATATCCATACACTAATGATATTGATAATGACATCCTAAGCTAGAAAACTGATAAATGATAAATAAAATAAGGTGGTGGACAAGGGAGGATTAATAATCCTAACACTAAAATCGATATACAACAATTCTAATTGAATAAATATCCAAGAGGCATGATCATATGATTTTGAAATATCCAATTTAATAACTACAGTTAGAAATTTTTTGGTACACAGAGAATGCAATCCTTCTTGAGATAATCCAATTCCTTCATGAATTTATCTTGCTTTGAGAAATACAATTTGTTCACATGAAATAACCCTTGATAGAAGCGTTTTCAATCTCATTGCAATCAACTTGGAAAATATTTTGTACAAGCAATTGCATAATTGAATCCATCTAAAATCATCAAAGGAGAAAGGGAGACAAACCTCCAATATTAAATAAATAAATGTTAAGTTTAATATTAATAGAATTCTCCTTGACTGATGGAATTCTTTAGCAGCACACAAAAGATTATCACCAATCACATTAAAAAATTATTCAAAGAATTCCATTTACCACCCATCTAGGAGAGGACTCCTTTTCTTCTTAAAATATTGAATTACTGTAAGAATTAGCTCCTTATTCACATCACTAAATAGAAATATATTTTCCTCCTCTTCTATCTGTCTAGGGAATAAATCCATAAGTTTTAATATCGTGTCAGTCTCACACTAATTGGGATATTTAAAAAATTGTTTGAAGTGAGAAACATCCATATTGTAAATCTCCTAAAAAATTCTAACCTTACTTCCTCCGTAATCCTTGAGTTCCGAGATGGTATTTTTATTTTTCTTGTAATTAAACAAATATGGAAAAAATGGTATTAGTATCACAAACTTCATTTTATGTAGCATGGATATTTAGTCTCCATACCATTTCTTCATCAATAATAGTATTGAATCATTGATGTTCCAATGTGATAATACAATCCAAATACTACTAGTAGCGACCTCTCCCACCCAAGTCTGGCCATAAGGGTCTTCGATCCTCTATTAAGTATCTTTTAAATATTGACATTTTTTATTTTTCCTTTCTGATGCAAAGAATAATAACTTAGTGTTCAATAATTTAAGATATTACACTATCTATTTATAGGAAAGAATCCCTACGAAATTATCAACATGCACCCAATTATCCATAACCATAGCTTGAAATTCCTCTTCTTCGCACCAATGGGGATTATACTTAAAAGGAACATCTGATTTCTTTTCCCCTTTACCAATGTCCAAGTAAATAGGAAAATTATTTGAAAACCACACCGAACCCACCCAAGTATTGAACCTCTCCAATTTATGGATGAGAACTTGATGTGCTATAAATATTTCTATCCTTTTAGAGATAGAAATATGTCCCACTCTATTGTTTCATCAAGTTGGTTCTAATTGAACATGATCCAAATATAACCATCCTATAAATTAATCATTTTCCACAAAATAATTAGAAAGCGTATCTTCTATGGAACAAGCCCCTCAGATATCATCACCACTTATTGTGAGTCTAAGATCCCCACAAATGATTAAATTATCAGAATGAAAAATAGAGAGTGAGCAGAGATCATTCCAAAACTTCTCCTTTCCAAGATAGGGACCATATAAATTTAGCATGATGAGAGGGAATCTGTAATGCTTTATATGCACCTATTTAAAAATCCCTAAAACCACAACAAAAAAATTGAAAAAAACACTATTATAATTAAAAATTAGCATGACCCTCCCAAAAAATCCCAATGAATCATTTCCAATGAAATCCCACCTAGGAATATTTTTTATTAACACTACTACGAATCCATCACAAGCACCCATAGTTTCTTGTAAAAATACAGCATCAAGCCACTCTAACACTATTAATATTTTGAGATAAAAAATTTGGCCCTCACCCCAAGGCCCTAAACATTAACAGATAATATCTTCAATCTAAAACCACCTGTGGAGTCATATTTTCTCTAAGAACCCCAATAATTACTTGTTGTGTACCTTAACTAAATTCCTTGATCACTTCTCTTGCAATTTTAATGGCATAATTTTGACTCACCCTCAATCCTACTTCCTTATGCATACGACACCCCATTCCTCATAAAAACCCCATGTCTTGTTTGGTGCTTCTAGACCTTAGTAAATAAGGGTGCCTTCTACTCATGGAAGAAACTGAACCCTAGGACTGAGAATGACGAAAACATAGGATTTGGAGGGAATAATATCATCTTCACATACTATCCTATTGGAGATGGGTTTTTTATTATCCATCTTGACAATTTTCATGACCATAGAAAATATTCTCTAATCCAACAAAAGAATTTTATATTTGGAATATTATTTGAAAATTGAGGACTAGAGAAACTTAATGTTTGACGAGGAATGGTTAACTCACCCAAGAAAGTATTATGTAAGGTCCCCTTGCACCACGTTTTCTCCATATTCTATCATTAAGCCTTCAAAAAATTCCACTTCTTTAGTATTTGAAGTTTGAGAACTTTTCTCGATCTGTGTTATACCTAAATCATGTCACCATCATGTGATAAGACCTTTGAAATTACCACTTGCCTTGAAATCCCAGCTTCTGGAGTGAAGACTAAATGGTTTCTTATCATTCTGTCTTACAAATTACCAGCACCACTCATCATCCCTTATCCAGGAGCGGTACCCTATTCGCCCCTCTTTTCATCAGTTGTCCACAAGCAGTGCCATCGCCTGCCACCCTTGGCCAATGGGTGCTTATTACCAGAATCGCTCTGTCAAAGAAGGAGAAGCGCAGTACCCTAGGTAAAAGGGTAAAAAGAGAAGCTTCTCGAGGCATATAGATGATAAGCCCCAAGATATCTCTTATCCCTACTACTGTGGGTTGGTTTAACTCGAGATCCATCATCCTAGGATGTTAGAGGCCACCTCACCCACTAATTTCTCAACCATCTTGATCCATTAAATCCCTATAAATATGAGCTCATAGCCATGGTTGGGGAGAGAGAATTGAAGGTATTGTTATGCTGTTGGACTGATTCTTGGCCCAAGATCATTTGGAGAGAGCATAGAGAGCTAGAGTCAGAGCTTTTGGGGATGAAGAGTTGGTTTCATGGAGATGCATGTCAACACTAAGGTTTGGTTGTAAACTTCTTCATATTTCTAATGCAAGATGATTTTATGTCCCATATATATTGCTGATGTTTGATTTCAGATAAATATTGCTAGATTCCTTAGTCACTAGCATAGATTAGTAGATCATATTCTAGTTTCTTTAATCTGTTTCGTGTTGAACTCTTTTATAGGTACACAGGTGAACTATCAAAGCCTTGCATTCTAGATATCTATAGCGTCTAGGGAGAGTTATCAACCTCTGTGATATATTTGTTCTGGATCTGAACCATTCAGACTAGCAGAACACCTTGTTGTCTGCAGGAGGTGAAATATTCCAAGCAACAAATATGGTGACTCCGCTAGGGAGTAGTTGTATTCAGCTATTCTGATCATCCTCAGTCTGCAACTCTTCTCTGAATCAAGGCTCCGTTTTCTTCAACTCTTTACAGTCAGATCTACTTTTTGATTTGTATTATTTGAGTTTGAAATTTCCAGATCTGTTCATGTAACACATTGGTTTTGACCCTATTGCATTATATGTATATGATGTATATATTGTAAATGATGATGGCACGGAGCTAAAGGCCAAGGCCCCACCATTGATTGGTTATGCTATGTTTCAGGTTGAAATTGTCACCAATGGTGTATCAGGGCATGCGGCATATGTATTAAGTTTTATTATCATGTACATATGCATCTTTAATTAAAATGAACCCAACCAGCTACGATTGTGACAACCATAATGAAAAGGGAATGATTTTCACAAGTATAAGGGTGGGAAAATTGTCAAGCCTTGGGAAATGAGGGAAAAACCCATGTGTCACCACCTTGTCTTATCCCAACCACCACAATTGAGAATTCCTGGTGGTGGTTGAGGTAGTTATGGTTTTGGGAGTGGTGTGGCAAGACTGTTAGTCCGTTCCTACATGCACACTCCACCCACGGTTGACTTCACAATGGCAAAAAAACCACCGCCAGGACTCACGCATTCTCTCCACTGTGCGTTGCCTCCACAGTTTATTCCTTCCTCATGGTCTGTTCATCTACATGTAGGCATACTACTCTTCCCATGATGTTGCTGAATGCTCACACTCTTCCAATTCGCATCCTCTCTGTTGTCTGTTCATCCACGCACAAGCTGGGAGCTATTCATCCTCACGCAGGGACCATTACATGTGGATTATTCTCACGCAAAGGAGTTTATATGGTTTTTACTCACGCTATTACTCAGGATGATTTTGGGTTGCTATGGTCTTCTTTAAATTTAGAGGGATGGGAGTCTAATTGTTGTTCATGCACAGGATGAGCGTATGTATTGTTTTCCCTGGTGCGGCTTGAATAAGTCATTTTTTGCTTTCTTAATTGTCCAGGACGGACTGCTGTCTTCCTCACATTTTGATTGTGGTTGTTGTTACGTTTGGGGACTGTATAATTCTCATGGGAGTCGTTTTGGCCACGATAGGGCCAAGAACGACTCAAGAATCATTTCCCCTGTTAAGTCGTAATTGTTGTTTAATTGCCTGCATGCAATGGTTGGTCTTCGCACTACGTAGGGAGCAGGGATTGGGGGCTTGGTTTTCTTGATAAACCTGGTGGCTGGAAACCACACAGACAGGACTAGAGGGCTGGCTTTCTTCTCCACAACCCCTGAATAGCACTGGAAGGGAATGCAGGGCTTGACGGACTGTGTAGCAGAGAAGGGACCGATTCCTTATGTTGGGTGTGTGTGGGTGTTACAGAGAGAAATTCCTATGGCTTGGGGTACCACAACAGACAGCTTTGACTAAAGAAATCAATCTTTCCCAATATGCAATAGAAATAAAATGTCTAACACTAAAGGATTAGACCTTGTACCTTATTCCAGATGGTTGAAGTAGATCCTCGTTGAGCTTTCCAATCTTTAGCTTGAATTGATATAATACTTCCTCAACAACAAGTAAACAATACAAGCATACTATGTATCATGGTGTTAGATATATTCTATCATATATAATCAATGATGTAAAAGCATTTTACATATTCCAATGGATACAATATTCAATCAAATACACATCATTGGACAAGGAAATATAGTTCTTATTAATATAAATAAGAGATTACAAGATAGATACAACCTCTGACGGCACGTCTGTGAATCGGAGAAACTGAATCCCCCACTTGGGCCTCCACCACCTCAATCTTCCATCTCACGATAGCAAGCTCACTAGCAAAGGGAAAGATTGGGAAGAACACAATAGTGCTCCAAAGGGACAAAGGGATGCAGACTCAAGCATAAATTCCGGCAACAATGGACTATAGTTTCGTTGCTTTCAATCTCTCTATATGCCTTCAATGTACCAGGGGGTTCCTTATATAGCTTCACAAGTGATAATGAAGGGTCGAATCTGAGCGATTTCAAGGCATATGGAAGGCCAAGAGTCAAATGAGTCGGATCCATGTCAAGGAAAACTCCAAAAGGATTTGGACTATGCACACATCCCGATGTACACAGTTATAGGGGTCAAACCCGCGTATGTACGCGGTTATCGGGGAAAAATCCGCATATATCATCTTTTATAGAGTTTTAGGGATGATCAAGGAAACATCAAAGGATAAAATATGGTCCATGGGGTCTAAAAATTCTGCAGCGGGATAGGGGAAGGCCATACAAAGTGTGATTCACCTAGAGTGGTGAAATCCGCTATAACAGATGCCCCCTAATGTGTGAGGTCAGAGGGGTCATACGATGGCCAAAATACATTATAATCCATCCCAGAAGTGGAGTGATGAAGGATCCCAAATGGAAGACCAGCCACCCAATCAACATAGTACAATGATACAACTCTGCATATAACTGCAAGTACATATAGCAGTCCCGGATACATAAGAGTACAATGGCCATGAATAGGCATAATACATGATATCACACATGTGGTCATCACCACGTACAATATACATAGATCAGAATCTCCATGATGAAGATATACAAAGGACCATGATCTCCAAAATGGCTGAAGATATACAATAGATCAAGATCTCCATAGTGGCTGGAAATGTCTGACATACACTGGAATCAAGTCACGAGAGCTGAAATCTCATGAACACTGGCACGATCAAGGAGGTAGCATATAAGAGATGCCACCAGTCTGGAAGGTCTTCTACACAAACCGCTACGAGTACATGTCCTACTATGAAAATAGAGGTGTCAAGGTCGAACATAGTAGTCCATCGTCTGATTACCGGTCATTGATGTATACCGTTAAGAGATGCAATATTACCCACCGATAATGATAATGGGAATCAAGGTACTAGAGTGCAAACTAACAAGTGTGAATAGATGTGTTGAGTTCAAACACTTGAGAGAATCCATCAATCAGGGGACATTGATGTATTCCCAAGAAACTACCGATGGCGAGAGAACCTGCCACTGATGACTGCAAGTCTCAAGGCACTCAAAAGGACTCTATATTCCAATCCCATAATAAACGATCTGAATTTGATGGGATGAAATCCGATGAAAGGAGGGCATTAAGGCATCCCCCATCATCCAACACGAGGTACTCAACAAAGCTATCTAATGTGGAAGGACTCAATCATAAAGTGCATGAACTAGTAACTGTACCGGGAATGGCTGACATGCAAAGTCAAGATAACTGAGGAATGGCCGACACAGGTTTCAAATTCCTTCTAAAAATAGCATCATGGCGTATGGTGACTGAATGAAGACAGAGTAGAATCGATATACAAATTGGGACATCTCTGTGACACAGGAGGCATCAACAGAGGCTCTATAGGGACTGGAAGCTTAACCGGTCGGTGGAGATAAACTCAGATAACGAGTACAGCTCCTAAGTCAAACTATAACCCAACCAATGGATGTGATATACAATGCTCTGCTCGAAGGTGACATGCCTCGACAGCTGCCAAAAGATAGCATCTTTCCTTGTCCGGATTTTTGGTTTTTTTATTTTTTTTGGACTTTTTCAGTTATTTGAAAAGCTTGAAAAAAGAATAAACTAGCTTTATAGTTACAAAATAGGAGGAGACGAGTGTCATAAGGGAAAACAAACTAGTTCCAAGCAGTGGAACATACCTATACTCAATGCAAGGATACATGTGTAGGATATCGACACTCGGGGGAAAATCCCCTCCCGGTAAAAAGGGAATCAAGCTGCGAAGGAAAAAATGGCTCTGCATGGCTATACATGAGACAAGATCGGGCTATATGGCTGAAACGTAATGTTAGGGGAGCTGTCATAAAGCTAGATAAGGAAGGAAAAGATCATGATAATGCATTCATAACTTGACATAAGGGGAGTCCTGAGGGAAAAATTCCAGCATAAGATCAAGAGGAGTATGAGGCTCTTGCAAAATGTCATGGCAGTACTATACAACAAACTCCCACACCCTAAAGGAGAAAATGTCAGCATGGGCACCAAATGCAAATAAGGCGCTAACTGGGGTACCCATGTAAGGTGAAGCTCTACCACTCATATCATGCCACTTCTATAGCAGTAAGAAGGTTCCATGGCATAATAGAGTGGGTTCGTACCTAAGGTCATAGTGACATGGTCATAAGGTCATGCAAAATGCAAACAGTGGTGAACCTAACCTTTATACCAGTATAGAAATAATACCTGTGATAGGCATGAACAAGTCGAAACCTCGGAGAGAGTGTACAAAAATAGGACCCTACATGAAAACCATATTAGTCCAAAACAACCCAAAATAGTCAATAAAGAATCCAAACTATAAGATATAGGGAGGAATGATCATGACAACCGCACCCAAAGGAAATAATACGGTGAACGATAGGACATAAAAAGGAAAGTAAGGTGTAGACCCAACGTTCACGCATACACTACCATCCCAGTGAGGGTGACCACTGGTGTAAAGACCGAGCGAAGGGAAAAAATCCTCCACAAATGGAGTAGAGGATGGAAGATAACCATTCCCAAATCTATGAGCACGGTAAGGGGCTGTGATGCCCCCAAGTCTGACACCAGGGTCCATACTAGGACCAAGATGGGTGATGGGATACCAGGCATGCCGAAAATAAAAGGACCTGAACTCAAAAGAGCATAAATATACTCAAGTAACCACGATCCCAAATGCCAACTAGCGCACAAAGAGCACACTCCTAAGAAAATCTACAGCCAAAATACAAGCAAACCAAGGGGAGGATATGTGAGCTCCCTAATGCAGCAGGTATGTCTCACCTAGGAGAGGCATGAAACTCCCATACACTACAAGTGGAGGTACGTAACCAATTATAGTGGCCCTCAGCTTCAACACATAAAGCGACTGTGCTGTTCGACCTCTACCTGGCCAGGACACCTGCAGAATAACCTCTACAAGTACCCCCTCGATATCCTAGGTAAGCTCACTAAGGTCACCTCAATATAATCAAAGCTCAAGCGGACAGTCGCAGGTGGGATTGACCGTATGGGCAGGGTAGCAAAGCCTGAAACTCTCAAAAGAGACCCCAGATACGAATACAATCCTGGAAATATCTCCGGTGATACTTAGTTATGACTAGGGGTCATCCCAATCAATAACCTCTCACACTACCTCGTGCTTAACTCCCATTTGAGAGGAGGATCCTGAGAACGATGGTTATACCAAGGATTTCACACACTCCTTGGAAAGACACCTAGATGTTGTTCTTTAGGGATCTTGGAGAATTGACTTACAATGAACTATTCCAAGATCCTACAACCTAAGCTTGTTGGTGCACCCTAGAAAAGAAAAGAGTGTAATTCATTTTAATTAGCATTGATTTTAGTTGGATGTAATTACTCAAAGGGAAATGGCCATGCAACTAGTGATATGAAGACTCAACAGTAAAATAAAAGTGCACACCATAAGAAACAATGCTAAGTGCAATCTTTGTCAAATGAAAAATAGGGTATGCCACTACATGAGATTCATAAATATATATTCCTTTCTGAATGCCAATGCAACTCTTCCTATATGAAAGCCTAAACACAACTCTCATCCAAGCAATCCAATGCAAGCATCTCCTCAAATCCATATCTAAGATGCAACTAAGAGTGCAACTACTTTGTATTTTTCGATATAAAAGAATGAAAAATGCAATAAAATTCATCTAAAACTCTCAGTCTCTAAAGCAAGTATAAAAGACAAGCCTAGCAAGACACCAAGACAAAAAGAGTAATGCACTAATGGCAAAACAAAAAGGTAAAGGACTAAAACTACTTTCAAAGAAAAATCAATTAAACAGTGGTCTCTGGTCATAAAAGAAGCATCCAACAGACAACATCAGACCCAAGGAAGACCCAACCACACTCACAACCCACCCAACAACTTCCCACAACATCAAACCCACCAAAATGGACTCCCACACCCTAAAGGAGAAAACATTGGCATGGGCACCAAATGCAAATAAGGCGCTAACTAGGGTACCCATGTAAGGTGAGGCTCTACCACTCATATCATGCCACTTCTATAGCAGTAAGAAGGTTCCGTGACATAATAGAGTGGGTTCGTACCTAAGGTCATAGTGACATGGTCATAAGGTCATGCAAAATGCAACTGGTGTGAACCTAACCTATATGCCAGTATAGACATTATACCTGAGATTAGTATGAACGGGTCAATCCAATGGCTGAAATGACACTGAAAATGGTCTTCTACATCACAAATTATGTCAGAAACGGTCCAAAATGGTTAGAAACTGTCAAAACTATAGGAAAGGGGGTAAAAATTTTCAAATATTTGAAATTTTTTTTATAAATAGTAAAAAATATAAATCATTTGAAACTTTTACCCATTGGAGCTCTAATATTCAACTGCAAATTCCAAGAGATCCAGCCGGTGGAATTCACAACCGTTTCTTCCAAGTAATTACTCATGCTCTCCTCATGCATTTCAATATAATTTTTGTTGATTTCATGGAAAAATGAGGTAGTTTAGGCCATCCCTATATCAGCGCTGTGGCCCACGCGGATATCAAATATTTTTCCACATATAGGGCTGGCTATATGCAGAAAAGAGGCTAGAAACAGCGTACATACGTGGTTGTTTGTAAAACAGTCGCGTATGACGCCGCGCAAGGAAATATATAAGAATCTAATGGTCAAAATGGCAATTTCTCTTACAGGATGGTGCTAGAATGGAGAGAGCGGAAGCATGGTGAAGTAGAGGAAGCTATAAGGGCTGACGTGATGGCTCAACAAGCTCTTAGAAGATGCAGAATCTACAAGTTTTGGTGTCTTGGTGGCATGAGGGCCAAACCAAGACTACTAGAGATGCTGGTAAACTATTGGGATCCAGACTCAGATTCCTTCAGGATAGATGGGATGTCTCTCACTATAGAGGTGGAAGACATATACTTCATCACAGCTCTATCTAGATGAGGGGAGGTGGTGAACCTTCGTTCTCGAGGTGGGCCAGGAGGTGGGCTTACTATCGATGAGTACGTAGCTGTGTACTGCTACCCAGCCTTACTGAGAAGGTGGGAAGTCAAGTCCCCACCAATGCTATATAGTTGCTGGGCCTAAAGGCCATACTACTGACGCTGGGCAGGATAGCAGGCTTAGCCTCACTCCATCAGGCCTCGCGGCCACTAATGTACTATGCGGTGGAGTGTATGAGACCGACCATATATGACTGAAGCACTACACTATTGAGCAACATCAAACACCAGCTCAGTGAGTGTAAGGCAGGTAGGATACGCAACTTCGGGTTCAGTAGCATATTGAACACATTTTTCTTCGAGCGTGTTCCAGGATTGAGCCCTAGAGTGGACGTTCCTCTCCACGAGGTTCAAGATTCGGCCCAACGGCGTTGGGCAGATGCTATGTGAAGGCTGGGGGGTGGTAGGGTGGCCAACCCATATCCAGCTGACTTCTTTCCATGGTGGCGATGACAGATTGTTTCCATAGATGACTAACCCTATGGAGGGATAGATTTTCGGGGGGATCCATACATGCCATTGCCACCAGGATCGGCATACGGAGAGATAGGTACTGAATCTCGACTCTCGATATTTTTAAAGTTTTTAAAGTTATTTAATTTTTTTGTATATTCTTGATTATGTGGAATCAAAAAGACATGTTTTTGCGTGACAACACATAGTGGCATCTACCATTCATGTGCAGATGTAGGACCATGGTGACCAGAGGGCTTCCCACATCATAGATGGAGGGGAAGAGGGGATGACATCACAGGTGCAGATGTGGAGCGAACACTCCAGGGCATCCATACCAACTTTGTACGACTAACTCATAGAGTTCCTATGGCGCAAGTCAAGGACTTGCTTGAGGCCATGCAGCGACAGGTGGTGGGTGTGCCACGCGCATGGGTACATTTATTTCGACGGCTAGCTAGAGCCATAGTGACGTATCATGACCATAACCCTCCCCCTCCATAGGATTAGACACCTGGGAGTATATATATTTTGTACTACCGTGTATTATATGATGGAAGCTTTGAAAGCTCCACTTTTGTATATGACACTATGTATTACCACATTTTTGATATATAAAAGGTTTTATGGTGATCGGTTTATTTATTTACATGTGTAAAAAATGTTTATGATTAATTTATTATGAATGAAAAAAATGCCAATCTAACACGTAGTTAGCATATGAGTCAGCAACTTGATTATCATTTCTTGGAATGTGTATATATGTAATATTGTCAAATTGTTGTTCTAACAATCTCACACGTAAGAATCTTCTCAATAATGTCGGATCTCTAACATGGTACAAACCATTGAGCTGTGACACTACTAACTCCGAATCAAGACGTACCTCAAGAGATAGAACACCATGCGAAATGGCATCCCGTAGAAGCTCGATAACGACACTATATTCAGCAACATTGTTGGAAGATGGCCGTAGACATACACCTCCTGAAGACAGTGCCTGACCCATAGGAGTATAAATCACCCAAGCAACAGAGGCTGATTGTTGAGTTTGATGGCTTGCACCATCCGCGAATCCTATGTAGGTGGAAGATTCCATTGACATCTACCACAAGAAATGGAAACTAATCACAAACCTGATCACGATAATAAAAAGACCTAACTATGCAAAGCTGTACAATAATATACAACAAGCAGTCTTGGCTAAAGATCATGTATAGTATTTTTTGAGATAGAGCCCATTTCTAGGCTCCGCCAAAGCTGTGCCTTCATAATCGACTAGCTCATAGGCACCCTTCTCGAAGACACGCTTGACCACGTAAGGACCACACCACATAGGATTAAATTTCCCTACCCCCAAGGGTTATTTCGATTGATCCCACAAAAGGGCCAAGTCTCCTTAACTAAACACTCTTGGACGGACAGAATTTTCATATTAGACCTTAACGCGATGCTTATTAACCTCTAGAGCCACCAAGGCATCTCAACATTGCTCATCAAGTTGCTCGAGGTGGACCAAACGCTCTCCAAAGGTGAAGTGTCTGGTAAGAGCTCCACAGCTAGCTTCAAAGAAGGAATCTCGCATTCAACCAGCAATATCGACTCCACTCCATGCACAAGCTGATATGGAGAAAAACCAGTGGCAGTCTTAACCGCGGTTCGATATGCCCACAAAGCAGGGTATAACATAATATGCCAATTCATCTTGCTCTGTGCGATGGTTCGTTGGAGAATGGACTTAAGTGATTTATTCACTGCTTCAACCTGTCCATTCGCTTTGGGGTAGTAAGAAGAGGAGTGCTCTTGCTTATACCCTAACTTGGATGCCAACTCTTCCATCATACGGTTCTGAAAGTGCGAGCCATGGTCAGTGACAAGCTCTCTCGGAATCCCAAACCGAGTAATGATTTGGTTGAATATGAAGTGAGCGGCTGTCTCACCGTCGGATTTTATTGTAGGCATTGCCTCAGCCCATTTCGTGAAATAATCAACAACCACTATAATATGATGGTTCCCCCCAGCCGAAGCTGGGCTGCAATTCATAAAATCGAGCCCCCACTTGGTGAAGGGACCAGCGGTGATAATGGGATGTAACGGGGCAGGCTTCGAGCACATATTTCGTGCAAATACCTGGAAAGGGTGGCACCTCTTGACCGCATCAACACAATCTTTAAAGATCGGTGGCCAGAAATAACCCGCTCTCAGAATATTTTGAGCTGTAGAAAGCCCAGATAAATGACCACCACGCGCCCCTCCATGGAAATCATTCAGCACAACCTCAGCCTCCTCATGAGTTAAACAACATCGTAAAATGGAATCTACCCCATGGCGGTACAAAGTATTTTCCACTATAAGGTAGTTCTTAGAGACGTGACGTAATCGTCGTCGTTCATCTCACGAGAGGTGAGTAGGGGTCCTCTGTGTTTGCAGATATACTATGATATATCCATACCTTGGGTCAGACGTCGATATTAAGAAGATGTGTTAATCAAAAAACGTATCTTCACAAACTGACTCCTCGGCCTCGCTCGGGAAATTTGATATAAGCTCTGCAAAAATTAACAATTTCTTTGACTTTGTCGAAACAAATTCGAGATCGAACTCTTACAGGATGACAATCCATTTATTATACTTTCCCCCAATCATCCTTTGTGTGAGGATGAAATGAAACGGATGACATGGGCCACAACCGAGGTCTGGCGAAGGAGGATATAATGTCTCAAACGCTGAACCGCATGTACGGTCTCTAAAGCAAGCTTCTCGACATGAGAATACCGAATCTTTGCGTCAATAAGGTTTCAGCTCAGATAATATATGACATGCTCCTGGAGCTCCTTATCCTCCTGAACCAATACCATACCAATCGTCTCTAAAGACGCGACCACATATAATAGGAAGTCATGGCTATAATCCGGAGGACTAATCACCGAGGCCAATGCTAGGGCTCGCTAAAGTGCATCGAAGGACTCTTGGGCTCGCTCATCCCATTCAAAGGGAGTATCCTTCTTCAAGAGACACATGAAGCCTTTAGTCAAATTGGCAAAATTGACCACAAATCTTCGTAAGAAGTTTGCCATACCTTGCAAACACTGAAGATGACGAATATTCTTCAGGGGAGACAACTGAAGTATTGCCTCAACCTTTAAGGGATCGAATCTTATGCCCTCCTTTGAAATGATGAATCCTAATAAACGACCTGACTTTACGCAAAAGATGCACTTATGAGGGTTTAATCAAACCGAATAGTGCCGGTATCTTTCGAAGACCAATCTCAAGTGATAGGAATGACGCATTCTCATACGAGAATGACCAGCAAGGTCATCCAAAAATACTTCAATAATAGACTTGAGATCATGGAAAATCAAGGTCATTGCCCACTGAAATGTAGCTTCGACATTTTTAAGGCCGAAAGGCATCTTCCAATATGAAAACGTTCCCAAAGGACAAATAAATGCAGTCTTGTGTTGGTCCTCGGGTTTAATATGGATCTGATTATACCCAGAAAAGCCGTCCATAAAGGAGAACACATCGTTACCCGCACACTCATCCAACACCTGATCTATAAATGGTGTGGGGAAGTTATCCTTAGGACAGGCACGATTTAAATCGTGAAAATTAGTGCATATTCGGATCACTCCCTACTTGTTATCCACTGGAACGGGGTTTGAAACCCACTCCATCAAGGGAATGGGATAGATGAAACCGGCTTTCAATAGCTTCTCTATCTCTGCCTTAATGGCAGGTGCTTTCCTAGGATTCACGGTGCGTAAGCGTTGTCGAACAGGCTTAGCGTTGGGGTAAGTCTTAATCTCATGTTCGACAATCCGAGGGTCAATACCTGGCATCTCATCATAAGACCAAGTAAAAATATCACGGAATTCCTTGAATAGCTCAGCATATTCGAGAATCTCATCCTGGGAACAATCCGCCCCAATATAGACATTCTCAATGGTGCCAGGATCTCGAGAGATGTTGATAGAAATCATGGAAGATATGTTCGCCATGTTCCCATTAGCCATCTGACTAGGAGAGCTTAATGGAATCATGGGACTACCAACTCTCTGATTAAGAATCTCCCTATAATCCTCATGCTCCAAACGGTCAAGCGGTGGAAGGAAATATGATCTATGATGAAGTTCCTCCCATGGCGGCTCAACACCCAACATGGCCTCGATGATCGCTTCATCTGAAGGGAAAATCGTATCCAGGTAGTCGTGGGCATGAGAAGACTGTACTGCCCATGCGGGTAGCACATAGCGGTCTTCCTCTTCCGTTCATGAAGAGGAAGAAAAAGGCTCTGCAACATTCATAAGATTGGCTTGATAAGCTATCATGGTTGCAGGAAGCGACACGTTGGTTTCGATAGGCTCACTGGAAATACTCAGTGTAGGAAGAATCCAAGGATCTCCCATATGAGTCGTGTCAAAAGACACTAAGGTCGTAGAAGTCGAAGCCCTATCGAAACGAGATCCTATCATGAGGACCGGTGTAGGACAACTAAAGCTTCCCATGAGGGATGGATACATGCCTACACCCACACTCCGAGTTTCCGGCTGAGAGTGTTCAATGACTGGAACCGAAGTTCCCGAAGATGCAGTAATAGGGGAATTCTTGAATTCCTTTTGATCAATCGTTACAATCTTCTCGTTATGAGGAAAGCATACAACGCGAAACACGGAAGAAGCAACGGTTTGCATACTATACATCCAGTTTTGACCCAGCAAGAGATTGTAGTTGAGTGGCGCATCACCCACCTCAACCTCTATCGCAACGTTATTCCCTCCCAAATGGAATTTAAGGGATGGAATGATGTCATGCGGCCTAAAATATCTCCCATCAAAAGTAGTTAACATAGTCGCTTACTTCGACAACTCAGGAGAACCAAGACCCTTCCAACAAGACAAAGACATCACAGATGCAGTAGCGCCCTCGTCAGTCATAGTGTGCTTGATGATCATATTAAGACATTCTACGTGTACCAAAAGAGACACATAGTAGGTCAAGTGAGGATGATGACCTGCGGTTTCAAATTTGATCACTGAGGAAGAATCATCATCGTTCACACCAAAAGCAGAAAGCAAAACCTTCCTTTGCGAAGGACAACTATGAAGCACTTCCAATGCAGACATCGCACAAGGAGTATGGCCCAAATCCTCGACTACTGAATAATTATGGGTGGCTCAGGCATTTGGATTATGCCCTGAGCGCTTAAGTACCCCCTTAGGGATGCGAGGTGCAGCTTCAGGTTTATCCGCAGGTTTCTCAATGCGCAAAGGAGTTCCTGGTGGATTGGGTTCTTTGCCTGGGTTGGGTTGTGATGATCCATAATCCATTAGAGGAATTTTGGGGTCTAAAATGGGCCTCCTAAGGAAAATAATAAAATAATAGTTAAAATAATAAAATAATATTGATTAATTTTGGAGGAAGAAAGAAAAAAACTACTTTTTGTGTTCGTATTTTCGACATATCTCCCTGTGTTTTTACTCAAATTTCGATTGGGAGAGCTCATTAGATGTGGAATTCAATTCTGCATCCAAAAAGCTCTCCCGATCGAAATTTGAGTAAAAATACAATGAGATATGTCGAAAATACGAACAAAAAAAGTAGTTTTTTTTTATGACAAATATGTCAATTCAACCATTATGGTTGACTGATTTTATTGAAATTCTATTGGTTCTTGAATTCCAACTCACAAAAAATTATTTTGGCATGTTTTCTTATAAGGCCCATTTTAGACCCCAAATTTCCTCTAATGTTTCGCATGAGTCACAACCTTGCCAGCACGGACCATGGTAATGCACCCACGAGCACTAGCCTATGGTGGATCATTCTCACTAGATCGCTCCTAGGACTTCGAGTTCATATTTTGGTTATGCGATAAAGGGTTCGTTAGCACAGCTAGGCCTTGTGCTAAGAGTCTCAAAGCTTCATCAATTCTAGGGCACAAGTAAGTGAGGTGATCATCCTTACATAGCTTGCAAGGGAATTTAACCTTACATTTCGCTTGCTTGTCCCCACCAGCATTCTAACCGTTCTTGTCATTATTGGAAGCATTCTCATTGCTATTCCCACCATTTCGATTATTATTCTTACCCTTTTTCTTATTCCGTCTGGGTTGCTGGTTACCCTTCTGGTCCGACGATTGCACAAAAAGTACACTCGCCGTTTGGGTGGGTTGAGACGAAGCTGTAGCTTGTCCCGAAGCATACTGGTTGAGCGACAATTGACTAACTTGTTTTGCAACCGAATCTGTAGGTTTCGCACTTGCACAACCCACAATGCCATCGGAATGTGGTCCAGGTTTAACCTTGGAATCTAAACTAGAATGAGGAGCGTTAGGAATAATCTCATACAACAAACCGGACTGAGCATAAATCAAGTCCAGTTCTTGCGCCCTGAAGATTGCTTGTTCCTCATTCTGCACTCTGGATGTAGAAACATCCTTCACAATATATGGCAATAAAGACTTGAGGAACCACTCGAGAAGGAATTTCGGTAGTATAAAAGCTTTAATTAATCTCTTCCATCTACGCCACTCCTGAATATGATCAGAAATATGGGTGGCTTTATCCTGCCGAAATGTCGACAAGAATTCAGTACCAACGTCATAACGCACTGGTAGCTGGAAGTGATTAAGAAAAGTCATCGCAAGATCGTCGAACAAGGTAAAGGCTCCCTTTGGTAACTCTATATACCATTTCATAGCAGGCCCTGTAAGGGTGCATTTAAATAGTCACAAGCGGACTGAGTTCTAATGTAATGAATTCAAAGAGCACCAAAGGTGAAACGTGGTAACGTGTTCGCTCGGATCCTCTCCCAGTTTGCCTTTGAACATAGGTATGTCCGAAGGAAGCTTGGTAGGGATAGCCGGCCAAGCCAGGTCATGAGCCATGGGATCGTTCGTAAGTCTCGATAAGTCAAGAAGGTTGATCGTCGCGAGGAAAGGGAGTTTAGCATGATGAGGTCGATGGACCGCTCCCTGGTTCACATAGGTTTGAGCACCACCATGGCCTTGGCCATAGTGTCCTCCTCCTGTCTGACCTGTATAAGGTGACGTGGAAGTACCATAGTAAGGTGGACCTTGACTAGTAGGAGCTACGAAGCCATAATTAGGAGAGTAAGTAGGTTGTTGATACCCGCCTCCATAAGGTGAAGAAACCTGTCCATACTGCGAACCGTAATAAGGTCCATAGGTCATCGCATACGATGTCCCATGGGACACTCTGTAGGTAGGAAGATAAGCTCCGGAAGGGGGAACATACATACCCGAAGTAGTTATAAATGCTTCGGACGTAACAAGCTGACCACTAGAAGGGTGAATATAGCCTCCCGAAGCAGCGGGTGGTAAATGAACTTGAGACACAATTGGTCTAGTAACCGCAGCACGAACTTGACTCGTAGCCATATATCGGCTCGAAGGACCATGTGGATAAGGTGGAGGATGTACATTTGAAGAACTCAGAATCGAGGACGAAGGAATCTCAGTAATAAGATATGTACTAGTGCCTATCGTCACCCGTCTCGGACCTGGTATCCTAATCGGATTACTAACTCTAGACCTAGGAGGGGGATGCAATGGAGCATCCACCACTGGGATGGAAGGTGCAATGTGACTAGTACTCCCAAACCTCTCCGCAAGGTAAAGAATGGGATTTCCCCCAGGCATAGTGGTAGGCTCAAAGTCGGATTCAACATGAAATGTCAAATCATGCATAGGAAAACCAGTCGTAGCATAACTACCGTAGCTAGTGCTAGGAGGGTCAAAGCGAGTCTCGGCATCTTCTGGAATTCCATACTGGTAATGTTTCAACGGGGAATCAGCCCTAGAGTGAGTAGGTCTATCATGCAAAGATCCTATCCAGGAAATCACGGGACCGAACTCAGCTAGGTCAGGTGAGGGATCATATGTAGGAGTAAATTCCCCATTGTCAACATGAAGGAGAGGAGGTGGCTCAGGAATAGTCTCTGAATGATCCTCCATGGTGTGTGAATCAGTGTGTGACATAGTCCACCTAGGCATTCTAGACCCCTCTCCCAAAGGAGGATGAGAAGTGGAAGGTGGAAGTCCTGCTAACCGATGAGAGCGGCACAGAACCACACTCGAATCCATAATGACTCAACAAAAAGAAAAGACTCTCTATTTACATAAACCCTAGGCCAACTAGCATGAATCGAGCAATCACTAATAAAATATAAATCCAAATGCAAGCAAACAAGGGCTAGATAAGTGAGCTCCTGAACGAAGCAGGTATGTCTCTCCTAGGAGAGGCCTGAGACTCCCATACACAACAAGCGAAGGTACGTAACCAATTATTCTAGCCCTCAGCTTCAACGCGTATAGAGACTATGCTGTCCGACCCCAACCTGGCCGGGACACATGCAGAATAACCTCTACAAGTACACCCTCGATATCCTAGGTAAGGTCAGTAAGGTCACCTCAATATAATCAAAGCTCAGGCGGACATTCGCAGGCGGGATTGACCGTATGGGCAGGGTAGCAAAGTCTGAAACTCTCGAAAGAGCCCCCAGATACGAATACAATCTGGCAATATCACCGGTGCTACTCAGTTATGACTAGGGATCATCCCAATCAATAACCACTCACACTGCCTCGTGCTTAAATCCTGTTTGAGAGGAGGATCCTGAGAATGATGGTTATACCAAGGATTTCACACACTCCCTGGATAGACACCTAGATGTCATTGTTTAGTGATCTTGGAGAATTGACTTACAATGAACTATTCCAAGATCCTAAAACCTAAGCTTGTTGGTGCACCCTAGAAAAAAGAAAAGAAAAGTGTAACTCATTTTAATTAGCGTTGATTTTAGTTGGATTTATTACTCAAAAATAGGATATGGTCGTGCAACTAGTGGTGTTATGACACAACAGAATTAAAATGCACACCATAACAATCAATGCAAATGCATTGTGTCCATGTAAACTAGGTATGCTACTACGTGAAATGCACAATTTCTTCTTCAAATGATGAATGCAAATTTTTCCTATATGAAGTCCTAACTAGTACTCCAAAGCAAATCTAGATCTAATGCAAGTACAATGCAACGTGCAAAATGCAATGCATTATGATAAGCAAATTCTTTTGGATTTTTTGAAAATATAAGAGATGGAAAAAGCAAAAGAATGATTCTACCACCCCCAGACTCTGCAAGCACACATCGATAGCATCCAAGCAAAGCACTAAGGTAAAATAACTCTAATGCACTAATCTAAAACAAAAAATCGAAAATGCCATGACAAGAACTTACCTAAAAAAAATTTAGGCTAAAAAAAAACGTTTCCAGTCAGAACTAGAGGTCAAAACAGACTTAGGCATTTCCAAAGGAGACTCAGCAACTAACAGCATTCACCCAGCAACCAATTAACTTCCACAAAAAGGAAAAAATCCAGGGTATACGCGACTGTTCGCAGTAAATCCACGTGTATACGCAGAAATCACAGAGGAAACCACGGGTATACGCGACTGTAAATCAAAAACCCACATACAAGAAGAAAAGGTGCATAAAAACAAGGAAAATAGACAGGTTGAGATAGACTTCACTCCAATCAGAATCTACCAGGCATACATGCCCCCAGACCTAACACAGAAACAAGAGAGAAAGAGCAATTCAAATACATTGAATGCCGAGAAAATCACCCCCAAAGGACAACTACTAGGAACTCCCCAGCAGAGTCGCCAATTCTGTTATGGAGAGAAATTCCTATGGCTTGGGGTACCACAACAGACAGCTTTGACTCCAGAAATCAATCTTTCCCAATATGCAATAGAAATAAAATGCCTAACACTAAAGGATCAGACCTCGTACGTTATTCCAGACGGTTGAAGTAGATCCCCGTTGAGCTTTCCAATCTTCAGCTTGAATTGATATAATACTTCCTCAACAACAAGTAAACAATATAAGCATACTATGTATCATGGTGTTAGATCTATTCTAGCATATATAATCAATAATGTAAAAGCAGTTGACATATTCCAATGGATACAATATTCAATCAAATACACATCATTGGACAAGGAAAGATAGTTCTTATTAATATAAATCAGAGATTACAAGATAGATACAACCTCTGACGGCACGTCTACGAATCGGAGAAACTGAATCCCCCACTTGGGCCTCCAACACCTCAATCCTCCATCTCACGATAGCAAGCTCACTAGCAAAGGCGAATCTTGGGAAGAACACAACAGTGCTCCAAAGCGACAAAGGGATGCAGACTCAAGCATAAATTCCGATAACAATGGACTATAGTTTCATTGCTTTCAATCTCTCTATATGCCTTCAATGCACCAAGGGGTTCCTTATATAGCTTCACAAGGGATAATGAAGGGTCGAATCCGAGCGATCTCAAGGCATATGGAAGGCCAGGAGTCAAATGAGTCGGATCCATGTCAAGGAAAACTCCAAAAGGATTTGGACTATGCACACATCCCAATGTACGCAATTATAGGGGTCAAACACGCGTATGTACACGGTTATTGGGGAAAAAGCTGTGTATATCATCTTTTATATAGTTTTAGGGATGATCAAGGAAACATCAAAGGATAAAATATGGTCCATGGGGTCTAAAGAGTATGCAGCAGGACATGGGAAGGCCATACAAAGTGTGATTCACCTAGAGTGGTGAAATCCACTATAAAAAGAATGGCGGTAGTCCTTACATCTGTCCTACTCGACAGAATGGCCAGCACTCACATCTGACATGGAAGGAACTAAATCCTTTAGCCATGAACAGAATGGCTCTGCCCTTACATCTGACCTACTCATCAGAATGACGGTAGCCCTTACATCTATCCTACTCGATAGAATGGCCAGCACTCACATCTGCCATGGGAGGAACTTAATCCTTTAGCCATGAACAGAATGGCTCAGCCCTTATATCTGACCTACTCGTCAGAATGGCTATGGATATCAGCACTCATATCTGTCATGGAAGGAACCAATCCTCTCACCATAATAGAATGGATCAGCCTTTACATCTGACCATGGAAGGAACCAATCCTCTCACCATGTCAGAATGGCTATGGGACTCATCACTTTCCCTTGGAGGAAACCTCGATCCGGAGAACACCAAGCTTCTCCCAAAAGTACTTGAACTTCACTCTGGCTAATGGCTTCGTCAACACATCAGCTATCTGTTCCTCTGTCACAACATATTGGAGCTTCACTGCTCCCCTCTGCACCATATCCTTGATATAGTGATACTTGATCTCAATATGCTTCGACTTGTCATGGAACACTGGATTCTCTGACAACTTCACACAACTCTAGTTGTCACAATGTATACAAGTAGCATCCATCTAGAGATCAAATAAATCAGATAGTAGCTTCCACAGCCATACTGCCTCACAACTAGCTGAACAAGTTGTGACATACTCTGCTTCAGTTGTACTCAGTGCCACACAGGATTTATTCCTGCTAAACCAAGAGATCACACCTGATCCCATACTAAAGCAACACCCTGAAGTGCTCTTCCTATCGATGGCACTTCCTGCTCAATATGAATCAACATAACCATCCAGGTTAATCTTCTAATTCGCATTGTACTTGAGCCCATAATCAATTGTACCCCTCAGGTACCTCAAAATATGCTTTACAGCAATCAAGTAAACATTTCTTGGATTTGTCAGAAGCTGTCTCAATGTGTTCACAGCAAAGCAAATATCTAGTCTCGTGTTTTTCAGGTACATCAATGATCCAATCATCTGACGATACATCATAGCATCAACCGTCTCTGATGAAGCAACACTCAATAGCTTCAGGTTCGATGCCATAGGTATGGTCATGCAATCCATAATCCTAAACCTAGAGAATAGTGCATCGACACATAACAGGAGCATCACTGGTCTTCTTCCTTCAACCTTGAAGCAAAGGTTGGAATCCACTTTACTCTCAGTAAATCCTAGATTCATCAGTAATCTACCCATCCTGTTGTACCATGTCAAACCTCAAGATCTTCTATAGTCACTCCCTCTAAAGTGAAGCATCATACTCTCTCTATCTTATGTGCTCTATGCACTGAAAACATTCTATACTAGAGTGACAAGTAGCTTCCTATGTTACTAGTATTCTATGTATCCATCTAGTGTATGGAATTTCATCTTCAACCTTGTAGCAAAGGTTAAGGTCTTCATCAATCTCATCATGTATGTGTTTCAACTCTTACTGGCTACAAATGTCGCTTTGTAGTCTAGGCCTTCTTTTCATGAGAAGCCTCATGCTACGAATCTTGCTTTGTATCCCACGATGTTTCCATCTACTGCATGATGGAACTATGAACTTCTCTTCAGGTCTCAATACTGCACCCTGACATCATTCTTCTTGAACTGGTCTTCCATTTCTTCTTGGTGGATGGAAGGTTCTGCATCAATGATGTCACTGCACTCGTCATATTATTCTTTGTCTTTGAACTGTCGTCACTTGTTCTTCGAAACAAGTCTTCATTCTTCTTTGCTTGTAGGCGATTATGTATGCGATCTTTCCTACAAGTCAAAATGAATTTCTATGGTTAGAATCATTTCATAAGGAATATTCATACTGGAAAATTCTTATGCATAAATATTTGATCATGCAATTACTTTAGCCAATACAACATTCATCCATATCTCATGAAACTTTTCTAGATGCCTTCCATCTCTACCAAGACAACATTGAGATTGTGCACTAATCCAATATGTCAGCAAAGAGGTTTCATTCTAGATAAGTAGCAATGGATAATTTGTATAGCACCATGAGCTACTTACCCATCACATGCATATTAGTAGTATTCTATCATTAATGCAAACATCCTATCATGCATAATACATCAACCGAATATAAACAAATGCATAACAAAACAATGAAATGAAAATTGAATACTTATCTTTATTTGTTTCTTGGGTAGAATTCTTCTTGAGCCTTTAGCTTCATCGTCTTCTTTATTCATGATAGCATCATTTCTTATCCAAATGCTAAGGAGGATAAGAGGTTCTTCAAGAGTTGAGTTCTTCATATTCCTTATTGCTTGAGGGATCTTCTTTAGATGGTGAGAGCTTGATCTTCAATTGCTCCCATCTTCTCTTCTCTTCTTATGAGTCAAGCTTCTTCTTCTTCTCAGAGTCTGTTGAAAGTAATCACTTCCTTCTGGCACACATTCCTCATATGAATGAATCTCATGATATTGGGATACTATTCAAGGTGGCTATCACCACTTCTACATTCTTCACTTCTTCTTTTACCGCTTCAAGTTTTTCTTTGATTTGAGAGACCCTTGTCAAGTATGACTGTATGGTCTCTACATTCTGGATCTTCATTTCCTTCAACTAGTTTCTTAAGGTCATATATCTTGGTCAAGGAATCAAACATCATTGGTGTCTTTAGGGAAGACACTTGTGGTAAAAGTTGATCCATGACTGAATCAACCATGATCTTCTTGGCTTTTACCAAGTTCTTCTTGTGAAAGGCTTCTAGCCTCATCTCCCTCTGAGACTAGAACCTCTCTACTCATGTAAGTGTCCAATTCATTTTCTTCAGAGAGATCATATACTTCCATGCTTGGAATTTTTCAACTTCACCAATCTTGTCATCAAGCTGATGTGATAGATCACTTTGAAATGAGAACCTCAAATGAAAATAGCAAAGGATTAGATCTTACCGATTTGAGGTGTCCATCTTGGTTTCAGAGCTTGCTGATCTAGGGTTTGTCACATAAACCCTAATTTTTAAAACTTGGAATATTTTAGATATGACTAGATATACAGGTATATCTCTTCAAATGGATCTGTCCAATGTACTTCTTTCTTGAAAACAGTGGAGGGAAGCTCCCGGAACAGGAAGCCCTAATTTTCCAATTTCTCCTGCAGAAATGTCTATCACTGTTTCTGTGATATCTATGAAATTTATGCTCTTATGTGTCTAAAATTTCTCAATGAGGTAACCTCTCATTTACCGGATCCAACATCACAGGTTTCATCAGAATTTTTTTCACCATTTTGGATTTATTATCCTTTTCCCAATGTGACCTGTTACAGGACTATTCAGAACAACAAAGTTGTACGTCATGCCACATGTCACTGGTTTATTTTATGAGTTTAATATTTGGAACACAAAAATTAAAGTCCATTACCTTTCTAGAACATCTTCAGGAATTCCATTTGGATCTCTGTATACCAAGATATTTCAATTCTCCCCAGGTGTCCTATTTAGGGATGAATTCTAGAAGAGGCTGGAACCCTAAATTGGAGGGATTACATCTCCCACAATATAGAGAATATGAGGCTGAATTTTGGGCACAGTGTTAATAATAATTTTATATTAGGCCCCTGAAATTTTCAGCACCTGATCCTTCGTCAATATCTGGATATAGAGAATGTACCAAAACGTAGCAGTTTTAGTATTTAGGGTTTTTCTAGCTTGGGGTCAAACTAGGGTTTGACTTTCTCAGAGATTCACCCAACCAAATTTATTGATCCAGGTCTCTAAAATTTGGTTTTGATGAGGAGAAAAATCTTATGCTGGGCTCACTCAAAAATTCCTTTTCTATAGAAAGCCCTAATTTCCGCATCGAAAAACTGAAAATGCTCAGAATCAAATTCCGCTTCGACAGAAAGATGCACCCTTTAATGGAGAGTCAACCTAGCATAATTTGGCTGGTGGATTTTGCAAAGAGACCCAAAAAGTAAGAATCCCTAGCTTTTGTAGCTGCACAATGTCTTCTTCCCAGGTTAGCTCTGATTCCATGTTAGTTTTTCATCATTCAAGCTAGCATTATTATCTTAGGATCTCTTCACTGAGAGAATAACAAGCACAACACAAGAGACAAGAGACACAAAGAATTTTCCTCAAGGATACCATAAAGGAGAAAACCCCACAACTTCCTCAGAGATAGAATCAACACAAAAGGTAAACCCAGAAAATAGTAAGACGATCTCCCGATAGCAGCAGTCTCTCTCTCTCACACTAAGAGAGCTTCTCCTCTCTCACTCATGCGCACCAATGAGTGAGTGTGTTTGTTGCAAGTGAGACAAATAGAGAGGCTCACTCTCTATTTATATTATTCCGTTCAATTGAAGTACACTCCAACATGTCGGCCTCACTTAACAATTACTTACTAGAGTCGATATCTCTAGGAGTGTCTAATAACCCTAGTGCCCCACCACTTGTGGGGACTTTGCCTCCTCTGACCAACAGGAGGGTGACACAATGGTGGGGACTATTTCCCCGACTTACAATGACTCACCTAGGGTCAAATTCACTAGGATAGTCTAATAACCCAAGGGCCCCACAACTATGGGGACTTTAACCCTTGACCAATAGGAGGGTTACCCACAATGAATTGACATGAATTTATCATTATAGAAACTTCCCGGAATAAACATTGGGGTATGACATGACTCAATTACATTACAATACATCCCGGAATAAACATCAGGTTATAATACATAAGAAATATGGATGAATACATTTCGAAGTTACAATTACATCAACATGAATCTCAACAGTTGCTCATCATCTTTGAACACCTGCCAGTGGTCTATATTATACAGAATTGAAGGTATGAAATTGATTTCCATATTTCCATTCCCATTAATCATTTCATCCAATGGCTAGAGGGTGGATGCTACTACCACCAATTTATCTGCTAACCCCTTCATTTCCCCGTGGACCTTTTGAATGCTAAGTGCATCGAAACATTATAGTGTCCCATGTGGCATTTCTATACTTTCTTAGTCTATCATTTTTGCATTGATAATGATTCTTAATTTGGAGGACAACTAGATCAGAATCACCCTTTATGTTCAACATCTTTATCCCCATATCTTTAGCAGTTTCTAACCCTAGGAGAAATGTTTCATACTCGGCTACATTGTTTGATGCTTCAAACTCTAACCTGAACACAAAATTGTAGATTTTATCTGAAGGAGAGATGATCACGATGCGCACACCCTTTCCGGTTTTGGAATAAGCCCTGTCAAAGTACATTTTCCAAACTTCATTGATCTTTTCATTTTTAATATTTTCCTTAATAGGGGCCATGAAATTTGACAAAATAACAGATTTTCCAAAATTATCAGTGAAATGAATAAATTCATTTTCGGGATTCTTAGGGTTTTCTACATGCCGTTTCCTCATCTTTTCTCTGTGGACAATCACCCTAGTGTTCTCTGATGCAGGTATAGTAGCATATGTCCAATCCATTTGAATGTACCCACCAAGAGTTGCGGCCCATTTTCTAGATAGCAACATACCCCAATTATCTGGAACATCTATCACCACCACATCCATCGACATGACGATATCAGGATACTTAGCCAACTTAACCTGTAGATTTAAGATTATCCCTACCACTTGCATCCATGGCACAAACATTGTGGTAGGGTCGGGTGACCCTTAGATTTAGCTGCTCCATTACTTTTCTTGTCATGACATTTAATGAAGCACTTGAATCTAACATACAGTTATAAAGAAGAAGTTTATAACCTAAGAGGGAGACATAAAAAGGTGGGTGGTCTTCTCTTCTCGGATCAACATTGTTGAGGACTATAGGCATATCTATAGGTTCAATATGTTCAGCTTCAAATATATCATTGTTATTAGGAAAAGGATCCTCTTTGATAATATTATGAGCTTTACTTTGACTATCCTCTAGGGCTTTCAACAACTTTTTTTTTTACTAGGAATTTTAAGGACACCGGTTGCATAAACATGAATCTTAGCACTACTTATCCATTCTCCCATATCAATATTTGACTCAGGGACAATAGGAGGATCTGGGAGGGGAGGAGTGGTTACCTTTGGTTTGTACTATTTAGACGGTGATGGATTCTCTCTTCTTTGATACAATGCTCCCTTGAACCTAGGCTCCTTCATTTCCTTAATTGCTTCCAGAGAAGGAATTACACCATAAAAGTTGGAAAGGAGATCCTTCTCGAAACCGTAATCCGTGGCATGCTTCCAATGCTGGTTTGATAAAGGATAGGTTCATCCTACCGTGTACACATGATCAGACTCACCTGATGTTGTTTCCTGATTATGGACCTCCTCCATTCCATGTTCTATAACTTGGTTTTCTATATAGCAAGTGCTTTCTGGGTGGAATTGATCACAAGGTCTACAACATGGAATGACTTCTTCTACCAGGTTAGTTGAGTCTAACTGGTTTGGAATCCTAGGTTCATGTTGAGGAGCCTTCTTTTGATACACCTGATTCTATTTAGGCTGAAAGCTCCTAGGTCCACTATTTCTTTCTAGTGTGATTATTCTGTTCTGAATATTATTCAATTGTACAGATCGGTTTGCCATGAGTTGGTTCTGACTAGTAACCATTTTTTCCATCAAGCTAGTTACCTTTTCCATGGGGTCTTTAGAGGTTTCCTTTTCCTCTAATTTAATGGCCTTTCCCTTCTCTTTGTTGTACGAAGTGTTTCCCCTAGTGTAACCTAGAATGTTGGATTTGCGCAAAGATTGCATATTCTTTTCTATTTTCTTGGCCATATCCTAAGCAGTTTTTAGATCAGTCTGATCTTTGTCCCTTAACTGGTACCTCAAATCACCAGTGAAAGCTTCGATGTAGGATATGAGGATGGAGGCATTCCTTGGCTTGATTTCTCTAGGGAGGTTTGCAACCACACACCTGAAATTAGTATTAAATTCATCAATGGTTTCATTTTCCATCTTCTTTATATTGTGAAGGGCAGCAAGCAAATGTCTTGGTTCTTTCTTTTCCCCCCATTCCTTCTTAAAACATTCTAGGAATTCATTAAGGATTTTATATGAATCATCACCAAGGTCAGCGTACCACTCTACAGTGTCATCCTCTAAGGATAAAGCAAAGAGCTTCATTCTGACATCTTCATGGTTAGAGGCAGCATTATTGCAATAACTGACTAGGTGCTTTTCAAACTTTCAGAGGTGAGTCTTGCCAGTGATGGCATTATTTCCCTCAAATATGGGGAGCTTCTTGATATCATCATTCGGAATGTCATGAGGAGCACCTACTATCTGAGAAAAGTCAAGGGGTTTGTAAAATTCTGTCATTTCTTGAGATTGGAAGGTATGACTCTCTACAAATATGTGATGGATATCTGAGAGGGATTGGTCTCCTAAATCTTCAAGGTTTCTACAAGAATTCTGCCTATTCAATCTTTCCCTAATAAACCTTTCGGGATCAAGGAGAGGATTGAATAATTATCGGTGGTTTCTTCAGGTAGAAATTCTTGAAGGGATGTTAGACAATGGAGTCGCCAGAGGGATCGAGTTTTAATTTTTATGTTTTTTAAAGACTATATCAATCAAAAGTTTTTATATCTTTTTAGTTATTTAGAAAAAATCTAATCTAAGTCATACTCAGGAATAGAAATATTTATCCTCAGAAATGGAGCCAAAAAGTGTTGCCTCCTTTCACACACCTGGGTCACGTCGCAGAAATATTCAAGCCAGTCGGTGTGTCCTTGGGGGCAAGTCTCGAGTCAAGGCTGTCACCTTGTTCTTGACTCCTCTGTTTAGGCTCAACTCCTGATGAATCCAAGGGGGGTAGACCCTATTAAGTTACTAAGATAATTACTTAGTATAGTGATGTTAAACTGAAAGAGTTACTTAGGAGTTTGATAATTAACTATAGACAATCAAAGATGGCAAGATACAAAAAATGAACACACGAAAGCACAATGCTGAGACATAATATATATATAAAGCAAGAAAATAACCAGTGTGTTAGAATGGAGTCAAAAAATAAGATCAATGTACTTGCATGTGCTCGGAGTGAATATTTTGCGATTGCCTCTTGGTACGTTTTAAGTTAAATTTGAGGTGTGAGTTGATTACAATTAGGCGAAGGGGGGACTCCAGATATATACCGAGAGTACTTGGAGTATGTCCAAAACTAAACCTTCACAGCTACCCGCAAGGAATATGTGGGATGAATGGAGTCTCTGGGGCTATTGTTCATAATGCACCCATTAGGGTGTGACAGAGATCGGCGCCCCGAGGTCACTTTTCGGAAGTTCCTGCTTCCTTTGGGTATTTTTCCACCGTGATGGTTTGATCTAGGTGTTGGATTTTCACCTGTTGGTTTGTTAATTTGGGAGAGTGAGTCCTAATTATACTAGTCACTCAAGTGCTTTTGATATAGCTTGACTGATCGGATGAACCACAGCCAAGTGTAGAGCGTACACACCGGAGTCTTGTCAATTTTAGTAAATTTTACAATGGGTGTTCTTGTTTAAAAGAAAACCCTCCAGGAACCTCTTTCGATCCAAGTGGATTTCAATCGGGGAATCAAGGAGGGTTTAATTTTATAATAGCTGAAAAAAATGATAGAAAAGAAAATAGATACACAATTCTAGTTTCCTAATTAGTCCTACCACGAATCTCTTTCCCTTTTCGGGTCAATCGGGAAGTCGTGGGGTAAGTATTACGATTACTTTGAAATATAAAATATGGAATATGAAATTTATAACTAAATAAATTATACTACCCTATAGATTATATCAATGCTAGTTTGAAAAGAAATGAGCAAAAAGCAACAAAAAGGACATCGACGCAAATCCCCCCAGGGGGGATGGGGAATGGTCTTGAAAGAGCCTATTCAAAAATTATCTTTATTAACAGTAGTTAAAATATCAAAAAACTGATATAATTCCTCTTGATCCTTATACGGATTAAATCAAGAGCTTACAAAGTGTGAAAATTAAAGGTTTTGGTCAAATGGGAGACCCTTGGGGGGATTTGAACGCTCTTGAGGCCACTTTCGAAGAGAAGATTCCTCTATTTTCTGTCAAACCTACTAAAAACCAGCAAGAATATCAGACTAAAATATGCCCAAAATAACTCTGAAAGCATGTTGGAGTAGGGTCCTGCAGCTACCGGAGAAGCTGCCATTTTGGCGGATAGACAGTTTTGGCAAAGATATAAGAGATAAGGAAAATCTACGATGTCGTAGCATGTTTCTAGATGCAGGTCAGAGCCAAAAACTGTGACTATCAGGGTAGAGAAGTCAAAGAAGATGGCAGTACCTGAGCAGCCGAGAAGAGAGAGCTCACCCACTGCATTCAAGGCAGCGGCAAAGATAGGAGGGCTCAACTACCCTCATAAAGGAAAAAGGAGCAACGAGGTCGAGGTATTGAAGACAAAATATAGAGAGGGAAGTGGCACACAATACCCATGGTCAGTGCCAGGAAGCATGGAAGACTGCAGAGAGCAGTGGTGTGACGGAAAGTGGTAGCTCAAGTACAAATAGACCGACTGTCACTAGTTAGGGTTTTGGGGTTACTGTTGGGACAGGCCCACAGTGTTGTAGTGGCGAGACCTTCGGGCCTCTTATAAAGGGATGTATTTTGTATTGAGAAAGGTTAGCTAGTCAAATGTAAACTATATTCAGAAAGGTTAGCCAGTCGGATAACCTGTAGCGAGTCAGTCTGTTAGCTCACAGTTGTATTGTATTGTAATAGAGTCGAGCTCTAGTTCTATGTTCATTCTATAGTATCTGACTGTAACCAACAGTTGGCTCATAGAAGCATGTATGTAACAATCCACAGGGATTGACAGAGAGAGAGAGAGAGAGAATATTGTAAGAAGGCAATATAGAGGAAGAGAAGAGATCTAGGAGAGAAGGGCTCCCGGTAGTGAGTGCGGAGTTACCCAGAAGATTTCTAGCTGCACACAGGTTGCAGCAGAACTGTGTACTCTCTCTCAAGTTATAATAAACATAGTTCTGTCGATGTAGCTTCTACCCTGGAAGTGAACCACGTAAAACCAGCGTGTTATGTGATTATTTCATGTGATTGTGCTTTATTTAGTTGATATCTGTTATCTATTACATGATTGTTGTATATTAGTTAGTAAATGTTTGTATGTCTCATTCAGTTACAGCATTATTGAAGGTTAAAGATGGGTTACATGTATCAAGTGCCTGCATATGAGTTTATTAGTACTTGTTTCACACTATAATAAGTCAGTCTGTTAGAGTGTTTCCAGTATACTTCTTCGAACAGTTAAGTATAAGTCAAGGAAGACTGCGTGAACTGTGGAAGTTCATGTCAGAGTGTTTAATATCTTGTTGAAATTCAGCCAAGTCATTCCACCCAGTGCGATCTCCTTTGGACCGTGAGGGTCACAGTGGGCCATACTATAGTAGATATCGAGTTGACAGTAGGCGATATCGCACCGACAGAGGAGCTGCAGTGTGAGATAGCACAGATCGCGGGTTAAGAGGAAGAGAGAGACGCACATCGCCAGAGTCACTGTGATGCGATAGGAGCCCTTCCCCTGTCAAAGTCCATGAGTAAAAGAGATTGCGTGTCATAGAGTGAGACCTCACTGGCTAAGGAGAACCAGCGAGTCCCCAGGATGCTACAGAACCTGGTTGAAGACACTTGAGTCTTTGACCAACCCATTAGAATCACTTTGGGTGAGACTTCAGGCCGCTCTGCGGTCTGTGGCTGAAAGGGTAGGTGAGCTAGGGGTGTTGTTGGTACATTACAGTAAACCCAGGTTTTCCCATAGAACCAATAAATGGTTTCGTTTCCGGTTTTGAACAAACTGAGTACTGATGTTCTGTTGGCATCCTACTAGAGACAAACTCAACAAGTGGCTTGCGTCTAAGGAGAAAGAGTTTGTCGAACAAGAGAACAAGAGTCCTAGACTGAGTATAGCAGACTGGTTACAAAAACATATCTTCACTGATATACATACGATATTTTTTGCGACCTATGGAAATGAGCTATACGACTGGTTATCAAAGTTGACTGATCAGAACATATTCAGAAAGAAGAGAAATATTGTATGGACACCAGAGCTGATTTAGACCATGAAGAGCATAGACAACCTCATTACACGAGCAGTAGACTTCTGTCTCGCGAGTGTGCTAGAAGGCTTTGTCATAGAGTTTGCAGTTGAACAGACAAAAAGCTTCAGTGAGGCTGAGTGGTACTTCTTCAAAGGATATCATGGTAAGTACCTAAACTCTTTAAATTTGTCCATTAAGATGTTATTATATGAAAAAGGAGTAATGGATATAGTTTCAAACCAATAAGTTAAGAAAGTGTGATGTCACAAGAGTTTGAGAGTGATTTTGATGACATTGGACGTACACGTAGTGGAAAGAAATATAAAGTAGATTTTAGATCTCCCATATTTGAAGATAGTTCAGATAATACTAGACAACAGAGTCATAGTAATATAGAAAGAATAGAAGGGGGTATCCCTTACCACCCTTATACCCCACAGAAATAGACGGGGACTCAGAACAATCCCATAGGAACTCCATCTAGTAGCTCACAGACAGTAAATACTACCGCTACATCACCTCCACCTACACCATCGAGTGGTAGTAACACAGCAAATCAACGTCCACCACATAGAAATAGAATGGGGGATGATATGAAGCTACCTATCTTTAAGGGTACAGGGGCAGAAGACCCAAAGCAGCACTGGTTTCTATGTGAAGCCATGTGGACCATTAAAGGACTCCAAGATGATAACATTAAACTTGTACAGTTGGTCACCACACTTAGGGAATGAGCCTTAACATGGTATATGAAGTATACCTCAGCGATACGCAGAACACTTGTACAGGTCAGGACCGCCATGATCAAAGAGTTTAAGAAACATAAGTCTGATTCATAGTGTATCATAGAGCTCAAAGACATTAAACAGTTACCTACAGAGTCAGTATGGGACTTTGACCAGACATTCAAAGCTCTCATAGACCAAGTTAGCTTTGAGTTTACGCCGGAGTAGCATAAGGAATGGTTTATTGCAGTGCTGCTCCCTCACATCAGACTGCCATTAATGCAGCAGAAACTCTAGACGCAGGATGACGCATTGGAGATGGCGATGAAGCTAGAGGAATCACCTCTAGCCGAAACCAACACAATTATGACAAACCTACAAAACCAGTTAGCAAATATCACGTTACAGATGCATGAGATTAGAAAAGGAAAAGAGATCGCACAAGACATATGGTGTATCAAGTGTAAAGCACAAGGTGATACTAAATATAACTGTCCAGTATTTGTTGAATACTTAGCAAGTGGGGCATCTAACCCCTTAGCATAGACACAAGGGCCATGGTGTGAACTATGCAGAATAAGAGGACATCTAACTCAACAATGCCCTATGCTTCAGAAATATATACAGACACCTAAGAACTTATACTGTACCTTCTGTAAGTCAGTAGGACATGATGATCATACCTGTAGAGCCTATGATCTCATGGTAGGCAGATAACATGAATTTTACAGAGTCCAATTGGAGACACAGGGTCCAGCAGCAGGACCACAGCATAATCCGGCTCATGTTGGTAGAGGAGGAGGATTCAGAGGACAAGGCCGTGGAGGAGGATTTGGCCGTGGCCGTGGACCAGTCACTTGTTAGAACTATGGAGTTGTAGGACATTATGCTAGGGACTGTCAGAGCCCCACTACGACATGTAATTATTGCAAGTATTATGATCATGATATAGAAGAATGTCCTACCTTGATATCTAAGATCAGAGAACCTAAGCCACCAGTACACCAGAACATACAGCTTATCGCTGCTGAGCAGAAAGAGCCAGAACCAAGAGTCAATATTGTGACTCGCAGCGGTGCTTCCACTAGTGGGACATCACCGGATAGTGAAAAGAACACAGGATCGGAGTGGGTGCGTAAAGCTACTAATAAATCAACATCACTCAACCTGCAAAAAAATAAAGAAACATTCTAGGAAGCTAAAACTTTCTTTGATGAACCTATGCAATCAGGATCCCAGGTACAGCCGTCTAGGGGCATACCGCAGCAAGCACCTTGTGGCCTTAGTCCTGGGGAGACATTACAGGCTACCACATCAGGAAGATGCGATGAGGATGAGTCTACAGGAAGCATGCAATCCTTCCTGCGCAGTTGTCTAAAACTCATGAGAAATGAGCAAGATATCAGAGAGCTTCAGTGCATCATAGATCAGGACCCACCATCTTCTTCCATGAGCAGTGCCCAGCATGTTGTTCATAATATTATGGGCCATACAAGAATAGGAAGAGAGATGCGAATCACATCACAAGTTGGAGAATTTGAAATGGATGAGGTAATCCTAGACTTAGGATCAGAGGTAAATGTTCTGACTAAGCAGACATGGGACCAGATGGGTAGCCCTAAGTTAGTCAAATAACTTATGCATTTGAGATTAGATAATCAACAGAGGGTATCGCCACTGGGTCGACTACTGCAAGTGCCAGTTGACATTGATGGAGTTCGCAGCTTCACAGACTTTGAAGTTATATAAATTATTGGCGATAGTAGACCATATCCAGCATTACTAGGAATTGATTGGGAGATCGGTAACATGGCCATTATTGACCTAAAGAGAATACAAATGACCTTTGAGGATGGGTAGATCAGGGTCATCGCACCGTTAGATCCTCTTCAGGGTCCTAGATACATTGAACCTATCCGAGAAGAGGATGAGGCACGTAACATGGAGAGTCTCTATCAGATGACTGCGAAACAGAGTGACTACATCAAGCCAACCACATAAGGGAACATAAGTTGGCGATACGACAACTCATGCGCATCGGATTCGGATGTTGGTCTAGAGAACTGGAAGAACAGACTTTATGAAGTCTCAGCTTGCAGATGTGCATATCTGACTAAATCACTGCGATGGATTGGAGCAGAGCTTAAGGACATTCCGTCATTTGATGGCTTAGCGGATGTCAATGATTTTTTATACCAGTTTGAACAACAAGTTCCTCACGAGCATAGGATGGAAGCTATGGACCTTGTAGTACGAGCCACACCTGCAAGATGGTGGTATGCACATAAAGAGACTATCACATCATGGGACGATCTTAAGATATTGATGGCGATCAGATTCTCTACTGACAGGGAGTATGTCTAGTAGAAATACACAGGAGAAAGTGACCCCAGTTTACATATTCATATTTGTGAATAGAATTGGTCGGACATTCCCAAGGATGAATGGGTTCATTGATTCATTCACACTTTGGATCCAATTCCAAAGAATTGGTACACAGAGACTGAGTTGCACAGAGGACAACTACATGGCCACTTATGATAGACAGCTTTGAACTCACTTTCGCTTTTGAATCTGAGAACCCAAGCATTAATCAGGCTTTAGACGTTATAAAGATTAAGGTCTTTGAGGACTATACCCTACCAGTGTCAGCTCAACCTGAGTGGTCCATCCAGTTAGAAGAGGTGCTCGAGTGCTATAAATTTGCATCAGAACCAGAGGAGGAGGACGAGGACCCTTGCAACATCAACATTCCATAGTCTGAAGGGACTCGTGATGTTGACGGACCAAAGCTAGAGACTCCAGCTATCACGGAGCCTATCAAGATTAAGAAGATCAACATTGGCACAGACATAGAACCAAAGTTTGCATCCATTGGAGACTATTGGGATGATGAAACAATAGGACAGATTGCAGACTTGCTACATGACTATCAGGACCTATTCCCCACCAAGTTCACAGAGATGAAGGGAATAGTTGGAGACCTGGGAGTAATGAGGATACCATTGGTTACTATTAAGGTTTCTTATTACTCAGATTTTTCTCATTAATAAAATTACACATATATATAGTTATTAATATCCCTTCCTAAGTCTATATCTTAGTTTTGTTTTGCATATAAAGTTACATTTTAGGAGATCTAGCTAAAATTACCATATTTGCGCAAGCATTTTAATGAAAATTCATAGCTTGCTGTTAAGGTAGTTTCCTTTGTTGTATGTTAAAATTTCATATTCTGCACATCTTATTGGCTGCCCAAAATGCAAGCCAAGATCCCAAGGAAATCCTACTTTCCTTGGTTCCTGTTTTCCCCGTTTAACTAGTTTTCAGCTTACCTTTTTTGGTTAAAAGTGAGCTGAACCAAAGGTGCTTTCTGACCCAAGTGATGTAAAATCACTCAAAACTAGGAAATAGTGGGTCCATGGGTTTACATGGTACTCTTAGCTTGAAAATGAGCACCTACATGACTGAAACTAATTATTTGGCCCACTTTTATTACAAAATCAATTTTTCCAATTAAACTATTAAAAAATAGCCTAAGTTTTGGAAAAAATAAATTTTTAATAAAAAACACTGAAAAAACTAAAAAATTGAAAAATTGAAAAACACCTAGGGGGACTTAGACATGTTCATATGACTCAATCATGATGTCTAGCATGCTTATACATTGACACATAGACTCTAATAACCTCAATAGGCCTAAATGCCAAGCCGACCACCCCAACTTTGGAGGTACGGAGTGAAAAACTCAGAAATTATTAGTCGTTTATTCAACAACCAATAATAACCAAGGGAAAAAACACCCTTGGCTAATCGGATTGAAAAATAAAGTCTAAGAGACCAAGTCTTTTACAGACACTATCATGCTAGAACATTTATTACAACTCCCCCATGGGATATGAACATGTGATATAGTACAACAAGGACTTCCCAAAAGTACTTCCACAGGTCTTCTGAAGTCCAAACAAGTTAACCCTATCCGGTTCACCAGGCTCACTTGATAAAAAACCACTAAGTAGAACTTAGGTGGTAACACTGCCCATTTACATTATGCTTTTATTTACAACATTTACCACTAGTAGGAACCTACCCTTCTGTCCTATAGACAGAAGGGATTCATTCCTACCCCTGTAGCAAGGATAAATCCCTGCTATAGAATTGGAGATCATACTAGGTCGGTCCCACATGATCCCTGGGCCAAATTTTTAAAATTTCAAGTTTTTTAAGTTTTGCCCTAGTTTTTCAAATTTCATGTTAAATTCACTTTAAATCCAGTTTATTTTCAGTTATCAGTACTGCCGAAGCCTCTGCTAGGAAAATCTGAGTCAGTTTGGCCACATTACAGGTTATTGTCGGCTAGATCTGACTTTGGAGCTCAAAAAAATTCAAATCCGAGGTAGGTCGTGCTTATCAGGCCTGAAAGTGAGGTGAGGGCATACTTAATGGCCAAACAGGTGTGTCACGGTACACTTAATCCCCTGATAAGTGTAACTTCACTCAAAAACATAGACCATGACTGTCTGTGAATTTTGTGTGACCCCCTCGTTTGTTTTTGAAAAAATATTGCTACCCCATCGCCAGATTTGATAAAAAATGTGTGGGCTATCAACAAGAACTTCAATGTCAGTTTAATAAAGGTTAAATTTCAGTTTTATAGAGACTATCAATGCGGCTCAGCTACCTATGTCCAACACTACAAGTCAATTTCAGTTTCTGTTTCTCTTTTCTGCAATTTCTTTTACAATGTGTAAATTCCAACTAAATGTTAATGGCTTAATCAAATGAATGTAGCTTAACTAAAATCAACCTAAAACTAACTGTCTTACTTACTTTTCCTCCTCTACTCAGTCATCACCCTTCGGGGTATTCTGGGATACGGTGAAGGGCAAGCTCATATAGATCTAGGCACTCCACTAATATTGTTCCAAACCATTAAAACCGGATAACCTGGAAGGTAGAAGGGGTAGAGAAGGAGGGATTCGCATGGTTCTAATTGTCCTCCATGTTGACCAACCTTGCATCTAGGAGGTGACCTGTGGATCTACTGATGGGCTTAGTCCCATTGTCTTGAGAGCCCAGCACCTTCTCTTCGTTGAAGAGGACTATCAATGTGGGGTAGTCATCTAGTTAGACCGTCAAACATTCAGGGTTAATAACTGTATTTGTTCATAATTTTTGATTATTCAATGCTTGCATACACAACCACAATATGATTAATTCATAAACAATTTTGCTGCAACCAAATACCAGGAAAACAAACAAACAAATACACCATACCAAGTAATTAACCAAACTTACTTCATGACGCTGAGTGAGCCTTAAAATTTACCAATTTACACTAAGTACAACCAATCTATGGTCTTTGAGGACATAAGTCCCTAACTGCTTCAACTGTGGGAAGTACTTAGGCTCTACCTAGAAACTCATTATGAGGAGTACCATAGGAACTGCAAAGTAGCTGGCCACTGAGAGGAATTGCTAAGTGAAATGGGAAACGACCCCTTCTGATTGAGTAGAAACACCTATGAGGAAAAATACAAGAAATATCTTCTAGCAGTCTTGGTGTTCGAGTGACCACCTACATCTAATAGGAAGCCACTGAAACCAGGGTCCAAGCATCATTCCCACCAGTTTGATACATAAAAACTAACGCAATTGATCCTCCATGCTCTTCCTCACGCCTAATAGGTGAACCACCACCATTTGGATCACTCAACTGACACTAGTGAAACTATTCTCAGTGATATCCCACACAATCAGAAGGCCACATAGCCTCTGATTCAGATTCAGACCCATATCAGTTTGAACCAGATATGCATACCACACCATCAAGCCCCATGGCTAGTGAAAACCGAGATCCATTTTTCGACATAACCTTAACAAGTGGACCCATGTCCACACCACAACCTATAAGCACAATCATGTAGACTATCATTAGTCAGCTACTGTTATTGCTGATTTCACCACTCTAGGTGAATCAGACTTTGTACGGCCTTCCCCTGTCCCACTGCAGACTCCTTAGACCCCATGAACCATTTTTTGTCCTTTGATGTTTCCTTGACCATCCCTTAAAACATGAGAAAAGTGATACACACAACTTTTAAACCTATAAGCATGTATATACGCGAGTCTGACCACTAAAACCGCGTACATCGAGATGTGTACAAAATCCAAATCCTTTTGGAGTTTTCCTTGACATGGATCTGACTCACTTGACTCCCGGCCTTACCTATGCCTTGAGATCACTCGGATTCGACCTTTCATTACCCCTTTGGAAAGATATATAAGGAACCCCTTGGTACATTGAAGGCATAAGAGAGAATTAAGAGCAAAGAAACTATAGTCCTTTTTTTCTGGAACTTATGCTTAAGTTTGCATCCCTTTGTCCCTTGGAGCACTTTTGTGCTCTTCCCAAGATTGCCTTTTTCTTGTGAGATTGCTATTGAGAGATGGAGGATTGAAGTGGTGGAGGCCCAAGTGGGGGATTCAGTTTCTCCAGTTCGCAGACAAGCTGACAGAGGTTGTATCTTGTAATCTCTGATTTATATTAATAGAAATATATTTTCCTATCCAATAATGTGTGTTTGAATGAATATTTTATCCATTGGATTATGTCAAATGCTTATACATTATTGATTATATATGCTAGAATAGATCTAACACCATGATATATAGAATGCTTGTATTGTTTACTTGTTGTTGAGGAAGTAATCTATCAATTGACAATGATGTTGGAAAGCTCAACGGGGATCTACGTCAACCGTCTGGAATAAGGTGATCCTTTAGTGTTAGACATTTAATTTCTATTGCATATTGGGAAGGATTCATTTCTGGACTCAAGCTTTCTGTTGTGGTACCCCAAGCCATAGTAATTTCTCTCCGTAACAGAATTGGCGACTCCGCTGGGGAGTTCCTAGTAGTTGTCCTTTGGGGGTATTTTTATCGGCATTCAATGAATTTGAATTGCTCTCTCTCTTGTTTTTGTGTCAGGTCTAGGGGAATGTTTTCCTGGTAGTGTCTGATTGGTGTGAATTTTGTCTCAGCCTATCTGTTTTCCTTGATTTTATGCACCTTTCTTCCTGTACACGAGTTTTTAACTAACAATTATGTATACACGTTGGTTTCTCTTCGATTTCCACATATACATGTGGGTTTACTGCGAACAGTCACGTATTCCCTTGATTTTTCCTTTTTGTGGAAGTTAAATGGTTTCCAGGTGAAATTTGATGTTTGCTGAGTCTCCTTTGGCACTGCTTGAGTCTGTTTATACCTCTGTTTCTGACCAGAAACGTTTTTTTAAGGCTATTTTTTTCTTTTTTTCTTTTTAAGAAGGTTCTTGTCATGGGATTTTTTATTTTTTGTTTGATATTAGTGCATTAGAGTTCTTTTACCTTAGTACTTTGCTCGAGTGCTGTTTTTGTGTGCTTGCAGAGTCTAGGGGTCATAGAATCATTCTTTTACTTTTTGCATCTCATTCTATTTCAAAAAATCCAAAAACATTTGCTTATCATCATGCATTGCATTTTGCATTTTGCATTGTACTTGCACTAGATTTGCTTTGGAGTATTAGTTAGGACATCATATAGGAAAGCTTGCATTCATTATTTGAAGAAAATTTTTGCATTTCACGTAGTAGCATACCATGTTTTCATGGACACAATGCATTTAAATTGATTTTTAGGTGTGCATTTTACTTCATGGTGTGTCATAACACCATTATATGCACGGCCATATCCCTCTTTTGAGTAATAAATCCAATTAAAATCAACGCTAAATTAAAATGAACTACACTCTTTTATTTTATAGGGTGCACCAACAAGCTTAGGTTTTAGGATCTTGGAATAGTTCATTGTAAGTAAATTATCCAAGATCACTAAACAACAACATGTATGTGTCTGTCCAGGTGAGTGTGTGAAATCCTTGGTATAACCAGTGTTTCTTAGGATCCTCCTCTCAAAAGGGAGTTAAGCCCGAGGCAATGTGAGCGGTTATTGATTGGGATGACCCCTAGTCATAACTGAGTAGCACCAGATATATTTCCAAGATTTTATTCGTATCTGGGGGGTCTTTTGAGAGTTTCAAGCTTTGCTACCCTTCCCATACGGTCAATCCCACCTGCGACTGTCCGCCTAAGCATTGATTATATTGAGGTGACCTTAGTGTCCTTACCTAGGATATCGAGGGGGTACTTTGCAGGGGTTATTCTATGGATGTCCCGGCCAAGTTTGGGTTGGACAGTACAGTCGCTTTACACGTTGAAGCTAAGGGCCAAAATAATTGGTTACATACCTCCGCTTGTTGTGTATGGGAGTCTCAAGCCTCTCCTAGGTGAGACATACTTGCTTCATTCGGGAGCTCAGTTATCTAGCCCTTGTTTGCTTCCATTTGGATTTAGATTTTATTAGTGATTGCTCTATGCATGATAGTTGTCTTAGGGTTTACATAAATAGAGAGTCTTTTTTTTTTTGAGTCATTATGGATTCGGGTGCAGCTCCTCGCCGTTCTCGTCGTTTAACAGGACTTCCACCTTCTACTTCTCCTCCTCCTTTGGGAGAGAGACCTAGATAGTCCAGGCGGACTATTTTGCACATTGATTCACACACCATGGGAGACCATTTAGAAGGTATTCCTGAACCACCTTCTCCCATTCGTGTAGACAATGGGGAGTTTACTCCTACTTACGATCCCTCACTTGACTTGGTTGAGTTAGTTCCTGTGATTTCTGAGATAGGAACCATGCACGATAGACCTACTCACTCTAGGGTTGATTTCCCATTGATGCATTACCGATATGGAATGCCGGAGGACGTCAAGACTCATTTTGAACCCACCAGCACTAGCTATGGTAGTTACGGTATGTCTGGTTTTCCTACTCATGATTTGGCATTTCATGTCAAATCTGACTTTGAGCCTAACACTATTCCTGGGGGCACTCTCATTCCTTACCATGCGAAGAGGTTTGGGAGTATTAGTCACATTGCACCTTCCATCCTAGTGGTGGAAGTTACATCACATATCCCTCCTAGGTCTAGGGTTAGTGATCCTATTAGGATACCAGATCTGAGACGAGTGACTCTAAGGAATACTACGTACTTGATCACTTAGATCCCTTCATCTGCTATCCCTAGTTCTTCAAATTTTCACCCTCCACCTTATACACATGGTCCTTTGAGTCAGCACATGGCTACAAGTCAGGTCTGTACTGTAGTTACTAGACTGATTGTGTCTCAGGTTTACATACCACCCGTTTCTTAGGAAGATTATGTTCATGCTTCTAGAGGTCATGTTACTACTTCCAAGGTGTATATCCCTAATTCCGGTATGTATATTCCTACTTCCGGAGCATATCTTCCTACCTACGGAGTGTCTCATGGGACATCGCATGCGATGACTTATGGGCCTTATCATGGAATGCAGTATGGACAGGGTTATTCACCTTATGGGGGTGGGTATCAATAACCTGATTACTCTCCTAATTACGGCTTTGTAGCTCCTACTAGTCAAGGTCCACCACACTATGCTACTTCTGCGCCACCCTATACGGGTCATACGGTAGGAGGGAACTATGGACAAGGCCATGGTGGTAATCAAACCTATATGAATCAGGGAGTGGTCCATCGATCTCATCATCCTACGCTCCCTTTCCTCATGACGCTCAATCTTCCTGATTTTTCAAGATTGACAAATGATCCTGTAGCTCATGACCTGGCTTGGCCAGCTGTCCCTACCAAGCTTCCTTCAGACATACCTAAGTTTGAGGGAAAACTGGGAGAGGATATGAGAGAAAACATTACTATGTTTCACCTATGGTGATCTTCGAATTCCTTACATCGGGACTCAATCCATTTGAGACTATTTCAATGCACCCTTACACGGCCTGCCGCGAAATGGTATATAGAGTTACCTAGGGGAGCTTTCGTTTTGTTCGACGACCTTGCGATGACTTTTCTTAATCACTTCCAGCTACCAGTGCGTTATGATGTTGGTACTGAACTCTTGTCGAAATTTTGGCAAGATAAAGCCACACATATCTCTGATCACATTCAAGAGTGGAATAGATGGAAGAGGTTAATTAAAGCCTTTATACCACCGAAGTTCCTCCTCGAGTGGTTCCTCAAGTTGTTATTGCCATATATAGAGAAGGATGTTTCTACATTCAGAGTGCAGAATGAGGAACAAGTGATTTTTAGGGCACAGGAACTGGACTTGATCTATGCTCAGTCTGGTTTGTTCTATGAGATTATTCCCAATGCTCCATGTTCGAGTTTCAACCCCAAAGTTAAACCTGGACCACATGCCGATGGAATTGTGGGTTGTGCAAGTGAAAAACCTATAGATTCGGTTGCAAAACAAGTTAGTAAATTGTCAATCAACCAATCTGCTTCGGGACAAGCTACGGCTTCATCTCAACCCACCCAAATGGAAAGCGTACTTTCTGTGCAATCGTCGGACCAAAAGGGTAAACAGTAGCCCGGACGGAATAGAAAAAAGCGTAAAAATAATCGTAAGGATGGGAATAAGAATGAGAATTCTAATAGTAATAACAAGAATGGCCAGAATGCTAGGGGGGACAAGTAAGCTAAATGTAAGGTTACGTTCCCTTGCAAGTTATGTAAGGACGATCACCACACTTACTTGTGCCCTCATATTGAGGAAGCTTCGAGATTCTTGGCACAGGGACCAACTGTGCTAACTAACCCTTTACCACACAATCAAAATATGAACTTGAAGTCCCATGACCAGTCTGGTGGTGATCAAGATCTACCAGAGACTAGTGGTCGTGGTTGCATTAACATGGTCTGTGCTGCGAAAGTTGTGACCCATGCGAAAGATTATGGTTCATCACAACCTAGCTCAGGCAAAGAGCCTGATCCACTAGGGTCCCATTTGCGTATTGAGAAACCTATGGATAAACCTGAGACTGCACCTCGCATTCCTAAGGGAGTCCTTAAGTGTTCAGGGCATAATCCAAATGCCCGAGCCTCCCAGAACTATTTAGTTGTCGAGGATTTGGGCCACACTCCTTGTGCGATGTCTGCATTGGAAGTGCTTCAGAGTTGTCCTTCTCAAAGAAAGGCGTTGCTTTCTACCCTTGGTGTGAATGATGATTATTCTTCCTCCGTGATCAAATTTGAAACCACAAGAATTCAGCCTTTCTTTCCCTACTATGTGTCTCTTTTGATTCATGTAGAATGTCTTAATATGATCGTCAAGCATACAGTGATTGACGAGGGTGTTGCTGCTTCTGTGATGTCTTTATCCTGCTGGAAGGGTCTTGGTTCCCCTGAGCTGTATAAGTCAGCAACCATGTTAACTGCATTCGATGGGAGATCTTTTAGGCCACACGACATCCTTCCTTCCCTTAAAGTATGCTTGGGAGGGAAGACCATGTAAATAGAGGTCGAGTTGGTTGATGCGCCCCTTGACTACAATCTCTTGCTGGGTAGGAACTGGATGTACAGTATGCAAACCATTGCTTCTTCCCTGTTCCGCGTTGTATGCTTTCCACATAATGGGAAGATCATAATGATTGATCAAATGACATTCAAGAATTCATCTGTTACTGCATCTTTGGGAGCTTCGATCCCAATCATTGAACATTCTCAGCCAGCAACTGGGAGTGTCGATGTAGGCATGTATCCATCCCTCATGGGAAGCTTTAGTTGACCTGCACCGATCCTTATGATAGGATCTAGTTCTGATGAGGCTTTGTCATCTACGAGATCGATGTCTTTTCACATGAGTCATATGGAAGATCCTTGTATTCTTCCTACACTGAGTACTTCGAGTGAGCCTGTCGTGATGGACATACCATTGCCTACAACTATGATAGCTTATCAAGCTAATATTAAGTGTGTTACAGATCCTAGTCCTTCCTCTTCGCGGATGGAGGAGGAGGACCCTTATGTCCTGCTAGCATGGATAGCACAGTCTTCTCATGTACATGACTGCCTTGATACGGTTTTCCCTTCAGATGAAGCGATTATCAAGGCTATGTTGGGAGTTGAGCCACCATGGGAGGAACTCCATCATAGATCATACTTTCTTCCAAAGCTTAACCGCTTGGAATGTGAGGATTTTAGGGTGGTTCTTAGCCAGAGAGTTGGTAGTCCTATGGTTCCATTAAGCTCTCCTAGTCCGATGGCTGATGGAAACATGGCGAACATATATTCAATGATTCCTATCAACATCTCTTGCAATCTTGGCACGATAGAGAATGTCTATATTGGGGAGAAATGTTCCCATGTTGAGATTCTAGAATACACCAAGCTATTTAAGGAATTCTGTGATATTTTTGCTTGGTCTTACGATGAGATGCTAGGTATTGACCCTCGTATTGTTGAGCACAAAATTAAGACTTAGCCCAACGCTAAGGCTGTTCGACAACATTTACGTGCGGTGAATTCTAGGAAAGAACCCGCGATTAGGGCAGGGATAGAGAAGCTGTTGAAAGCCGGTTTCATCTATCTCGTTTCCTTGACGGAGTGGGTTTCAAACCCCATTTCGGTAGATAAGAAGCAGGGAACGATCCACATATATACCGATTTCCGCGATTTGAATCGTGCCTGTCCTAAGGACAATTTCCCTCACCATTTATTAATCAGGTTTTGGATGAGTGTGCGGGTAGCAAGGTGTTTTCCTTCATTAAAAGGCTTTTCTGGATATAATTAGATACAGATTAAACCTAAGGACCAACATCAAACTGCATTTATCTATCCTTGGGGAACGTTTGCATATCGGAAAATTCCTTTCATCCTTAAAAATACTGGAGCTACATGTCAGTGGGCAATGACCTTGATCTTCCATGATCTCAAGTCAATTATCGAATTATTTTTGGATGACCTCACTGCTCATTCTTGTATGAGAATGCGTCATTCCTATCACTTGAGATTAGTATTCCAAAGATGTTGGCACTATTTGGTTAGATTAAATCCTCATAAGTGCATCTTTTGTGTGAAGTCAGGTCATTTGTTAGGATTCATCGTTTCTAAAGAGGGTATAAAATTCAACCCTTTGAAGGTTGCGGAAATACTTCAGTTGTATCCCCGGAAGAATATTCATCATCTTTAGTGTTTGCAAGGCATGGAAAAATTCTTATGAAGATTTGTTGTCAACTTTGCCAATTTGACTAGAGGCTTCATGCATCTCTTGAAGAAGGACACCCCCTTTTATTGGGATGAGCGAGCCTAGGAGTCCTTTGATGCACTCAAGCGAGCCCTAGCATCGGCCCCAGTGATTAGTTCCCCAGACTATAGCTGTGATTTTCTATTATATGTGGCCGCATCATTAGAGACGATTGGTATGGTTTTCCTTCAAGAGGATGAGGAGCTCCAAGAGCATGTCATATATTATTTGAGCTGGAACCTTATTGATGCAAAGATTCATTATTCTCATGTCGAGAAGCTTTCTTTAGCTACCATACATGCGGTTTAGTGGTTGAGACATTATATTCTCCTTCACCAGACCTTTGTTGTAGCCCATGTCAATCCATTTCAATTCATCCTCACCGGAAGGATGATTGGGGGAAAATATAATAAATGGATTGTCATTCTGCAAGAATTCAATCTCAAGTTTGTTTAGGAAAATTGAAGAAGTCTTTAATTTTTGCAGAGCTTATATCAGATTTCCTGAGCGAGGCTGAGGAGTTGGTTTGTGAAGATACGTTTGTCGATGAACACATATTCTTAATATCAACGTTAGACCCATGGTATGGGGATATCAAAATATATTTACAAACACTGAAGACCCCTACTCACCTCTCGCGATATGAACAACGATGATTACGTCACGTCTCTAAGAACTACCTCATAGTGGAAAACACTTTGTACCGTCGTGGGGTAGATTCCATTTTATGACATTGTTTAACTCATGAAGAGGCTGAGGTAGTGCTGAATGATTTCCATGGAGGGGCGTGTGGTGGTCATTTATCTGGGCTTTCTACAGCTCAAAATATTTTAAGAGCGGGTTATTTCTGGCCATCGATCATTAAGGATTGTGTTGATGTGGTCAAGAGGTGCCACCCTTGCTAGGTGTTTGCATGTAATATGCACTCAAAACCTACCCCGTTACATCCCATTATCACTGCCGGTCCCTTCACTAAGTGGGGGCTCGATTTTATGGATTGCAACCCAGCTTTGGCTGGGAGGCACCATCATATTATAGTGGCTGTTGATTACTTCACAGAATGGGTTGAGGCTATGCCTACAGTAAAATATGACAGTGAGATAGCCACCCACTTTGTATTCAACCAAATTATTACTCAGTTCAGGATTTCGAAAGAGCTTGTCACTGACCATGGCTCCCACTTTTAGAACCGTATGATGGAAGAGTTAGCATTGAAGTTAGGGTATAAGCAAGAGCATTCCTCTTCTTACTACCCTCAAGTGAATGGATAGGTAAAGGCAGTGAATAAATCACTCAAATCCATTCTCCAACGAACCATTGTGCAAAGCAAGAACAATTGGCACATCATGTTATATCCTGCTTTGTGGGCATATCGAACCGTTGTTAAGACTTCCACTGGTTTTTCTCCATATCAACTTGTACATGGAGTGGAGTCAATATTGCTGGTTAAATGCGATATTCCTTCTTTGAAGCTAGCTATAGAACTCTTACCGGACACTTCACCATTGGAGGAGCATTTGGTTCACCTTGAGCAACTTGATGAGCAGTGTCAAGATGCCCTGGTGGCTCTAGAAGTCAATAAACATCACGTAAAGGCCCAATACAATAAGTCTGTCCATCCAAGGGCATTTAGTGAAGGAGACTTGGTCCTTTTGCTGGATCAACTGAAAGAACCCTTGGGGGAAGGGAAATTTAATCTTATGTGGCGTGGTCCTTACATGGTCAAGCGTGTGTTAGAGAAGGGTGCCTATGAGTTAGTGGATTACAAAGGAACAGCCTTAGTAGAGCCTAGAAATGGGCTCTATCTTAAGAAATACTATACATGATATTAATCCAAGGCTGCTTATTGTATATTATTGTACAGTTTTGCATAGTTAGGTCTTTTTCTTATCATGATTGGGTTTGTGATTAGTTTCCATTTCTTTTGGAAGATGTCAATGGAATCTTCCACCTACATAGGATTCATGGATGGTGCAAGCCATCACACTCAACACTCAACCTCTGCTACTTGGATGATTTATACTCCTATGGGTCAGGTACTGTCTTCATGAGGCGTATGTCTACGGCCATCTTCCAACAATGTTGCTGAATACAGTGCCATTATCAAGCTTCTACGGGATGCCATTTCAAATGGCGTTCTCTGTCTTGAGGTACGTCTTGATTCAGAGTTAGTAGTGTCACAGCTCAATGGTTTGTACCATGTTATAGATTCGATGTTATTGAGAATATTCTTACGTGTGAGATTGTTATAACAACAATTTGACAATATAACATATATACATATTCCAATAAATAATAATCAAGTTCATGACTCATATGCTAACTACGTGTTAGATTTCCATTTGTTTCATTCACAATAAATTAATCACAAGCACAATTTTTACACATGTAAATAAATAAACCGATCACCATAAATATTTTTATATACATTCAAAATGTGATAATACATAGTGTCATGATACAAAATTGGGGCTTTCGAGCCACCAACGTATAATACACGGTAGTACAAAATGTATACACTCCCAGTTGTCTAATCCTATGGAGGAGGAGGAGGGTTGTGATCATGGAAGGTCACTATAGCTCTAGCTAGCCATTGGAATAATCGCACCCATGCGCATGGTACACCCACCACCTACCATTGCATAACCTCAGGAAAGTCCTTGACTTGCACCATGGGAACCCTATGTGTCAGTCTCACAAAATTGGTATGAATGCTCTGGAGTGTCTGCTCCGCATACTCATACAAGAAATTGCAAATTTTCCCATTAGATTATTGAAAAAACCTTATGTGTGGCCTCATACATGACTGTTTTCAAAACAAGCATGTATGTACACCCGTTTGAGGGCATTTTCCGCGTATATCTATCCCTATACGTGGAAAAAAACCTCGATTTCTGCGTGGGCCGCAGTGCCCATTTTAGGTTTCCCTATAAAGCTTAAGTGACCATGTAATTTCATAAAAATTGCATCAAAATGAAAGAGAAGAGCATGGGTAAATACCTGGAAGAAACGGTAGTGGATTCCGCAGGCTGGATCTCCTGGAATTCGCTGTTGAAAATCAAAGCTCAAATGGGTAAAAGTTTCAAATGATTTATAATATTTTGAATTGTTTACTATTTATAGAAATTTTTCAAAAAATTGAAAATTTTTACCCCCTTTCCTATAGTTTCAACATTTTCTAACCATTTTGGACCGTTTTTGACATAATTCATGATGCAGAGGACCTTTTTCAGTGCCGTTTCAGCCATTGGATTGACCTATTTGCGCCGATCTCAAGTATCATGTCTAAACTAGCATATAGGTTAGGTTTCATCATCATTTTCATTTTTCATGAACTTATGACCATATCATCATGACCTTAGGTACGAACCCACTCTGTTATGTCACGGAAGCTTCTTGTTGTTTTAGAAGTGGCATGATACGAGTGGTGGAGCTTCACCTTACATGGGTACCCTAGTTAGTGCCTCATTTGCATTTGGTACCCATGCTGACGTTTTCTCTTTTAGGGTGTGGGAGTCCGTTGTATAGTACTACCATGACATTTCGCAAGAGCTTCATACTCCTCTTGATCTTTTGCTGGCCTATTTCCCTCAGGACTCCCTTATGTCAAGTTGTGAATGCATTATCATGAGCTTTGCGTGCCTTATTAAACTTTATGTTACCTCCCCTGACATTGTGTTTTATCCATATAGCTTGAGCTTGTCTCATGTCTAGCCATGCAGAGCCATTTTTTATATCCTTCGCACCTTGTTTCCCTTTTTACCGAAAGGGGATTTCCCCCCGAGTGTCGATATCCTACACATGTATCCTTGCATTGAGAATAGGTATGTTCCACTACTTGGAACTAGTTTGTTTTCCCTTATGACACTCATCTCCTCCTAGTCTGTAACTATAAATCCATTTTATTATTTTTCAAGCTTTTTAAATAATTGAAAAAGTCCAAAAAAATAAAAAAACCAAAAATCTGGACAAGGAAAGATGTTATCTTTGGCAGCTGTCAAGTCGTGTTTCCTTCAAACATAGCACTGAATATCACATCCATTGGTTGGGTTATAGTTTGACTTTAGGAGCTGTAGTCATTTATCTGAGTTTATCTCCACCAACTGGTTAAGCTTCCAGTCCCTATGGAGCCTCTATAGATGCCTCCTATGTCGCAGAGATGTCCCAGTTTGTATATCGAGTCTATGTTGCCTTTATTCAGTCACCATATGTCATTATTCTCTTGTTCGAAGGAAGTTGAAGCATGAGTCAGCCATTCCTCAGTTCTCTTGACTTTGCATGTTGTCTATTCCCAGTACAGTTACTGGTTCGTGCACCTTATGATCGAGTCCTTCCACATTATACAGCTTTGCTGAGTACCTCGTGTTGGATGATGGGGGATGCCTTAATGCCCTCCTTCCAGCAGATTTCATCCCATCGAATTTAGATCATTTATTCTAGGATTGGAATCTAGAGTCATTTTGTGTGCCTTGAGACTTGCATTCATCAGTGGCAAGTTCTCTCGCCATCGAAAATATTTGGGAATACATCAATGTCCCTTGATCGATGGATCCTCTCAAGTGTTTGACCTCAACACATTTATTCACACTTTTTATTTTGCACTCTAGTACCTTGATTCCCATTTTCATTATCGGTGGGTGATCTCGCGTCTGTTAACGGTATACATTAATGACTCGTAATTAGACGATGGACTACTATGTTCAACCTCGACACCTCTATTCGCATAGTAGGACATGTACTCGTAGTGGTTTTTGTACAATACTTTCCATATTGGTGGCATATTTTATATGCTACCTCCTTGCTCGTGCCAGTGTTCATTAGATTTCAGCTCTCGTGACTTGATTCCAGTATATGTCAGATATTTCCAGCCACTATGGAGATCTTGATCTGTTATATATCTTTAGCCATTATGGAGATCATGGTCCTTTGTATATCTTCATCATGGATATTCTGATCTATGTATATTGTACGTGGCGATGACCACTTATGTGATATCTTGTATCATACCTATTCATGGCCATTGTACTCTTATGTATTCGGGACTACTATATCTATTTACAGTTATGTGCAAAGTTGTATTATTGTACTATGCTGATTGGGTGGATGGTCTTCCATTTGGAATCCTTCATCACTCCACTTCTGGGATGGAATTATAATGTATTTCGGCCATCGTATGACCCCTTCGACCTCACACATTAGGGGGCATCTGTTATAGCTGATTTCACCACTCTAGGTGAATCACACTTTGTATCACCTTCCCCTGTCCTGCTACAGACTCCTTAGACCCCATGGACCATGTTTTATCCTTTGATGTTTCCTTGACCATCCCTAAAAACATGAGAAAAATTATACACACAAATTTTAAACCTATAAGCGCGTATATACGTGGGTCTGACCACTAAAACCATGTACATCGGGATGTGTACAAAATCCAAATCCTTTTGGAGTTTTCCTTTACATGGATCTAACTCACTTGACTCTTGGCCTTCCCTATGCCTTGATATCGCTCAGATTTGATCTTTCATTACCCCTTTGAAAAGCTATATAAGGAACCCATTGGTACATTGAAGGGATAAGAGAGAATTAAGAGCAAAGAAACTATAGTCCATTATTGACGGAACTTATGCTTGAGTCTGCATCCCTTTGTCCCTTGGAGCACTTTTGTGTTCTTCCCAATCTTGCCTTTTGCTTGTGAGCTTGCTATCGAGAGATGGAGGATTGAAGTGGTGGAGGCCCAAGTGGGGGATTCAGTTTCTCCGGTTCACAGACGTGTCGACAGAGTTCGTATATTGTAATCTCTGATTTATATTTATAGAAATATATTTTCCTATCCAATAATGTGTGTTTGAATGAATATTTTATCCATTGGATTATGTCAAATTCTTATAAATTATTGATTATATATGCTAGAATAGATCTAACACTATGATATATAGAAATATTGTATTGTTTACTTGTTGTTGAGGAAGTAATCTATCAATTCAAGCAGAAGTTGGAAAGCTCAATGGGGATCTACTTCAACTATTCAGAATAAGGTACGAGGTCTTATCCTTTAGTGTTAGACATTTAATTTCTATTGCATATTGGAAAGGATTGATTTCTAGAGTCAAGCTGCTATTGTGGTACCCCAAGCCATAGGAATTTCTCTTCATAACAACTACCACCACCCATACTGACCAGCCAAGCTGGCCCACTGGTAACAGACGGGGGCAGTGGCCCATCCACAGACATTGCCCGTCCTGCCACACAGGGTGGCAGTGGACCATCCACTTACATTGCCCCTACTATCATACATGGGGGCAATGTCCCCTCCACCCACACTATCCCTCCCACAACACATGGGGGCATTGGCCCATCTGAAATGGTGCCACCGCAAGTACCCCCAGCTGTGTAGATGCATTATACACCTACAAACCCCACCACCATCGCATCCCCATCCCACATCAACCTAGGGTCAAATATGCCCTTCATGGCTCGTCTTAACTTGCCTAATTTGGCTAGATTAACAAATGACCCCATTCGCCATCAAGCATTTTGGCCTCCAATGCTAACTAAGCTACCATCAAACATCCCCAAGTTTGAAGGAAAAGTAGGGGAATGTCGCTAAAACAACATAATGACATTGCATCTATGGTGCTCATCCAATAGCATTGTAGATGATTCCATCAGGCTGAGGCTATTCCAACACACCCTTACAGATGTTGCGGCCAAATGGTACATTGAGCTGCCACAAGCCAAGTACCCAGACTTCACCTCCCTAGCATTCATGTTCCTACAGTATTTCCAACTACCTGTCAGATATGATGAGGGGGTGGAGATCCTATTATCCTACCATCAAAGTACTACCACTCATATAACTGACCATATCCCTGAGTGGTGGTGATGTCGTAGCCTATGTAAAATCCAACTTGACGACAGGATCTTCTTGGATTGGTTCCTTAAGACCTTTCTCCCACCCATAGCAAAGGACATTGCATCTAAACGTTCCCAATCCAAAGAAGAGGCCATAATGAAGGCCCAACACTTTGACCTTATCTATGCTCAGTTTGGATACCTCTACACTATCATTCCAGATGCCCCCCATCCGAGTACCTCATACCGTGATGCATCGGGGGCATCCCATGCTATGAACGACATCATAGGATCGGTCTCCCAACAACCACAACATCGAACGACACCACCTACCATTGAACCACAACCAAGCAACATTGCTAATGCTTCTTACCAAAACCAAGCTCTAGACTATGCTAGAATGATGTCTCAATCTAGAGCAACAACTTCCTATGCACATCCTATGCCACTGCAGTAGGCTCAAGCCGTGGCTTGGCCAACACAAGAGTATGTGGGGAAAATGCCCACATTTGTGGCACCACCACCGCCACAAATATACTATGCACCACCAGTGCAACTAATTCAAGCCCCCGCCCCTGCTCCACCCACTTCATTGGGACAAGTGTTTGCACAACAAAACTGTCCCAACCAGCCTGCCCCGAACAATCAACAAGGGAAATCTAGGAATAACCATCCCCACAACCAAGGCAATAACCAATTGCAGGGAGGTTGTCAACAACTAAACCCTACCAACAATTCCATGGCAAACCAGCCAGCCCAAAACCCCCCACGACAGAGTGCACCAAGATGCAATGCCCCATTGCACATGAATCAACCATGCACACTCTATGATGTTTATGGGCACTACACATTTGAGTGTCCCCTCATGGCTCGTGCAAAGAATGCCATTAAAAATGATGCCCAACAGGCTGCTAATGCTACAAATCAAATTCAACCCAACCCGACACCACAAGGAACTTGCCCCATGGTGCTTCAAAACCCATTGCCGGTCCAAGGGTTGGTGGCAACCGCACCCCTTCCCCAACCCAATCCCAATGCTCTAGGGGCACCTCCCATAGCCAAAACAGGTGTTCACCACTTGCTAGCTATGACGACTGAAGAGGTCAACTTGCAAACCCAACGGAATCAGTATGGTACCACCACCGAACCTGCTAACACATCAGCAGCATCAACGTCCAAAACGGTCAACCTACCTCTTTAGTTACCCCTATTCCCACACCCCGCCATACGTAGAATTGCCAATAATTCCATGGATAGAGTTGCGGTTAGCTATAGCATCGGCGATGATTTGGCCCAAACACCAACTTCCATGTCCGCTCTTGAGGTACTTAAAACATGCCCAATGCAATGAAAATCCTTACTAGCTGCCCTAGGGGTAGTAGAACCCTCTGAATCCAAGTTGATCACATTCGACACAGAGAATGAAGAACCGTGCATGCCATCGACCATCACCTTTCAAATCCTACTGTCCATCCATAATTTGGTTGTGCACTGGTGCATAGTGGATGAGGGGGCATCCACGTGCATTATGTCTACCTTGGTTTGGCAGAAACTTGGATCACCAATTCTACAACCATCCTCTACAACCCTGCAAGATTATGATGGACATCCCACTAAAGCCCAAGTAATCCTCCCCCATGTCCCCATTACATTAGCCGAGAAGATAGTGCTGATCGACATAGAGGTCGTCAATGCTCAACTAGACTACAACCTTCTCCTTGGGAGAAGTTACATGTACGCCATGCGAGCTGTTGCATCAACTGTCTTCCATCTCATGACATTCCCCCATGAAGGGGAGATTGTGATGATTGACCAACTCACTTATCATGATCCGCAAAGGTTAATGACACCCGCCAATGTTATCCCTACCATCACAACCATTGAGCCACAAGGGACGACCACACACGCTAATGTCATCCCTACAACCAACACTATGGTTGAAAACACACCATCCTCCCCATTATTGAATGTGGGCCTTGGGTTGTTTACTAATACCTCCATGATGTCTCCTTTCCCGTTAGTATCACCACCACCAACACAAAATGAAACTACGAACTTGTGCATGGTCTCATCAAGCACCGCTACACCCAAACAGCAATTGCAGCCACAACCCTAACCATAACCAAAACATCGTCTACAGCCAAAACCCCAACTGCATCCCCACATGCAACTAGCCAGGAGTTATGTGGGCTCATCTCCAGTCCATACAATTTCCTTCCTCTTCCCCCCACCTGGTGTCATGAGCAAGGTAGTCATGGCCACCTTAAACCTACCCAACTTTACGTTGGGAATCCCGATGAGGTATCTTGATCCACCATCTCAACTAGCAATGCACCAGGTTGTCTTAACCTCAGTGCAACATATTGTATTCGAGTCACACCCTCCACCCGCTCTGCAAAAGCCAACAGCTGCAGCTGCAGCCGCCTCGCCCCACCCAAAAAGGGCCAGGGGAAATAATGCCAAAGCCACTGCACAACCGCGACAAGTCCCACCTTGTGTAGTCTATGAACAATAGGGCCATCCAACTCAAAAATGCCCTGAAATCCCAGTGATCCATGTGCATCTAGATGCCATGGAAACAAATGAAAACATCCCCGTGGTTGAACTCCCAACCGCACCCATAGTCAGGAACAAGGCATTGAGGACAAACCATGCTTGTGCCCTTTGTGACTTGTATGGACATTACTACCACCATTTCCAAGACTTGCCTAAATTTCAAATGGCTCTCGTTGACCTCCGTCAACATTCCCTTGAGTCTGAGATCACCTTGATCGAAGAAGTTCACCCACCACCTCCTTCATCAGACACCATGTCCATTTACATGATGTCTAGTTCCACCGACCCGCTCATCTCCTTCTCCACCGATGGTCCATCAGACCTATCTCTTCATCACTTCAACAGCAATGAGGAGATACTTGAAGCTCTGACCGCCCTAGAATACCCATGGGATGGCATGTATCATCGCTCATTCTTCCTCCCTGAATAACTTGTGTCGCAATCTGACCAGTTTTTCGTGGATACCAAAGATTTCATCCATGGGAAGGTCGACTAGTTCAAGAACCCCATCCCAGCACTTGATGCCTTCAAAGAAGGGAATATGGCAAACATTTTTCCAACCGTTAAAATATACATCTCAACCAATTCTGAGATTATTGAAGAAATCATGCTGGGGGAATCTTGCTCCCTGGAAGCAGTCGATGCCTACAAAGCTCTCTTCCAAGAATTCCACGACATCTTCGCTTGGTTTTACACCAAAATTCATGACCTAGATCCATCAATCATGGAACGCCACATCAACACATAGCTTGATTTGGCTCCCGTACACCGAAAGCAACGAACCATCCATCCATCCAAAGTTGCTGCAGTTAAAGCCAAGATAGAGAAGCTGCGCACAGCCGGCTTCATTTATCCCATTGCATACACCACTTGGGTTTCTAATATTGTTCCCGTGAATAAAAAATAGGGTACCATTCATGTTTTCACAGACTTTCATGACCTCAATGGGGCATGTCCCAAAGACAACTTCCCCACAACTTTCATCGACTAGATCATCGATGCATGCGCCAGACATGAAGCCTTTTCCTTCATGGATGGTTTTTCCAGATATAACCAAATCCAAATCCGAAAAGAAGACCGTTACAATATGGCATTCACAACCCCATGGGGCACATTTCTGTATCATTTCATGCCCTTTGGCCTCAAAAATGCTGGAGCCACCTTCCAGTGTGCCATGACACAGTGCTTCCACGACCTTGTTCACATCATGTTGGCTTGTTTCGACAACCTCATCATGCGGTCGCAGAAGAAAACACAACACATAAATGACTTGCGACAAGTCTTCATATGATGTCGGTAGTGCGGCATTTGCTTGAACACATTCAAGTGTGTTTTCTATGTCCCCTCGGGCCATCTACAAGGATTCATCATGTCACACAAAGGGATGACTGCTAATCCTTGGAAAGTTCAAATGACTTTCCCTCTAATGTCACCCCATTGAGTGAAAACATTACAACTTGCATTATAGTCTTTCCATTTTTGTTTTACACATTTTTTCCAAATTGAGTCTTATGTATCATTTCCTCTCATTTCTTCAAGTGGAGCACACCTCAGACCGGTATATGGGATTCGCGGATGGAGCAAGCAGATGGTCTCTGAACCTCACCTTGGCTGCATGATTAATCTACTCCTCATCACACAAGTTGATCCACATCGACGGAATATGCATGGGCACCGCAACCAACAACCAGGATGAATATGATGGTGTCAATGGCCTTTTGGCCATCGCTCTCCAATTAGGCATTCACCATCTCGATGTCTTATTAGACTCCCACTTGCTTGTTTCTCAGTTGAACAACCACTACCGAGTACGTGATCCCTGCCTCTTTAGAAAGTACCTGCACACTAAACAGATGGTTAGAACATTTAAATCCATCACATTCACACATGTTCCCAGAAACCTCAATAGTGTTGCAGATCAAATGGCTAACGATATTCTAAATTGGCACATTCATAACTGCATATAGGAAACATACAACCATAACATCATGCATAATCATGTCTAAAAAATACACAAACAGTGTAATAATACATCACATAGGCATTTGCATTCCACAGTATCATAACAAGACTCACATAATAAAACCATAAAAGCGCACCCACGTTCCTCAGAATATATATATATATATATTGATCAGTCGCACTTCCAAAACATGTCCAATACAAAAATGAGAAGCCACGTATGCTTTCTCAGCAGGATACACATAAGCGACACAAAAACCCCTAAGTGCACCAATGCACTCGGGACAGCCTCACTAGGCTACTAATCTGAATCAGACTCGTCAACTGAATCAGTGTCATCATCTTCCAAAGAGGAATCATCCTCTGCAAGAAGATCACCTCTCACCACCCGGTGAAAGTGCTCACAAGCCACCACCGTCTTCCTCATCACGCCAGTCAACTCTAGAGGAAGGTTGTGAATAGAGGCAATCATTTCAGTACTCAGGTGCTGCCAGCCATCATCTGATTCTCCAGTACCAAGCTGCTCCATATATGACACCAGTCCATCCATATCCCACTGCCACCTGCAGGAGCTCCCGACAGGAACCACCGTAGGAGCTATGGTAACAACCTGCCTCTGATTCTCGGGTGGCGGGTGAGGACCAACATCTGCACATACAAACAAGGACACCATCAGTCCACATATATCAATATGCAAACTACCAACCAACTCAACTATACTATGTAAAAAGATGAACATAAAGACATCATGCATACATACCAGCTGTTCCCCATGCCTGTCCAGGAAGTATGGGCATCTCAGGGGCTCCATGGAAATCCATACCTGCATATGGGTACTCCTCAATCACAACAGGAAGTTGGAGACACTGCTCCAACAAATCCTCTATAAAAAATCATCCCACTCTACCACCACCCTCCTGGATCATCATCTGGCACAATCTGTAAATCCGAATCTCCCACGGACCACTGTCCTGCGCAACCTGATGAGGACAAAGTGTAGGTACTTTCTCAAAGAAGAAAACACACAAGAAGGAGCCAAAACAAAAACCAGTGCCAGTAGTCTTCGACTTGTTCAGCTGACGCTAAACAACCTGCAAATACATCTAGCCCCATGCATAATATGTGCCACCTATAGCATGCTCTACTAGCTGTATCTGACCACTAGAAATCTTATGGCTCCCCATGGAACCCAAGATACACTGCAATAAGGTCCCCATCACCCGTGTGGACAAATCCTCGATGTCACACATCAAGATGTAAGAACCACGCATGTATGCTGTAGCGTAATAGTGCCGATCGCACAACTCCTCCAATGTCTTCCCCCAAGACAACATAGATTCCAAGTCACCAACCACTCTTAACATAGGGAACCCATTAATGAAGTATACATCTGCCAACGTAATCTCAATGCATTGGACCTGAAAGAGGAACACCTCCTCATCAACATCCAAGAAACCTATTAGTGCTTGCATCAGCAAACAAAAGCTCTACATGAGGGGTATCCTCATAAATTTTAGCAATCCACAATGGGCTAATGTATATCTAACATTCCCTTCATGGAAGGATGCATCCCTGACACTCTTGTAGTCTCTCTCTCTCCACTTGATCTCTGCCATCTTGCACAAGCAAAAACCTTGATGTGAGCCATTGCCATCATTAAAAAAAACACCCAAAAGAGGCTAGGGCGCACCTGTTTGGGAAAAATGAGCACCCAGGGTGCTCATAATTTCCCCACAGGTGTGCCTAAGGTGGACCTTTTCCTTCGAAAGGTGCAAATTTCCCCTCATGAAACCCCAAACTGCTCATGGGGGGGTTCCAAGTGACCAAATCCAACAAATAAGCCACCAAAAAGATGACTTTCAGTGAGAGCTATTACCTGCAACTCATGGCACTTGAAACCATCAGCTGGATCAAGAGAAATCAGCAAATGAAGAATTAGGGCCCACCTCTCCAACTCCACAATGAACAGTGACAATGACACTTCACCATGTGGACCCCACCATTATATAGGCCCAATTTGACCTAATTTCTTCTGATCGACATAACAGGACCATACGAACTCCATTTGAGACACCATTTATGCCACTGGTTTTAGAATTCCTCCCTCTATCTCCTTATGAGACCATTGTCTCATGTTTAACAAATCAATTTTGGGACCATTTCCCACCAGTCACCTCGATTTATGAGCCATGACACGATGATGCAAGTGTCTACGGACCTGTACTTGTATCACACTTCCTGATCGCTACTCATGCGATTGTTCAGGCCATCGCCAATTAAGGAATGTAATTTTTAACACATAGTTGTCTCTTCCATTCACTGCACCTTACGCGGACCACTTGATCACTGTCCACATGGTGATTTCTTTTTCTTGCATGTATTTGGCATATAATTTCCTTCAGACTTACACTCACATCGCATGTAGTCAAGTCCATTCACTGCAACACACACACTCGCTCTCCTGACCTCTGTCCAAGAGCCACCTCGGTTTTTGTGTCTTATGCTACACCAACTCACGAGCCTCTACCACGATCTATCCCATGCATGTATTGGTATGTTTGAGAGCCTTCTGCTCCATCCATACTATGCGGATGACCTTTGGACCTCTATCCACCATCCCGACAGGGGGCACCGCCTGTGCCACCGTAATTGGTTGACCACACTGGAGTTTTGTTTAAGCTCTTTTCTGACTCCTTAAAACAATGAAAAGATTGCTGAGTGTAGCTGCTTCCTTTCCCGCTTGCTAAAGTATAGGAAAGGGTGTCTACATCATCTCGTTTGCCTTCTTTTACGTACCATGTAGACCATCAATTGAAAAGTACCTCCTTGGCACACTCAAGCCAAGATCATTCCCCTCTACATACTTTTATGCTTTCTCTTGCAAAGGGGTTGTACTTTATGAAAAATATCACCATGGGTTGTCATTAAGCTCTTTTCCAGTCTTCTCATCAAGGAAAGATTGCTGAGAAAACTTGGTTTCATTCATCCTCATAAAAGTATTTGAATGACCATCCATTCAGTATAGGTTTAACTTTTTTCGGCCTGATTGGACTACCAATGGTAAAGAAGTCTCTCATCCCCTACAGGATGGGTGAGCTCTCCTATGTATAATTTTATCCTTTTTTTAGCACAGGAGACTACCAACGAAAAAGAGCCCCCACTGGAGTCTTCTTCATGCTTTCGGACTCTCTAAAATTGAAAGCACCATTGAGCATTTACCTTCTCGGGATAACCAAAAATCCATGAGATCGTACCATAACGGTGTCCCTAGACACCACCCCATAGAAAACAGTTTGGCAGCATTACCACATTTGTTTGCCTTTATTCAGAGTACTCTGCAATGAGTCTTCCTTGGATCCCATCAATTTAAAAAGTGTTTACCTCCTCCAAGCATTTCCCACCTGCAATGACATTCCCAGTATTATAGCTATGATCCCATTCCCATGAGTCAAGTTTCATTTGCTTCCTAGTCAACCCTGCCATCATACTCTAAACAAAGGAAGTTTGAGTCCACCACACTCCCCATGCCCCTATTCAATTATTTCCCTCCCCCTCCCCCCCCCCCATTCAATGGGTCAGTCCGCATATTGTCTCACACCTTTCGGTTATCTCCCTCATGCTCCTGGTAAAGAAAACATCATTGCCTTCACTAGGGACAGGTCTCCCTCTGTCGAAGACAACACATATATTCCAGAGGATAGACCTAGAGGTCCCTATATCCTAGTTTCATTAACCCCATTGATGAGTTCCTTGGACCACTTGAGAGGAGTCCTTAGTGCCTCTTGGGATGGTTGTTTCTCATGTGCTCGACTCCAACTACATCATTGCACCGTTGAGATTCGTACAAGGTTTGGTCCGCATAGTACTTGGTCGAAGACCCCAGATGCCACCTAACTCTAGCACATTGATGAGTTTATTCAAGGGACCTAAACAGGTTGTCCCTTGTGATTTTTGGGTTGTGTTGGAGACAATGTTCAGAAGCCCCAATAGTGCTTCGATGTACCTTTATGATTGATGCATCATACTTGTAGCATAGAGACTCTGGTTTCTCAATCAATAAGTCCATACATATATGTACCATTCTAGATCCAGTAGACTATCAGTCATGAAGATATAGCATTCCATGAGAATGCCATGGGTCCAATTTACTAGATCAACATTGTATTCAGCCTCACATGGAGGAAACCATTATTGTAACATCAGTTGTATATGATCAGCTCTTGTATTTTAAAGCATAGATCAAATTATTCTTTTGACATTTTCATGAGCATGGGGATGCCCGCCTCATCCATATACATGTCACACATGATTTGTATCTCACCTATTGATGGGAACCATATTAATACAAAAAAATGAAAGCCATGATGCCCCAACCCCAGAAGCACCAACTCACCGTAGCAAATCCTATGATGTCCATTAGCCGTACGATGAGCTCTTGCCCTCACACATCAGGGGGCAATCTGTTAACCCAAAAAATCCCTCGCTAAGCTCTCTATGACCTACACCATCCAAGGACACCACTTCATGACCCTCCACTAGACCCCCACACTCTAAAAAATGCTTAAGGATGAAGAAAAGAGCTTAAAAACCCCAAAAAGGAGCCTAAAATACTCTCCTAGGAGCTAAAAGCCCCCAAAAAGGGGCTAAAACCCTAAAAGGAGCTAAAATTAGGGAGGAAGGGGCTAAAGCTTGGACCAAGGGCTTAAAACCCTAAAACCCCAAAAAATCTATAAAAGGAGGGTGGGGGGTCACTCTCAAAATACTTCTCCATTGCCTACTGTTATGCTACTTGTGGATGCCTTGAGACACCTTTGCCTCTCAAGCCACCCACACTCCCTCTCCTCCATCACCATTGAGCGATAGCTCCCCCATTCAAGAGAGGTGCTTCCACAAGCTTGGGCATGGTGGCCCATTTCCACCAGAGAAGGTATAGCTTGTCATTCTTATTTTGTTCATTTTTTTTCTTTACTTGCTAACCCATGATTTCATTTGCAGGTTTATTTATTAACATTGCTTTGTAGGTATTTCAGTTTATTATTGCTTAGAATTTGTTTCCAGGTCTTTGGAAGCAGAACCCTAACCTTTGTGTGCAGAGGGGTTCACCATCATTTCACCATTCTCTTCTTTATGTTCTTAGTTTAGTTTCTGTCCATTTACATTATGTTTTTGTTTTCAGCATTTACCACTAGAAAGAACCTACCCTTCTATCCTTTAGATAGAAGGGAGCTATTCCTGCGCCTGTAGCAAGGAGAAATCCCTGCTACAATATCCTATATGACCAAGTAATACCCTGACTTGTTTTGGGTTCACCGGTGGTTTTAAGTCGAGGATAGCTTTTATTTTTGTGAAGTCAACCTTAATACCTTTACAGACAATGTGTGCTAATAGTATCACTATAGGAGTTAGAAATATGTACTTCTTGATGTTCAGAGATAGTTGGATTTGTCTACATTGTTCCAACATAAGCCTTAGCCATTTGCAGTGGTCTTTCAGCATAGAGTATATTGACCAATCGTCAAAATATACTGCCATTGTTTTGTAAATGTACTCCTAAAACGTTTTAACCACAATCCTTGAAAATACTGCATGTGCATTTTTTATTCCAAAAGGCATAACCCTGTAAGCAAATGAGCCAAATTCACATATGAATGTTGTCTTCCTTGGCTATTGGTACTTGATTATAACCTGAGAATCCATCTGTAAATGAGTAGCATTCATGTCCTGCGACTTCATTTAAGATTTCATCTGCATAAGGTGTCGAGAATGGGTCTGTTAGTGTAACTTTATTGAGTTCTCTGAAGTCGAAACAGATCCTTAGCTTGGTTGGATCATGTTTCTTTGGTTGAACAACCATTGGACTTTCCCATTCTGATTGGTCAATAGGATAGATAATTTTTGCTGCAAGCATGTTATTAATCTCTTTGTATTTATGAGCTAGTTTATATGGTCTTTTCTTTACAGGTCGAACATCAAGTTTAATGTCGATCTTCATTTCACCCATTTCATGTACTAGACCTTTGATATCCTTATAATCTATAGAAAATACATCCTGAAATTCTTTCAGCAGGTTTACTATCTCTGTTGTTTGTGCTTCAGTCCAGTAGTCTCCGATTTTTGCTATTTTTGGTCGATCATCATTTGATATGTCGACTTCTTTAGTTTTCACTCTAGCATCTAACCATTCAGGTGATTTTGTTTCAATGATTAGTCAACTCCCTTCTTTAAACTGTAAAAATGTAGGAGGAAAGTCTGCTGTAGTCATTCGGTCGGTTGTCTCGACTTTGAGTATTGTGCGAATTGGTTTTCTCGTTTCGGCATGGTTTGATTTCCATTTAAATATTTTTCCTTCCAGATTTTCATTTTCCATATGTAGTCTTGTTGACTGTGATATTGTCCCGGTTTGTATATTATTGCATTTTATTTTCGTTCGGTCATATTTTAGGGTTTTGTTCTCTATCGGTTCTACAAATGTCTTGATTTGTTTTGCAGTTTTGATAAAGTTTTGATCTTGTGGTATAAAGCTGAAATATTTGATAAAATTATCTCTTAGTTCTTGCCAAAGGAATGTTTCACCTCGGGCTTCTTCCATTTTATACCATTTATTTGGTAAGTTAGATAACTTTGATGGAAGTAGGTGTGGGCATGTACATTCATCTTTATATCTAGGTCTTCTCCATTATTTTTCACAGGTTCTTATGTGTTCTTCTGGATCTTGTCCTTGGATAAATATAGGTATTTGGTCTTGATTGGTTAACTTATTTACTCCAAATCTTTCTATAAAATAATTCAAATTTGTTGTCCATGTCTGTAGTCTTGATTGATGGGTATCCCACCATCTAGCATCTTGTCCTGTGAATGTTTCCACTAGACTTTGGAGTCGGCCATGTTCACTAATATTCCTGGATACTTGCTCCATGTGCATAGCTGGTGATTATCTTTCTTTATAGATTGGGATTTGTGTGATATTTATATTTGTTGGTTTCAGGGTAGGATATTCCCTAGTTTTCTTTTCAAATATTTTTGGGATGATGGAAACCATGAAGCACTGTTTGACTGGTTTCTTTCGTACTTTTTGAATGGACCAACATCCTCTTTCCTATGTTTCATAGTTCTTGACATCCAAATCATATAATTCTGCATTTGAATTGTACCCTACTGAATCTTGGTTCCCTAAGAGAAGTCCACCATAGATATTAGGTTTTGTGTAGTCCTCATTGCTTTGGATCTGATATAGTTGTCAGATGTTGACTTCTTCATCAATAGGTTCTATCCAAGGTTCTACTTGGGATGGATGGATAGGTACTATGACTTTTTGTCCATTCCCTTTTAATTTTATCCTTTCCTTGTCCAAGGATATCGATGCTTTCATTTTTCTTCCCCAAGGTCGACCTACTAACTCCGAGAAGGAGCTGGATCCTTCCATAGCGTCAATAATTTCAAAGTCGACTTTAGTCGATATTCCTTTTATCGTTGTGTCGACATTTTTCCAGACTTCGATCGGTTCAATCAGGCCTTGGTTGGCTAGTTTCAGGTATATTCCTGACTCGTATAATCGAGGTCTGCCCAATTGTTCCCAAGTGTCATGTGTCATAATGTTTACTTGTGATTTGAAGTCGAGCACCACTTGTTGGACATGGCATCCTTCAATTTCTAGGTCGACAAGTGGGTCGGCATCACTTTTATCTTTTTGGTTTAGGATGCAGATATTCTTTGTTTGTTTTTCAGTGTTATCGTTGTATTTTACTTTATACAATAAGTCGATGATTTGAGATACTATTTTATCATTTTGTACTAAGTGTATTAGTTCTTCTACTGTGTCTTGTCAATTTTCGTCCTCTTCTTCCTATCTAGAAAATTATCTAAATACATTTGTTGCATCATTATACAGTTGTTTTTGTTTAACTAGATCGGGATAATCATTCTTTTCTCTTATTTTTCTTATTCGTGGGTTATCATTCCCAATTTTTGTCCCTTGTCAGGTTATGATATGCAAATTTTTTGTATTGATAATATCATGTTTTTGTATGCACGACAACACATTAACATTTTTCTTTTTATTTATTTTTTCAGGCATAGTATGGAAATCCGCTAATGAGTGATCCCCTACTTCACAACTACTACATAACTTTAGGTCGGTTCTATCCATGTATGGACAGTCTGCGTAATGGTGACCTTATTTATACCACATGAAACATTGGATGGGCTGACGTGGTCAGTTGTCACGATTCCTAGAGAATCAACCTTGACCTCCATATCCTCCATGTCAGTTGTTGAACTGGCACTCATATCGACGACCATCATACCTTTCATTATTTTGTTCACTTTGAGCATTGCTTCGTTGGTTGTTCTCATTGTTCTGCGTAACTGTGTTCATCTGATAGACTGGCTGGTAATTTTTTCAATTTTTTAGATTCAGGTGGTAGTCGGCAGTGGTATGATTTTTAGTTTCACAGATTGCATGCCATGATGCTTTACCATTCTTCATGTTGAATGGGCAATCTTTTGTGGTGTTCTCTCTGTGCTCTTGGCAGATGTCAGCAAAATATTTTGTTTGCACAAATCTAACGTCCTATCAACTTATTTCCTGTTTCCAGTTATCTTTCAAGTGTCCGGTCGTTGAGAATTTCATGCACCAGATGTCTTCATTCTTAAGGTTTAGATCTTTTTAAGATTTTTGCATGATCTCGAGTTGTTCTTCCAGTCTATTATCCGTGGGATATTCCAGGAAGTGTTCATCCATCTCTAATTTTAAGGCTTTAGTAAGTGAATCTTCATATGTTTTGAATGTCTCAAGGCTTATATGCCGCTGAATTTTCTGTGAAATGTTAGTTTTTCAACATTAAGCTAGCATTATGTTAGGATCTTTACTGAGAGAATAACAAGTACAACAATCAAACACAAGAGACAATGAACATAGTGTTTTTGATCGGGGAAACCATAAATGGAGAAAACCCTGCAACTTCCTTAGAGATAGAATCAGCACAAGATGTAAAACCCCAAAACAGTAATATGCACTCCCGACAGCAGTAATCTTCTTCTTGTCTAGCCCCAGTGTCTTCTCCTTCCTCAACTATGTGCTACACTTGAGTGTGTGAGTGATGTGTTCTAAATAGAGAGTCTAGCTCTCTATTTATACTAATCTCGACATGACTAAAACCCTGCTAGGGATGACCTCTACTTGGAGAGTCTAATAACCCTAGTGCCCCAGAACTGCGGGGACTTTAACCCTTAGACAATCGGATGATTACCCACTATGACTTGACATGACTTCTTTAGATTATTAATCCTCCCGATTGGAGCATCAGGGCATGAAAACATGACTCAATTACATAATAGATACATCTTGGAATAAACATTGGGTTACAATACACAAAATACATAGATGAATACATTATGAAGTTACAAATACATCAAAACTCCCTCTTAACTAGGAAGGTATTCTTTCGACACAATTTTCAACACTAGTCTTCTTCTCTGTATCAACTCGATCATCTCGTCATCTGCATCTTGAGTATTCTAAGTCTTCAAGTCATCTTCATCTTCAATTCATCTTCATTCTTCAAATATGGATCATTTCTCGATCTGGATCATCATGGGACATCATCACTGGATCTGGATCATCTCTCGATCTGGATCAACATCACTGGATCTGGATCATCACTTGATCTAGATCATCACTGCTAGATCTAGATCATTAGTCGATCTGGATCTCTCAGAGTCATCATAACTGGATCTAGATCATATCTCAATCGGGATCTCATCTGTTCATCATCATGTGTGCTATCTCATGATTATTCTCGTCATAGGAAGTTCTACAAAGCCAACCATCTTTCATGTTGGTTATAGGCCTAGCCATCATGTAGGTATTCGCTTAGCACTTACATATGACCTACTCATCAGAAAGGCCTAGCACTCACATTCACCAGCATGACAGGACATCACTATCATCTGTGAAAAGGCTTCATCACTTATCTTTGACCTACTCGTCAGAAAGGCATACTTCCATCCAGGAGGGAACACATCCTACTCACAATGATTAAAGATTTCCAAACTTTCATCTAGGCCAGAATTGCATCCTGCTCATAATGATGGAAGACATCTATCCAGGTGGGAACACATCCTACTCACAGTGATGAAATATTTCCATACTTTCATCCAGGATGGAATCACATCCTGCTCACAATGATGGAAAGGATTTGCAATTACATATGACCTGGTAGGAACCAAATCCTACACCCTCATCAGAAGGGCATGCACTCACATATGACCTGGTAGGAACTGAATCCTACACCCTTGTTAGAATGGCCCCCAGTCCTAGAATGAGCTACTTGGTAATGGACCAGGTGCCTCCACTCTCCCGGAGAGTGTCAATTGCCCTTACATCTATCCTACTCAACAGAATGGCCAACACTCACATGTGAAATGGGAGGAACCTAATCCTTTAGCCATGATAGAATGGTTCAGCCCTTACATCTAACCTACTCGTCAGAATGCCTCTTCTCAGTCCTGCAATGAGTATTCCTAGTAACTGACTAGGTACCTCCATTCCCAGAATGACAGTTGCCTATACATCTATCCTACTCGATAGAATGGCCAGCACTCATATCTGACATGGAAGGAACCAATCCTCTTACCATGATAGAATGGCTCAGACCTTACATCTGACCATGGAAGCAACCAATCCTCTCACCATGTCAGAATGGCTATGGGTTTCATCATTTCATATCCCAACATTTTGATCGCCAGAAGTGTTGACCTTGCCTAGCACCAAGGGGGTCAAAAGACGCATTAAATAAATTAACCTAGGATATTTTATTTAAATGTCACTTAGGAGGCATGTACTTTCTATATTAATTGTCATTAAATATTATTATGAAATTAATTAGGTGGAAAATAAGTTTCCATTAACAGGAGGGCCACTTGGGCAAGCCAACTTGCCAAGGGAAAATTAGAAACTGTATGACAAAATCAACTAGACAAGAAAAGGGAAAGTGCCAAAATATATGACAAAAGAAGTCAAATACAAAAGAGGCAACAATTGACAAAGGAGGGTGCAGTTTCCTTTTTGGAGTTCAGTCATAAAAATAGGAAAGCCAAGAAAAGATGTCATAGGGAAAATTAGCAACTATGGTTCAAGGAAAGAAAAGTTTCCAAATTGGATGAATATGGATTAAAGGGAAACATCTTTATTGTCTTACACATGCTAATTTACTCAAGGAGGGCGAATTTGTGGCTAGGGTTAGGGTTTAGCAAGTGGTAACTTGCTTAACAAGTGATTGACTTGCTCAACAAGTCACCCAGGTTTATTTAAAGGCAATTGGAGCTCCATTTCTCAGTTTGGATGTTTATTATGTTGATTTTTATGAATCTAAGGCTTCCTTGCTTAGTGTTGTGCCTCAGGTTCTTGGGAGATGCGCCCCAAGGTTCTCATTCCCTCTCTCCTCTTCCCCTCTTCTCCCCTTCTCATTGCAGGTTACATTGGAGCTATGGAGCAGCCTCTCTGAGTTGATTCAGGATTTGTTAGAAGCCTACAGCCATCCATTACTGTACCTCATATTTCATTAACAGGTCCAATATTTTTCAATATCTAAGGGTTCAAACCTCCATGCCCTTCCTTGTATTATGTCAATAAAATGCATTGTAATGATGCACAATGTTGAAGAGAGTTTTATAGTTAATGGATGAGAGAATTTTCAAGTTTATTGGATGTAATATGATATCAAAAACATTCTCTGCAATTTTTATTCAAATCTGGTTCGAAATGGTTGAGATTTACTAATTTTAAGTCAACCTAGTCTAGATTTGCATTGGAAAATAACTAGTTTTACTGTAACTTCCATATTTCGACTTGTATGACTCCACATAACCCCATTCATTTTATTATGAGTCATTAACAGACATATATAAGTCCCCCAAGTCCAAAAAATAGAATCTGAACCCCCCTTACCCTATTTGTAAAGGCTTGAATATGGAGATAGTGAGCTGCCCGGCGAGCTAGTCTCACCTTTACAACTTGCAGAATATTTTCCTTTGCCTCTGATCTGTTATTTACCTACATAGACATTTGTATACTTTAATATAACTTTACATCAGAGCCATAATCAATTTACCCAAGCCCCTGGTTGAAAAAGGATGAACTACTCTTCCTAGTTTCACGGTTTGGCTGCCCAGAAGCGTGGAAGTAGGTTTCCGCATAGCGGATTCTGAAACCTAAATGGAACCAGATCTAAATGTGTTAGGTAAGAGGAAATTATATGTCTAAAATATCTTTGGTTTCTCCCTGCTGATCACTCCTCTTGCCTACAAAATTTCCTAGAAAAAACCCCTGACTTTCCTTGTCTGAAGAGGCTCTGAGTGGTTTGATTCAAAGTTCAGAATCTGTAATTTAAATTACAGAATTAGATAGTGTTTAGGTCTGTACACCATACTTGGGACATTACAATGGTATCATATCACTTTCCTCCACTCCTGTGGAAAGAAGGCTCTCCGTTGACTAATTTTGCAGATCACCAATTAAAGTTGCAACCATGAGGGTTGTGCCAGTAGTTGAAGATGATGAATTTGATCAGTTTGTTGAAGAAGAAGAGGTGATCTATGTTTATGATGGGTTGCAAATGTCAAGAGACAAGGATGGTTACTTTTATGACCATATGTAGTATGAAGAAATAAATTTGGAACTACCCATGGCTAATCCTAAGAAGGATTTAGCAAAGATGATAGATGCAGCTGAAAACTTACCCCACCACTACAAAGAGTATCTTGCCTTGGGGGAAGTGATTTGTAAATCCATTCCTTTCAAAGATTATTTTTATTTCAGATTTTTATTTGAGCCTAAGAATGTATATGATTACTCTTTCAATAGAAACAAATCATCCATAGAGGAACAAAGTTGCTCCACCTCTCTGAGCAATGAGGAGGAAGAAGAAAGCAAAAGTGAAGAGTCATCAAATCCATCTGCATGCTCAAGCATTCTAAGATGCTTTGGATTTTCTTCAAGAATATTATCTGCAAGTAATTATCATAGTACCATTCAAGAAGGAAGAACCTCAAGTTGTTTGAAAGAAGATGCTCCAGAAGATCTTGCTTGTTTCCCATTACTCGAAGAAGAGAATGAAATGGAATGCACTTCAAGCTTTTTGGTGGGGGATCTTCAAATCACTGCTAAATTTGTTGGATTATTTATGGATGAATATATATATTTTGGATCAGATCCAAAAGATGATTACAAATCAGATTTACAGTCACCTCGGGAGCCACATATGCAAGAAGAAAGTAAGACCACACTGCTTGGGTGTGAAGAAGATATTTTGGTGGAAGAACAGGCCACCATAGTGTCTGTACAAGAAGAGGATGAGGTGAAGAACATGTGTGATGAAGGTTCTTATTTTTTCAGCAGTAATGTTCATTTACATCCCTCTGATCCATGGAAAGACAAAAATTCTCCACTTGCATCTCAGGACTGCAAGAGGAAGGCCAATTGTGAGGGAGATAAATTCACTCCTAGTTTCTTTGTTGTGGATCAAACAATCAATGCAAATAAGGGTGAGGTCATCAATGGAGATAATATGGTGAAGGAATATTTTGGATCAGATCTAGAGGAAGAAGAAATTTCATATATGAATTCATCCTTTGAATTTCCCAATGGAGTGGAAGACAATCCCCCACTAGTTAGGTGTGAACTAGGAAATCTAAAGGAGAAAAATCTGGTGCAAAGGGATGCACATGGTTCTGAATTTTGGACTCTCTTGAAGCATGATGAAGTTGCATCCACATTAGAGGAGAGGATTGAACTCATTGAGAATCCCAAACCCACTATCACCATTGTGGAGAGCTATGAGCCATCTAGTATTGCAGGTGGGAAAGAAAAAATAAAGATTCCAAAAGAGAAGTGCAAGTCACATCAAGAAAATTGCAGGAAAGAAGAAGGGGGTGATTTTCCTCAAGAACCCCACTCATTTCCTTGGCCTTTGAAAATGGATGAAAAGAATATTAAAAAGGATTTACACCTTCTCCAAGACACACATTCTTCAGTGGCACACCAGTGTTGGATAGCTGCTTCATCGGAAGATCAATCTTCTCTTGAATCCAAGGAGGAGATGCGGAAGGCATTGTCTACAATACAAGGAGAATTCCTACAATTTCTTTCTGATAGAGATGATTTGATTGATCTTGCTGATGTGTTGCATGGAGCATCCTTGAAGGATGGAGAAGAAATTTGCAAGCTCTCACAAGATTTGTTGACCACCCAAGATTCCTTGAAGAGCACTCAATGTGCACTCCAAGAATCCAAGATGGAGATAGAGAAACTTCATGAGAAGTTGCAAAGGTATTACCTACCCTCCTACACACCATTCAGCCATATTCACAAGGCTGATTGCATTCTTGAACAAAGGGAGGAATCTCACGAGATGGTGGATCATGAGATGCACTTAGAATTGCAGGTGCTTATGAAAAGATATGAGGAAGAGAATATTGGACAAGCACTCATTGAGGTTGAGGGGAAGGATGAAGTGTTATTCTCTACCAGAAAGATGGATGATAACATTACATATGGATTAGCAAATAAAAGTGCTTATTCATCCATTGATTGGGTGGATAGAGACATATTTGGAATGAAGACCTTGGGAGGTAAATTTTTTTATTTCTGCAATAATTTTTTTGTTGTGACTGACATTGTCTTGACATGTGAATAGCAAAAAAGACTTATTTTGCAGCTATTATATACCTCCCTTACACATGCACATGAGGTTCATTCTAATTTTCATGTGCTTGAGGAGTTTGAGGTCAAGCAATATGAAGATCAAGCACTTGCATGGTTCCTAAGAGATTATGAGTTGCCTCTAGGAAAATGTTGTACAATTTTGGAGGAGGCACATGATCACACTGTCACTCAGAAAAATAATGGAGGAATTTGTGGATCCATTATCTTGATTGATGAGCATTGTAGGGATTTGGCTCACAATTCTTCACCCCACACTTCTATTTCAGCCACATCATGTGAGGCTGAAAATTGGGTGAAAGGATTTTTTCTGTTGATGCCACAAGAGGAGCATGATACTTCCACTCTTCCAGTTGAGGTATTGATGGTCAAACCATGTGGTTTGACAAGTGAATTAGTAGTAGCTGAATTATTCCCACTTGAATCATTTAGCATGAAAGTTTTTCTGTCCATTGATTGGGTGGCTAGACACATAATTGAGATGTGTGCACTAGAGGGTAAACATCTTGCCTGTATCAATGGAGAGACATTGGACACATCAAAAAAATTGTATGAGAAATGGCATGAGAATGTATGGCTGCTATATGATGCTTTCAGTATACATGGAGGAGCATGGGATAACCTCCTGTGTATTCATAACAACAGTGACGTGAGTTCCAGTGCTAGCTTGCACATGGATTTTCATACTTTAGAGAGGCTCAAGATGATTTGGTCCCACATTAAGGAATTCCATGTCTGGTGGGAGAGTATAAAATTTTTTCAGTTTGGCATGGGGAGAGACAAGCTTCCAGTATGGTGGTATGATTTTCATAACCTCATTTTCATCCTCTACAATGATAAAATTTTGTTTTTTATACTGATGGGTGGAAGGAGGCAGATAAAACCATGGGATCCCGACATTCTTAGGAATGACATAGTTCAAAAGGTGGAAGCAAAATCTGGGTCCTTACAGAGGAGGCAGTGGGATCCGGGAACTCTACTCATCTACCTTAACTGGGTTAGAAATGTTTCTAAAGGAAGTGGTATAAGGGAAATGACTATGATCAGAGTGGTGCAGCAGAAACATGGTGGAAAAATTTGCAGCACTATGTGGTGCTTCTGCTTGAGGACAAGCAGACTTGGGAGGGGAGGACTGTCATATCCCCACATTTTGATCGCCAGAAGTGTTGACCTTTCCTAGCACCAAGGGGGTCAAAAGATGCATTAAATAAATTAACCTAGGATATTTTATTTAAATGTCACTTAGGAGGCATGTACTTGCTATATTAATTGTCATTAAATATTATTATGAAATTAATTAGGTGGAAAATAAGTTTCCATTAACAGGAGGGCCACTTGGGCAAGCCAACTTGCCAAGGGAAAATTAGAAACTGTATGACAAAATCAACCAGACAAGAAAAGGGAAAGTGCCAAAATATATGACAAAATAATTCAAATACAAAAGAGGCAACAATTGACAAAGGAGGGTGCAGTTTCCTTTTTGGAGTTCAGTCATAAAAATAGGAAAGCCAAGAAAAGCTGTCATAGGGAAAATTAGCAACTATGGTTCAAGGAAATAAAAGTTTCCAAATTGGATGAATATGGATGAAAGGGAAACATCTTTATTGTCTTACACATGCTAATTTACTCAAGGAGGGCGAATTTGTGGCTAGGGTTAGGGTTTAGCAAGTGGTAACTTGCTTAACAAGTGATTGACTTGCTCAACAAGTCACCCAGGTTTATTTAAAGGCAATTGGAGCTCCATTTCTCAGTTTGGATGTTTATTATGTTGATTTTTATGAAGCTAAGGCTTCCTTTCTGAGTGTTGTGCCTCAGGTTCTTGGGAGATGCGCCCCAAGGTTCTCATTCCCTCTCTCCTCTTCCCCTCTTCTCCCCTTCTCATTGCAGGTTACATTGGAGCTATGGAGCAGCCTCTCTGAGTTGATTCAGGATTTGATAGAAGCCTACAGCCATCCATTACTGTACCTAATATTTCATTAACAGGTCCAATATTTTTCAATATCTAAGGGTTCAAACCTCCATGCCCTTCCTTGTATTATGTCAATAAAATGCATTGTAATGATGCACAATGTTGAAGAGAGTTTTATAGTTAATGGATGAGATAATTTTCAATTTTATTGGATGTAATATGATATCAAAAAAATTCTCTGCAATTTTTATTCAAATCTGGTTTGAAATGGTTGAGATTTACTAATTTTAAGTCAACCTAGTCTAGATTTGCATTGGAAAATAACTAGTTTTACTGTAACTTCCATATTTCGAATTGTATGACTCCAAATAACCCCATTCATTTTCTGATGAGTCATTAACAGACATATATAATTCCCCCAAGTCCAAAAAAGAGAATCTGAACCCCCCTTACCCTATTTGTAAAGGATTGAATATGGAGATAGTGAGCTGCCCGGCGAGCTAGTCTCACCTTTACAACTTGCAGAATATTTTCCTTTGCCTATGATCTGTTATTTACCTAAATAAACATTTGTATACTTTAATATAACTTTAAATCTGATCCATAATCAATTTACCCAAGCCCCTGGTTGAAAAAGGCTGAACTACTCTTCCTAGTTTCACGGTTTGGCTGCCCAGAAGCGTGGAAGTAGGTTTCCACATAGCGGATTCTGAAACCTAAATGGAACCAGATATAAATGTGTTAGGGAAGAGTAAATTATATGTCTAAAATATCTTTGGTTTCTCCCTGCTGATCACTCCTCTTGCCTACAAAATTTCCTAGAAAAAACCCTTGACTTTCCTTGTCCGAAGAGGCTCTGAGTGGTTTGATTCAAAGTTCAGAATCTGTAATTTAAATTACAGAATTAGATAGTGTTCAGGTCTATACACCAGACTTGGGACATTACACATCACTTTCTCTTGGAGGAAACCTCGATCTGGAGAACACCAAGCTTCTCCCTAATGTACTTGAACTTCATCCTAGCCAATGGCTTCATCAATACATTAGCTATATGTTCCTCCATCACAACATACTGGAGCTTCACTGCTCCCCTCTGCACCATATCCCTAATATAGTGGTACTTGATCTCGATATGCTTCGACTTGTCATGGAACACTGGATTCTCTGACAACTTTACACAACTCTGGTTGTCACAATGTATACAAGTAGCATCCATCTGGAGATCAAATAAATCAGATAGTAGCTTCTACAGCCATACTACCTCACAACTAGCTAAACAAGCTATGATATACTCTGCTTCAGTTGTACTCAGTGCCACACAGGATTGCTTCCTGCTAAACCAAGAGATCACACCTGATCCCATACTGAAGCAACACCCTGAAGTGCTCTTCCTATCGATGGCACTACCTGCCTAATCTAAATCAACATAACACTCTAGGATAATCTTTTGATTCACATCATACTTGCACCCATAATCAATTGTACCCCTCAGGTACCTCTGAATATGCTTTGCATTAATCAAGTGAACATTTCTTGGATCTGTCAAGAACTGGCTCAAGGTGTTCACAGCAAAGAAAATGTCTGGTATTGTGTTCGTCAGGTTCATCAAGGACCCAATCATATGACAATACATCATAGCATCAACTGTCTCTGATGAAGCATCACTCAATAGCTTCAAGTTTGATGCCATAGGTGTGGCCATGACCTTGTAGTCCATCATCTCAAACCTCTTTAGGATCTCTACTACATACTTCCCTTGTCCAAGGAAGATTCCATCTGTACTCTGCCACACCTCCATACCTAGAAAGTAATGCATCATACCCAAGTCCTTCATCTTGAACTCGGTAGCAAGATTTCTCTTTGTATCGGCAATCGACCCATCCTTACCTGTTACAAATAGATCATCTACATATAGTAGAAGCATCACTGGGTTTCCATCTTCAACCTTGTAGTAAAGGTTGGAATCTTCTTTACTCTTGGTAAAGCCCAAACTAGATAGAAAGCTGTCAATTCTGCCATACCAAGTCTTGGGTGCCTGTTTCAAACCATAAAGGCCTTTCTTCAATCTACACACATGAGTCTCTCTTTCATGTGTCTCAAAACCGAGTGGCTGTTCTACATACACTTCCTCTTCGACTACACCATTCAAGAAAGCAGTCTTGACATCCATCTGGTGTTTCTTCCATTTCATCACTACAGCTAGAGCAAGTATTGATCTAATAGAAGTGTATCTGGCTACAGGTGCAAAGGTTTCTTCATAATTAATTCCTTCTTTCTGAGAGAAACCTCGAGCCACAAATCTTGCCTTATATTTTTCAATGCTACCATCTGCAGCATGTTTGATCTTGTAGATCCATTTGGAAGTTACAACTGACTTCCCGTCTGGTCTTGGGACAACATCCCAAACATCATTCTTCATGATCAATTGGAACTCTTCGATCATAGAATCCTTCCATTCTTTCCCTTTTGCCGCTTCTTCATAACTGGAAGGTTCTTTATCAATGAAATCACATAGTAAAGCTACATACCCAGAATAGAACCTGGTCCTTTTTCTTTCTCTGTGATTCTCTTCTAGAGCCCCATATCTTTCCACACCTTGGATAATTTCTCATACCCAAGCAGGTTTCCTCTTATGAGGACTCTTCTCCAAAGGTGGATCTATAGGTCTTTGTGGTCCTTCAAATTCTCTATCTTCTTCTTGAGTTTCTTCATTCATGGTTGTATCATGAATTCTAGGTGCTTCTGCTTCTTCAGGTTCTTCAGTAGGTTTCTTTCTGGAGTTGTTGTAAGATGTGTCTTCATCAAATGTCACATCCCTACTGATTTCAATCTTCTTGTATCCTAAGAAATATATTCTATAAGCCTTTGACCTTTCAGAATATCCCACAAATATACCCTTCTTTTCTGAAGGATCTAATTTTGTCCTCTTCTCTTTTGGAATGTGTATGTACACAGGAGAGCCAAATATTCCGAGATGGCTAACTTATGGTTTCTTGCTGGATAAGACTTCTTCAGGAATCTTGTTCTCAAGTACTTTATGTGGAGTATGATTCTGTACATACACCACTATTCTGGAAGCTTCTGCCCAAAGATGCATAGGAAGGTCTTGATCATGAAGCATGGCTTTTGCAGCTTCCATGATGGTTTTGTTCTTTCGTTCTGCAACCCCATTCTATTGTGGATTATAAGGAGTGGACAGCTCCCTCTTAATCCCTAATTCTTTGCATAGCTCTTTGAATTCATTTGAAGTGAATTCTCCGCCATTATCTGATCGAATGGTCTTGATCTTATTTTCAGTATGGTTCTCGATCAAGACTTTGAATTCCTTGAACTTACTAAATACTTCATCTTTGTTCTTCATGAAATAAACCCATGTATTCCTAGAAAAGTCATCAATAAAAGAAACATAATATGCATACCCACTTAGAGAGTTTGATGACATAGGACCGCATACCTTTGAGTGGATGATTTCCAAGATTCCTTTTGCTTTACTTTCGCTGCTTGGAAATGTCTTCTTTGTATTTTTTCCTTTTGCACATCCTTTGTAGACCCCATCATGTTTTGCTTGGATTTCTGGAAGACCTTCAACAGCTTTTCTTGCAATAGCTAGTTCTCTGTAATGCACATTTGCAAGCATTCTATGCCAAAGTTCACTTGGCTCTACTGTGTCATGGACCAAGGCTTGTTCTGGATGGCCCTTCAATTTGTACAATCTTCCTTCTTGTTCTCCAATCACTACCACATCATTGATGGTCTTTCCTTTTGGCCACATGATGACTTGACCATCTATGAATGCAACCCGCATTCATTTTGCATCTAATGTTGATATGGAAAGGACGTTATTCTTGAGTCCTGGCACAAACAATATTCCTTTCATTGTTAGATATTTTCCAGAGTCTAGTTTATAGGAAAATTCCCCACTACCTTTTATTGGATATTGGTAGTCATCTCCTAGCTTCACTTTGTGAGATGATTCATGTTCTGATAGCTTCACAAAGGATTCCTTGAATCCAGTCATGTGTTTGGAAGCCCCACTGTCTATTAGCCAATCATCACTCCCATGAGTAATGTTACCTATGAGAGCAGAGATCAGAATGTACTCATCCTCACTTGAAGAATCTTCACTTTCATATCTAGATCTCTTCCTGGATGGTTCATCATCCTCTGCAGCATGAGCATGATGTCTTCTTTTGTTGCTCTTCTTTGTTGGCTTTTGTTTCTTAGGATAGTTCCTTGCATAATGTCCTATTTCATCACATGTATAACATATGATCCTAGATAAATCTCTTCTAGTATTATATTTGTGAGAGTGCTTACCTCTGAAGTGATGAGTTTTCTTTCTTGTTGACTTGGAGTGAGTCTTGGAGTGTACTGTGAGAGCTTGATCTTCACTTCCCATATTTTCTTCTCGAGCTGCTATCTGAGCTTCTTCTTGAGAGAATTCTTCCCATAGTATTTTGAACTTGACTAACTTCTTTCTTGCACATATTCCTTGGATGAAAGAATCCCATGACCTAGGGAGGCCATTCAAAGTAGTCATCACAATATCTACTTTTTCCACTTCTTCATCAACAGCTTCTAACTGTTCCTTGATCTGGGAAACCCTTGTGAAGTAAGCACTGATTGTTTCTACATTCTAAATCTTCACATTCTTCAGTTGGTTTCTCATGGTCATCTTCTGATTGATGTTTGAATTCAAGCACCACTTGTTGGACATGGTATCCTTCAATTTCTAGGTCGACAAGTGGGTCGGCATCACTTTTATCTTTTTTGGTTTAGGCTGCAGATATACTTTGTTTGTTTTTCAGTGTTAATGTTGTATTTTTGTTTTATACAATAAGTCGATGAATTGAGATTATGTTTTATCATTTTGTACTAAGTGTATTAGTTCTTTTACTGTGTCTTGTCGATTGTCATCCTCTTCTTCCTATCGAACAAATTCTCTAAATACATTTGTTGCATTGTTATATAGTTGTTTTTGTTTAACTGGATCAGGATAATCATTCTTTTCTCTTATTTTTCTTATTCATGGGTTATCATTCCCAATTTTTGTCCCTTGTCAGGTTAGGATATGCAAATTCTTTGTATTGATAATATCATGTTTTTGTATGCACAACAAGACATTAACATTTTTCTTTTTATTTATTTTTTCAAGCATAGTAGGGCAATCCTCTAATGAGTGATCCCATACTCCACAACTAGTACATAATTTCAAGTCAGTTCTATCCTTGTATGGATATTCTGCGTAACAGTGACCTTCTTTATAGCACGTGAAACATTGGATGGGCTGACGTGGTCGATTGTCACAATTCCCAGAGAATCGACCTCGACCTCCATATCCTCCACGTCGGTTGTTGAATTGGCTCTCATATCGACAACCATTGTACCTTTCATTATTTTGTTCACTTTGAGCATTTATTTGTTGGTTGTTCTCATTTTTCTGCACAACTGCGTTCATCCGATAGACTTCCTAGTAATTTTGTCAATTTTTTAGATTCAGGTGGTAGTTGGCGGTGGTATGATTTTTAGTTTCACAGCACCATGATGCTTTACCATTCTTCATGTTGAATGGTAAATCTTTTGTGGTGTGCTCTCCGTGCTCTTGGAATATGTTGCAAAAAATTTTTTTTGCACAAATCAAACGTCCTGTCGGATGATGTCCTGTCGACAGTTATATTTCGAGTGTCTGATTGTTGAGCATTTCATGCACCAGATGTCTTCACTCTTAAGGTTTATCTCTTTTTAAGATTTCTGCATGATCTTGAGTTGTTCTTCTAGTCTATTATCTATGGGATATGCCAGGAAGTGTTCATCCATATCTACTTGTAAGGCTTTAGTAAGCGCATATTCATATGTTTTGAATGTCTCCAGGCTTATATGCCGCTAAATTTTCTGTGAAATGTTATTTTTTCAACATTAATCTAGCATTATGTTAGGATCTTTACTGAGAGAATAACAAGTACAGCAGTCAAACATAAGAGACAATGAACACAGTGTTTTTGACCGAGGAAACCATAAATGGAGAAAACCCCGCAACTTCCTCAGAGATAGAATCAGCACAAGATGTAAAACCCCAAAACAGTAAGATGCACTCCTGACAGTAGTAATCTTCTTCTTGTTTATCCCCAGTGTCTTCTCCTTCCTCAACTATGTGCTGCACTTGAGTGTGTGAGTGATGTGTTCTAAATAGAGATTCCAACTCTCTTTTTATACTAATCCCGACATAACTAAAACCCTACAAGGGCCGACCTCTACTTGGAGAGTCTAATAACCCTAGTTCCACGGAACTGTGGGGACTTTAACACTTATACAATCAGAGGGTTACCCACTATGACTTGACATGACTTGTTTACATTATTGATCCTCCCGATTGGAGCATCGGGGCATGACAACATGACTCAATTACATAATAGATACATCCTAGAATAAACATCGGGTTACAATACATAAAATACATAGATGAATACATTCCGAAGTTACAAATACATCAACATGAAAGACCTACAAGGAACCATTGAATTATAAATTATTCATCAATTACATAGTCAAGTTGGCTAAGAAAATCCTTTCAGCATTTGTCATTCTCTCGGATGGATTCTTCTAGCTTTTGCGAAGTTGTTTTTAACTTTTTAGCTACCAGATGTTTAGCATCTGGAGTTTTAAAGAATGATATAAATAGCACTTTAATTTCTTCCTTGGATGCATTAGGGTTTCTTTCAGAAAAGGTCATATACCAAGTTAGAGCTCTTTTCCTTAATGCACCAACAAACTGTGCCATCTGTCTGTCTTCTGCTGTAACCTGGTTTGCCTCCCATGTCAACTCGTAGATGAACCAATGTCATTTGGGGTGTTTGTTTCCCTCATATAGAGGGATATGCGCTGATCCATGACGCATTTCGGATTCACTGTCATTGTCTTCTTTAGGAGGTGGTGGGGGGGGGGGGGGAGGGGGGGGNTTGTTTCCGTCGGTTGTTTTGTTTGTCGTTTCTTCTCTGAAAAGCACTCGGTCGGGGTCGACTTCTCCTATCAATGTCCAACTGCAATTATTTGTCTGCAGGTCATATTTTTCTGTATTCTCCAAAGCTGTATTTGGCAGGGTGGGTGCTCCTTCGTGTGTCAAATAAATTAAATGGATACTTCAGTTGGAAGGGTATGCCTGAAGCGTGACCCAATTTCCTTCTTCTGGTTGATAGATAAGTAGATGATTATCATTATTTACCTCATCGTGTAGTCGGCTCCATATACCAAACTCACCAAATCTTACTCTGAGGTCCTCTTCAACAATGTCTTGTGTTCTAGTACTCAGATTCATTGGAGATAGAGGTCTTATCTCTTGAGGGACTTCTATTTTGGGAGCTTCTCGTTTCTCTATTCATAGATCTTCTTCCATGGGTGATGCTTCTTCATCGACGCCTTCTTCCTATCATTCATGACCCGACTCTGGAGGATTTCTTTCTTGGTCTGCCACCCTAGTACTCATTCCTCTTTGGAATTCTATATCTCTTTCTCTTCTTTCTTCCCTCCTTTTCAGCCTCTTCTCCCTCTCTATATTATGTAAATCTATTGTACCTTTGTGTATCACTATCCATTCAATTTCCTTTTTAGGTCAACTTTTCATTGCCGGTGATGGTACCTCTGTTTAGTTGACTATAATCCCTTTTTTCCTTTATCCTGACATACGACCAGCTATCCCCCCATTGTCTACCCAATGCTCTAGGAATCCTAGATAGTTCTGTTTACTTTCTTAGGAAATATTCTCACTTCTTTTGTTTCTCTGCCCAGTTAGTATTTTGTGGAATTTCATGTAGTAATGGATGAGTTTCGACAATATGACCCACTCCTTTTTCTATCAGGAACTTGAAAAGCAAGGTTGGTAAGGAGCACAGGAACTATTCGGTAAGTTCTGTATAGAATTTCTTCTAAACGGATTCTACCAAAGTTCTTTCCTCTATAGCTTTCTCCTTGTAGAAATCATTGGTGATCTTTTCAAACCACTTCGATAGGTTATTCCTTCCCCCTCAAATCAGTTTCTCTAGTATTTTTTGTTCTTTATTCAATTCTAATTTTTTCATCCAGAAGTTTATTCAAGAGCTGGGGTACCAATTCTATGAACTTCTCATGGGTGTCCGTAAAGAATATTTCTTTTGTCTGAGCAGTCGTTAATCTGTTTCTTTGTGCATAATTATGCAAATAATTTGCTATCTTACACTCCCACCAGTCCTTAATTTCCTTCTCTGATATCATCTTCTTTTATGCATCTCAGATATGTACTACTGGCAATAGAACCAATGTTGTAATCTCACGGATCACAAAGAGTTACCAATAATACACATTTATAAGTATACAGACATATCAAAGACAAGAGATAAGAACACAAGTGTAAGAATAATAGATTATATTATAATAGATGAGTTCATAAAAATACACTGAACTGAACTGCCTTCACATCTGGCTCAATAGCCTAATATATATCATTTACAAATGGTTACAAATAACTACCTATTGGTTCAGTCAACCGACACGACCTTAGGTGGCCAACCTAATCTCTAATTAGTCGGTCGATCAACTTAGTCAACTAGTCTACTAGCTCCTCCAACACATACTTACCACCGCTGTCAGATCTCAGGATCTTGAGTTTCCTCCCAGACTGGTTTTCAACCAAAGCTCTAAATACTTTGAAGAGGTCAAAAACTTTAGACTTATGCTTTAGGAAGTGAACCCAACAATACCTGGAAAATTCATCTATGAAGTTCAGTGCATATTTGGATTGAATCATGGACATATGAGGGAATGGGCCAGAAATTTCACTGTGGATCAACTCAAGAGGTGTAGAGGTTCTCTCATGACTAGCTTTCTCATACTTGTGCTCTGGGTGTTTTCCTAGGATACAACCTTGACAGACTCCTTTAGAAAACTTGATCTTTGGTAACCCTATGAACATATCTTTTTCCCTCAAATAAAAAGATACTTTTAGTTAAGATGGCCAAATATTTCATGTCAAACCTTGCTTGCTTCAGTAGCATGAATGAGAAGAGAAGAGGGGTTTGAGTAGGGTAGAAAATGCGAAAACTTGTATACCTTCGAAGTATGATCTACAACACCTTTTGCTATGACTTTACCATTAGAAATATGAGTGATTTCAACATCATTAGGGGAGAATATGACCTTCTTTGGAGACCCACTATGAGTCATCTGATACATTGACAAGAGATCAGAGGAAAGACCTAGAACATACAACACATTATTGAATTTACCATGGTCAAGATCAATCCTTCCCTTCCCCAACCTGTCAGTGAGAGATTTGTCTCCCAAAACTATTGGTGGACCTTTGATCCTCCTTCCCTCTTCTTTGAGAAATTAGGAAGGGATATTTTATTATTCTCCAGGAGTTGGGTCAACATGTCAATTTTCTTTTTCATACAAAAGCTCTCAGGATGATATCCCTTACTATGGTATGCGCACTAGCTCATTTATCCTTTGTTCTTATTCTTCTAGGAGTTCTTCTTGGAACAATGGGGCTCCTTTTGAGACTTGTTCTTGTCTCTCTTTTGCTCAGGCGGATTTTTAGATTTTTTCTTGATTTTTGAATCCACCCTTGAATCTTTAGCAACCAAATCTTGGTCTTTGTAAGTTTTGATGGTGCCCATCATCACCAACTTATCCTTCTCCTGTGTGAGGGATTCCATGAACTATGCAACCTTAGGAATATTCCAAGCTCAAGATTTCAACTTGGTGGCATGGAAGGTCGAAACAAACACTAAATAGTCAGGACAAAGATTATAGAGTATGGCCAAAACTAGTTTCTCTTCCTTCTTTTCGATCCCACACTGTTTCAACTACGAAACAAGGGCCTTAAACTTGGAAAAGTAGAGCTGCAATGATTTGAAGCTACTAGGACTCAAGGAGATCAACTCATTCTCAATTTGATGTCCTCTCATCTCATATGTATTTCCAAAAATATCTTCTAGATTCTCCCACACTTCATTAGGTGATGTCAATCCATCAAGATGGAAGAAGAGGTCTCTTGAAATGCTCAGACAAAAAATACCATAGGTCTCATCCATCTTGTTGTGCCATTTAATTTTATATGTAGCTGCATTGGGCTCTACCTCAGTTGCCATAGTCACCTGGCAGAGACCTTTCTCTCTCAAAAATATCTCCATCTCATATTTCCACTCAACGAAATTGAATGGAGTCAATATGATCTTCTGAGATTGGTCCATAGCTCAGAAATTGTGCCCTTCAGTCAGCAGAATGCACTCCCAGTCAATATGTTGAACCTGAAATAGCAATAAGGAAGGAAAAAAATCAATCTGCAAAGGCTCTGATACAATGTGAAAATTGAACCCAAGAGATAGAACAATTACACTCACAAAATTGCTAATCAACATGCAAAATTCACACCAAAGGACACTAAAATTGGAGCATAGAACTAATATGTATTCAATAAGTGTACAATATCCAACCTTGTGAAGTAATAGGATGCTACAATATCATTACATGAGGTAATAAAATGCATAAATATGCCATTCGAAATACTCAAAAAGAAGGCTTACTAAATCTAGTCAAACCCCCCATGGGTGCATAAAGCAATTTCCAAATCTATGAAAATGGTCATGAATTTTATAATTCAAGTGGGAAATGTAAATAACGATGGAAAGAAAACTCATACATGATTTTATTTGGAGAAAAGGAGGGAGGATGATGTGGGAAAAAAACAAGTCAACTACACCTAGTCTAGCTTTTCGTTTTGTCTTAAATCAGAATAAAACAAGGAAGCTTTTCTAAAAAAGCAGATATGCACTTTGGAGGATCTAGAATAAATAAGACATACTAAATTGGGTTTCCAGGATATTTTCCATGTGCTCCATGACTCATTTTTAGCTTTTGTGGACTTCTAAGACTTGTAGAAGGAAACTAGCATAGAATGGAATCTAGGAAACTAGGTAATAAGACAAAAATAATTAAATTAATGTCTAAGGTAGGTAACTATGGGTTTATTATTATAACAATGACTCTTAAAAATTTGGGGTTCTCCTTTGTCCCAATGTTGACTTTTCTAATCTTCAGTGGCTGGTTCATGGGATCGATTGGTATATATAGTACTGCGACATCCCTACTCCCTTCTATTATTGAAATATTTATATTCCGTAGCTCATCATCATCCTCAGGTCCTCCAGACACATTATAGCATTCCATCATTGAATGCATGTGGAAATGCGCATGTGGATCCACTGGATATGCAAGTGGTACTACCTTCAACACCACATCGCAGATGATCTGAAGCACATTATGGACATCGAGACTTGCATCTACGAACTGGAAAGTATGAGAAAAGAAAATCGTTAGTTCTTCCCAAGTGGTTATTTCTCTGCACAACTCCACTGATACATACCATGATCTTGGAATTTCATCCAAAGTGTGGACAAAGGAATGGACCCATTCATCCTTTGGTCACGATGACCATGGAGTCTGACATTCCATTAGATGATCGCTGGAGTCATGCCTCCCATCATACATGCCAGTCTGATATACTTCGATGCCACCAAAGTTAACTATCATTATTCATTGACACTGATCCCATCCATTAATGATATTCGTATGGGTCACCCACCAGCGTCTTGGAGTAGCCTTTAATGCTTCCTCGAGTGCCAACAATCATCGAGGTTCTGATACCTTCGCTTCAAACTCCACTAAGAATGAAAATGCCTTGGGAAGACCCTCATATATTGTAAATTCGATAGTCTCAGTTGGTACATGGAATAATGACTGCATGATCATACTGTGCTTAATGAAGGACACCTCATGCATGTGATTTTCCCAATTTTCTAATGCATCATCATAATCGAAAGACGCAGAAATAGCATTATGCAGCCCAATTTTTCCATCAGGAGTTGAGTGGATGTAATATTCATAAATGTTGTAAGCATGATCCCATCCCCTGACAACTTCATCCTTTAATGGATCAATATAACTTCACCCTTCATTTAGATCCACTGGAGCGATGACTCTGATGTCTTGGTTCTCCAATTTCATCATTCGCTTCTTGAAGTTAATTACTGCCATACTATCATCGGCCCATGCGATCCCCAACAATGTGGGATAGGATCCTCCACCATCAAAAAATTCAAACATATTGAAATGAGCATAGGTCTTCATACCTTCAACATCCATGACTAGGTTTGACACACATCTGATTGGTTGTACTTTGGCCTTATTAGCCAATCCCAACTGCACATGGGACCAACCCAACATTGACCTCCCCATTTTCTTCCATGTTTACTTTTTCAAGATATTCACATCTGATCCTAGATATAGAATGACTGAATCTACCTCATAGTCCCCAATTTGAATGTTCACACACATCTATTTTCCCATCTTTTTCTTATGCAAAGAGTTCACTGCGGAGTTCCTTCGCTCCTTACCCTGCCGGTGTAACATGTTCTCAATCTTAACAAGAGCATCGAGATCTCTTTCCAGTGACAAGAATATCTCAAAGATATTCTACAAGGTACCATGTTGTCAATATGGTCTTGCCTCCAATGATGAATCAAAAGCAAAGGGAATTTCATAAATTGGTGAATTACTAGGACTTCTTTCGATCGCTTCCTATGCTTCGAAGAATGTATATCTCTCGGAAACTATGTGTTAACACTCCATTTTTTAACAGTTGATTTAAGAAATTGATAGGATTTCAATGAGTTTATCATTCCCATGAACTTCATGTGACCTCTCCTTTAGGATATCATAGGTGCAAAGCAACAAAGAAAGTGGAATATGTGTTGATGGTGTTGGGAAAGGCTCGATATCAAAGGGTCGAGATTGATTGGAGGTGGATCAATGGATCCCAACCATTTTGCATGAGTGAACATGCTCGACCAAAACCTTCTTTCCTGATTGTGAAATTTGTTAAAGGTATGAAACATTCTACGGTCGAGATGAGGTCTGAGTCAAATCTATGGCCTCAATCGATTTTGCAAGCCATACATGCACAGGTGAAAACCGTGATTTCAAATTCCAAAAGAGAGGTAGAGGTCATGAATATCAATGGCCATGATAAGAAAGGAAATAAATATATGTCCATGGCTTATTTTGAAGAATGGACTAGCATGGATGAACACCAAGGCTTCTCATTGTGAAAGATAATGGGGCCCACTTAGATCTACATCTACATGAAGAATCGGTTGCAATCGACGGTTGGAAACATGTCATGATCCTGAACTGCTCATGGTGCCTGAAGGAATGGAATGTGGATGACAAAAATGAAAGGTTCCCTGAATCATATGGCTAAGAAGGCTCCTAGGGTACATGTTTCACATCCAGTGCTAAGATGACAGCGGAGGAGACGTTCACGCATGTAATTTGCATCCTTGCAGATTAGCCGATTTCTCTGACGCCATTTGTAGCATGTGTAAAGGTGGAATAATCCCTTTGACAGAGTCATGTCATGATAGGTGGGTTTTTTTGTTAGATGGCTTGCCGAAGTAAGGAGATTAACTGGCAAATCCACCACTCGCATGAAGAAAGGCCAGCACGACGCAGGATTTCATTCCATTTCCTACTTCAAAAGAGAAAGGAAACATGGGAGCATCCACATCATGAAGTTTGCAGCATGGATCTATGGGACTAGATGGCATCCACAAATGCTTCCTACAGTAGACGGTAGGGCGCCATGACTGATGAAGCTAAGTGACTAGATTCCCAGCAAGTAAAATATCACTTTGCTCATGCACTTACACATGTTGATACCAAATACACTTGATGACAGGGTGTGTAGGAATGATGACCAATCATGGCTAGAGTCAGTCTCAAGGCCTTATATATATACTTCCAGAACCATGGAATTGAATTAACATATCTCCAGAACGTAGGTTTTACTTCTCCATGAATCTGCAAGGGCCCGAAGATTTTGACGATGAAGATTTGGTTTGAGAAGATTGTCCATTTGGGGGTGTTGATGGTTGGTGGGAAGCTTCCACACTCACCCATCACCTTGGTATTGCATGCCAAGAACAACACCAGCCATTAAGGTCTAGATGTGATACCCATGCCCCCAACGACGCAGGGCCTGGACACTTACTCCCTGTAAGTTTTTTTCCAGGAGCCCCTGATAGCATTGCACCCACCAAAGCCTTTGCAGAAGCGGACAATCATTGACTATTCTCTGTATAAGCATTTGTTTGGATGGGAGCATCAGGGGTTTAAATCCCTAACATCCCTATTTGTGAAGTCCAGTCTCTGAGGGTGATGGGGATGGTGTAGATATGGTACACCCTATTTCCTACGGGAGAGCTCACCACACTAGAGGTGAGAAGTACAAGAATGACAAGCCACCCCACAGGTTTGTCTCAACCACAAGCAATGCGACACTTCTTCCTTAGACCATGGCTAACAGTGTTACCCGATGAGGAAGGAGGTGGAGGATGTGATTGAACTGGGGAAAGATGCAAACTACCTTTCCAGTGCATACCCATGCAGAAAGCTACATTGGAACATAATGGGAGCACATGCTTCGGACAAGGAAGGGGGCATCATACTTGCAGTCCGCCGTAGAAGCCAAGGCACATTGAACTGTTACTCAGGCCGAATACGACTACCAGTCCCATGATGTTTATTGTTTCTATTTGTAAAACATGGCGATAGTCCACTCCCTATACAGTTAGTGCATGACAGTGACTTGTAACACTTTTATGTTCAGTAGTCTCAGCATTAGAATAGTATAAATACACTCCCAATAGAGGGAGGAAGGAGTGAGTTGATTGGATTGGGAAACATTCTAGGGCTAAGGATCCCCATTGTAAATAAGTTTGATGCCTATGTTATGAATAAAATTGCAGAGAAAGAGCTGTTTATCATAGAAGAGATTCATGTGTCGTTGCTTTTCCAAATATGTATCTTCTTTTACGTGCAATGTGTTTCCTGTTTTCACTCCCATCTGTTAATTGCTTTTCATGTCTGCAACTTAGGGTATAGCAGTTACGAATTCATACTTGTTATGATTCAGCTATTTTTCCAGACATTTATCAATTGTTCTTATAAAGTTGCATGGAATTCAACTCCTTGGTGTTCCACGTGATGGACTATGCTCTCTCTCGTCCTCCAACCTCCCGCTAAAAATCTCCTGATTGGAAGATCAACAGCTACCTTGATTCTGTTTTCTGCTTGATGCCTTTCTTTTCTCTTGCAAGTGTTCATTACATAGGTTCTTGACTTCATTTCCAATTGTTCCCGTCCTGACAATCCCACCTTGCCATCACACCCTTACACACTTTGCTCGATTCACGATCATTCCTATTGAAAATCCTATGTGAAGTAGACTCTGGTGACACATGAGATTGGAAATCTTATGCCGAGTAGACTCTAGTGACAAATGAGAGATCCCTCCCTAACTGTGCAGGGCTGGAGGCGCAGTCTAAAGCAATTCTTCTATTACCTGGGAGCGATCCTTTGCACAGAGAGTTGTTTATCATAGCAGAGATTCATGTGTCATTGATTTTCCCAGTATGTATCTTCTTTTACATGCAATGTGTTTCCTGTTTTCACATTGCTTTTCATGTCTGCAACTTAGGGTATAGTAGTTCAGAATTCATACTTGTTATGCTCTAGCTGTTGTTCCAGACATTTATCAATTGTTCTTCTAAAGTTGCGTGGAATTCATCTCACTGGTGATCCACGCAATGGACTGTTCTCTCTCTCGTCCTCCAAATGCCTGCTAAAAATCTCATGATTGGGAGATCAATGGCTACCTTGCCTCTGTTTGCTTCTCGATGCCTTCCTTTTCTCTTGTAAGCGTTCATCATGTAGGTTCTTGACTCCATTGCCAATGCTTCTCACCTCGATAATCCCACCTTGCCATCTTACCCTTACACACTTTGGTCCATTTAGGATCATGCCCCCCTAATCATGCCTATTTAAAATTCTATGTGGAGTAGAATCCAGTGACACACGAGATTGAAAATCTTATGCAGAGTAGATTCCGGTGAAAAACAAGAGATCCCTCTCTGACTGCGCAGGGCTAGAGGTGCAGTCTAAATTGGTTTTGCTGTTACTCAGGAGCAGACCTTCCACAACCTTTGGGATCAATTCCGGTGCTAACAAACTAGCACCATTGCTGGGGATGAGTTGAATATAATCCATGGGAATAATTATAAAGATTCCAAGGATAAAGAGTTTCTATAGGAAAATAGAGATTCTTGCATGTGAAAAAGGTTGTATCATTTTCCATGGAGACTCCACTGAAAGATTTTGGAAGGTGACTCCACTAGGGAGACCAGTGGTCAGAAAGACTAATACGGGGAGAAGTCTCAAATCTTCCATGGATTTTAATGAATATTTTAGATCTGACTGTTGATGGTGAACAATGGTCAGACATCAAGAAGTTCATGTCTCTTTTCACCTGGCGATTCCATCTGTGAAGGATCCAATCTTCATAATGTTCTATGGCAGATCCACTATCAAATGGGGCTGCAAAGTTTGAGGAACTGATTCAGTTTCTCCACCATTAAGATGGCTTCTCTGGCTACAAGGTATGCTCTTATGATTATTGCTTCCATTCCTGGTTATCCCAATAAAATACCTCTAGTAGATTGGCAAACATATCTTCCAAGATTCAATGATGAAAAGGGTGATGATGATACCATCCATTTATTTAGGTTTCATAAGCATATACATAAGTTGGGAGTGGGATGGCATGAAGATTCTTTAATGAAACTGTTCATGTTTAGTTTATAAGGATATGCAAGGTCTTGGTATGAGGGATTTCCAACAGGGATTTTATCCTCCCTTAAAGACTTTCATACCATATTTCATGAACATTTCGAAAGGCATTGTCCTTCTTTGTTGTTACTTCAATATTGTTGCACACACGATAGAGAGTTTATTGAAAATCTGAAAGATGAGCGTGGTGATGATCAGTATTTAGATGAAGAGGTTTTAGATATCTTACATGAATATTCATCTAGAAAAGAAAGACAATTGAATTTCCATGATATTCAAGAAAAATCCCAGGAGTCAGTGTTATGCAAATTTTTGTACCATAAGTTGGGTTACCTTAGGAGCCACAGGTTGATAGACTTGATCAAAGTATGATTCTAGTGTATCAGTTGATCCATCTGCTTATCTAGCTAATATTGGCTAGTCACTTTTTTATTTGAATAGTTTTGACCATGGCCCCGCGGGGTTTGTAATAAAATGTGCTAGTAGGATATTTTTGAGTGGTTCAGTCTCCTGAGACGTAGAATTTCAAATAGGGTATTCTAGGGATTTTTTTCCCTTGACAATTATGCTCTGGCTTCAGCCGAGTATAATTGACGAGGTTTTCTCCCGCTTCCTTCAAAGCTAGAATGCCTGATGTTGAATTCTGGGCCTTGGGGGGTTATTACAGCCCAACTGAGTGTTATAAGCCTACTAGAAATTATTTAGATAGATCATGGTCATGTCCTAAGTCATCTGGACACATCAAAAAATTTCGAAAAAATCTTTTTCGAACAGTGAAAAATTAATTTTTTTTTATTTTTTTAATTTTAATTACTTTTCCTAAGTTTTTTGGGTTAATTTTTCCATAAATTAAATGGAAAAAACCCGTTCGTGATCTAGAATCCAAATTCAGTGATTGATGGCTCTAACCTTAAGCCAAAAATCATTCTTGATCAGCTGACCAGTCAGAATCAGCTTTCAAATCAGCAATCGGACACATAATGCCTTTTTACTCAAAAAAGTCAGTTTTTAGTAAAAAAAATGATTTTTAGTAAAAAAATGATTTTTATTAAAAAATTTATTATTTTGGAGAAAACTAAAACTCTCCAAATTAATCCAAATCCAGTAAAATAAAAGACTAAATAACATCTCATGGAACACTTATGATGATTGGAGTTATCATAAATCAGCTTCAGTCATCATTAAGAGAGCAATTAATTTATTATCAGTTATCAAACATGTCATCTCTAGCTAAATATGAGATGGAGAGCTCTCATTGGTTCGATGATTTGACCAAGGTGAAGACTGAAGCTTACACCATCAGTAGGCTTCCCAGACCTAACAAAGTAGGTTTCCAGACCTAGCAGGCAGCTTTCCCATGCAGCTGGTTAGGGTTGGTTTTTTGGTTTTAGGATTTTAGCACTCTCTCATTTGTTAAAAAGAAGCTCTTTCAGCTCTATTATGATGGACTTTTGGGCATAGAAACTCTGCAAAAAATTGTAATCATTATATTATTGAATAAAGCTTTTCAACTTTGGAGGTCTACAGGATTGTCTCTTCATTGGTGGATGTGTTGTATGAGGTGATCTCTTTCCATGCTTTCAATTTGTTATTTATGTGTTGAATCAAAAAACTAGCTTTAGATGTCTATTATTAGAACATAATATTTACCATTTGCTGCTATCAAGTTGGTTTATTATGCAAATTTTATCACAATCTAGATGGGTACAAATATTCAGTTATATGAAGTATTGATCTTGATTTGCATATTCCTAGCATACTAGTTTTTATTGTTTGATCTCACTGGGTATCAAGTTGGATTGTATTTACAGATCTCACCATTTGGAGAAGGGTGCGAGCTCAGCTGCATGAAACCCATCTCCATCATCATAAGAAACTTCTAACATTGTTGAATTTTAGGATCTATAGAGAGTTTGGATTTTTCCAAGAGGAAAAAACAAGGAGATCTTCCTCCAAAGTTCCATCTCAAATTTTTTCATAAATTTAAATCCTTCTTGGTTACCGAACTTCCTTCCTCTAGTTATCCCTTTTCTCCTTGACTTCTTCTGTTTTCTTGCTTGCTATCCCCTTTCCTCCTTGACTTGTTTTCCTTTTCTCACTTTCTCTTCATCGCTGCCCCATTTTTTCTCTCTTTTACCATCCCTTTTTTCCATTTTGGACATCCCTAGTGTGCCCTACCTTTCTTCCCTTGTTTGCCTCTTTTTGCCCTAGTTTTTGGGCTTCCTTTAACCTTGTTTTTGGTCATTTCTTTTACTTTTTGTTCGCTGTCCCGTTTTGCGCTTTTTATGACAGCCACTTATTTCATGGTTTTCTGTCCCGTTTTGCACTTTTTATGACAGCCACTTATTTCATGGTTCACTGTCTCATTTTGCACTTTTTATAACATCCATTTGTTTCATTGTTTGCTGTCCCATTTTCTTCAATTTTTTTCATCCCTTAACTTCTTATTTCACTGTACTATTCCTCCCTTTTCTTGTTTTTAACTTCCTCTTTTCCTTCCCTCTTTCTTCCCCTCCGCTTCCTTTTATTTTAGCCTTCTTTTGCCTTGTTCTTTTTCTCTCATTCAAACTTCTTCTTTTCCCTTTTGGAAAGTTTAAAGAAAATATCCAAGTAAAAGTAAATCACTCTCCTTTTTATGCAAGTTGCAATAATAATAGAGTTGTATACTTTCCTTTGAAAGTCCTTTCAAGGATTAAATTCCTAAAGGCAATTTGTATAATTTTAATAAAGCATATTTTGTTTGAGTGGGGTTTTTAAGTCCCCACTCCCATCCTCCCCCATTTGGGGAGGATTGTGTTGCATCCATCTTTTACATGCTTATATTAGATTTGATTGTTTTCATCATCATTTGCATCTTATGCTTAGAATATTAATTGTTAATCCATCACTTCTAATTCATTAATTGATTTTATTACTCTTTTAAATTGTTTATCTTTCTAAGTAAATAAACTGCTTAAATCTCTTGAATCACACCATAAGGTGGATCAAGAGTGCTCTCTGTCACAGAGTTTAATAAGTCATCTTTGCTTTTTATTCACATTGTTTAATCAATTAACTCTTAAGTAAGACTCTTGAACTTCAAAAAACACAAGTCAAGAGCACTCTCTATCGAAGAGAATCCTAGGTTTTCATAATCCCTGCATTAGTCTCATCTAGATTAGCTAATTCTCTTGAATCACTATCATAAGACAGGGTCAAGAGCGCTCTCTGTCAGAGAGTCTTAATTAATCAAATTAATAAAACCTTCAACACACACACCCCTTTTAATTAATTAACTCCCCCCCTCCTTGTCGGAGTATGCTCTGACTGATCCCAAATCGGAATACCCAGAAATGGAACTGGATCTTTAAACCCTACAAGATTAAATTAATAATACTTAAACACCCATAACCAATGCACCGGCATTGTAGGTATTCTTCCAAATTCATTCATAGTAGAGGCGTCGGAACCTCCCGTTGTCTTAGATTCTCGGCTAGTTGGTCAATCTTGGCGATACTAGCCTGGGATACTGGGCGGGCCCGACATGTCTTCAACGGAGGGAACTTAGAAGAGTCTCCCAGCTTTGACAAACTTTTGTTGACACTCTAAGCAAGACCACTATCAAAAAAATTTAAAATCTATCAACATCACTTGCAAAACCTAATACTCACTAGGTTGATTCCTATACTTTATTTAATGCATTTATTTGACTCCATAAGGCACTAGTCCTTTGTTATATTTGATTAATTTTCTATCTTGATCAACTGTCTATGGGCCATTTCAATTGATTATATTTGAATGCTTAAGTTATAAGTTTGGAATATTTGCTTATATGTGTGATCTCTTTCTAGCAACATGGATTAATTTGATTAATCATCACCCCCCTAATATTAATCATTTTAAATCACAGTAACTCCTAAACAACACCCATACGCATCCAAAAACATCTAAAAATTAAGTTAAAACATTGAGCCATAGAAAACTCTTTGTTAGGGACTACCCCCCTTGGCTTCGTTAGGAGTTATCCTAAACGGAGGAGCTAGGAGTAGGTGACCGTACCTAGCTTTGTGCTTGCCCCCAAGGTCACAACTCTCCCACTTTCTCAAGTGAGGAGACAACTTTTGGAAGATTTCTGCTGGTAGTGTGCAATCGACAGACAATAGTCAGTATTGTCTTCATTGGCTGAAGTTGACATAGACCAAAGCTCTATTTCAACCAGTTATATCTCTCTTCTTGAAACTATGATTATTTGAAGCATTCTTTCCATTCTTTGTGTGACCAAGAGACAGGTTGCAACTGTCAATCAAATCCTTCCTCATATTATTCAACTCTCGAATTTTTGTTACAAGAAGAGGCCTCCCCTTCCCAATCAGAGAATTCATTTTCACAACTGCAATCTCTTGAAAGTTACAATGCTAGTGCGATTGATTACACAGAAGATGATAATTCTGGAAAATATCGGTCTTGTAGTCCCTCCACATATTCATTTTCTAAAAATGCAAGTAAAGAGAAATCGTATTTTGAAATAGTGGTCGAAGAAAGACCTCTGCATGTTGATCAAATTCATATTTCAGCGAAATATTTACATGAGTATATAAATCTCTATTTGCTTGAAGAAGATGATCAGCCTAGTGAGTTGAAAGGAGATGGGTGTACTGATTTGTTTTCTGAAGAGTGCAATCAGCCTATCACAATTTCTGTTAGTGAAGAAAATTTCATTACAATCCAAGATCAAAAGTGTGAAAACATAGTGGAAACTAAACATGTTGAAGATGATCATTTTCCGTTGTGTTTTCCTTCATTTGAGAGGTTAATGAAGGGACTTAAAGTTTCTGATCACAAACAGAAATTTTATATTGTATATGAACATATAAATTTACTTGGAATGGATGATGAGCAAGAAGGGAAGTTATGCAATCAATCCCAGCCTTTAGAAAACCAGCAGTATGCCATGAAGAATTGAATAACGAAGAAGAAGACATGGGTTCTCAGATGGATGTTTCTTTTTGTTTTTCAAATTTAGAAATCTTTTGTCGAAAAGAAGTCTGTTTGCTTGATCATGTTGAGGAACAAAGTGGTATTTCTTTTGAAATGCATGAAAAGTATAAAGTTGTAAAATCAAAAATTTTAGATGAAGTTGTGGATGTCTCACTTAGAAATTGTCAAGAGTTTTCCTTGCATAGTTCTTTTGAAGATCAGTTTGACAACGCCCAAGGGAATTTATAGTTGGGACAACTCTCTCATGGTAAGATAATGATAGAATTTTTTAAAAGTTGTCATGTTTTTTATGATCCAGTGGAAAAGTACATGGAGAATCTTGGTAGTGGTAATGGATGGTTATATCTCTACTGTAAAGGTCAATTTCCTTATTATAACTTTCTGCCATTAAGTCTGTCATCTATGTTTTTTATCAAGCATGAAGAGAAAGTTGGTTTATGGGATCATTTGCTTGATTGGATTCATTGGAAGTATGATTTCACTTAATCAGATTTATGTGCAAAGTAAGGTAGAGTAGGTAGGAAAGAATAAGCTTGGCAACTATCGAGCATTTCCTTCATTACTGTTTTACTTTGTTTTCATTTTTTAGTTACCGGCACAAGTTTACAGTCACCAACATGATTTTTGTTACTGCCTTTCACACACCTGGGTCACATGGCAGAAATATTCAAGCCACTCAGTGTGTCCTTGGGGGAAAGTCTTGAGTCAAGGATGTCACCTTGTTCTTGACTCCTTCATTTAGGCTCGACTCCTAATGAAGCCAAGGGGGGTAGACCCTATTAAGTTACTAAGGTCAATTACTTAGTATGGTGATGTTAAAATAAATGAATTACTTAGGAGTTTGAAATTTAACCATAAACAACCATAGATGACAAGATACAAAATGAGCGCACGAAAGCACAATGCTGAGACACAATATATATATATATAGCAAGAAAATAACCAGTGCCTTAAAATGGAGTCAAAAGAAAATCAATGTACTTGCATGTGCTTGGAGTGAATTTTTTGCAATTGCCTCTTGGTACGTTTTAAGTTAATGTGAAATATGAGTTGATTAAAATTAGGCGAAGGGGTGGACTCCAGATATACCCGAGAGTACTTGGAGTATGTCCCAAACTAAACCTTCACGGCTACCCACAAGGAATATGTGGGCTGAATGGAGTCTCTGGGGCTATTGTTCATAATGCACCCGTTAGGGTGTGACAAAGATCGGTGCCCCGAGGTCACTTTTCAGGAGTTCCCGCTTCCTTTGGGAATATTGCCACCATAATGGTTTGATCTAGGTGTTGGATTTTCACCTGATGGTTTGTCAATTTGGGAGAGTGAATCCTAATTATACTAGTCACTCAAATGATTTTGATACATCTTGACTGATCGAATGAACCGCAACCAAGTGCAAAGCATACACACCGGAGTCTTGTCAATTTTAGTAAATTTTGAGATGGATGTTCTTGTTAAAAAGAAAATCCTCGAGGAACCTCTTTCGGTCCAAGTGGACCTCAATCGGGGAATCAAGGAGGGGTTCATTTTATTATGGTTACTGAAATAAATGATGATAGCAAATAAAACATAAAAAGATAAGCAAACCACAATTTTCTAATTAGACTACCACGAATATTTCTTCACCTTTCGGCTCAAAAGGTGGCTCGTGGGGTAAGTATTAAAGTTAATTAGAAACGAATAGAAATGGAATATGGAATTGATTTTAAATCAATGTATACTACCCTACATATTATTACTATTCTAGATTGAAAAAATATGGACAAAAAACAAAAAATGACACGGACGCAAATCCCCCCAGGGGGGATGGGGAATGGGCTCGAAAGAGCCTATTCAGAATTATTTTTATTACCAGCAGTTACAATATCAGAAAAATGATATGATGCCTCTTGATTCTTATACATAATGAAACCAAGAGCTTACAAAGTGCAAAAATTAAATATTTTAGTCAAAAAGGGAGACCCCTGTGGGGATTCAGAAGGCCCAAAAGTCACTTTCGAACATAATATCCTCCTCTTTTCTGTTATACCTGCCAAAAACTAGCAAGATTATTAGACTGAAATATGCCCAAAATCACTCTGAAAGTACCTTTGGGTCAGCTTACTTTTAACCAAAAAAAAAGCTAAGTTAAAACTAGTTAAAAAAAAAAGATAATAAGGGAACCAAGGAAAGCAAGATTTCCTTGGGATATTGGCTTGCCTTTTTTGGAAGCCAATATGATTTGCATTGATTGCTAGACTTATCTTTTATAACAAAAAACATAAATACAATGCATGCAAGCTACAAATTCTATTTAAAATTCCATGCAAAAAGGACGATTTTCCTAAAGCTAGATCTAGAATGCTTATGAAACCTTTTAAGAACAAGATCTAGATTATGGGATTTGAGAAGATAGTTATATGTTAAATTTACTTTAAGATAATAGATCTGAACAATATCAAAGCTATGAACAAAGTAACCAGGTAAAACAATTGATTTTGAAGGAGGAAGAGGAGGAGAGAAATGTTGGTAGCCTTGAAGATACACCATGGAGCTTTTAGGTGGAATGTCGAGCGACTATGCCTTTGGAAAGTTGTGGAGAGAGTGAAGAAGAAAAATAGATCAGCATCCTCTCCAATCTAGGAACATGCAGCTCAGCTGAAATCAAAGACTTTCCGAAATACTTGTGAGATCCTATTAGTACATACACAGAGATTCATAATAACATGCATATAAACTTATAAAACATGTTGAATTTAGAACTCTAAACATGCATCAAAGAAAAGAGATGGTGAATAAACTTATTGAAAAGCACCTTTCCTATCAAGATTACAATAAGGTTATTATCAATCTTAGCAATGAATCCACAAGCAATCAACAAATTATGAACATAGATAAAGGTTACCTCAATAAAAAATGGTAATGATCATCCACACATACAATGGCATAACACCACCTTGCCTCCAAAGCTTCTCCTTATTTCAAATGAACAATAACAATGGTACAATAGAAGCAACACATCAATCCTAGTTCTACCTAGCTTGGAAGATGGAGCTTGTGCTTGGATTTATACAAAAATCAAGAGATCCAACCCAGGGGGGGCGCAAATCACAAGGAGATAGATCAAATCAGCTAATGGAGAGTCAATCAATGCAGATCTAAAGATGAACTGAGCCTAATTGTCAACCGGGGGGCTGATTGAGCTGACACATCTACCCATAAACTGACACATCAGTCCACAAAGCATCCATGAGAGTCCACACATGTGGAGGAGAGAGAGATGTTGCAATTCCCCATAAAGATAGTTGAAGATCAACTCTGGATCTGATTTGATCACCTCCTTCAATCAAGGATTTGTCAAATCCAATCAATCTGGTTCAGATCTGACTAATTTGAATCAAATCGACTAAGAATCCACTGATCTATGATTTTGGATTTGCTCCATTATTCATCAATTTATTAATTAAAATAATCAATAATTGATTTTTGGGGCTTTCAGACCTGAGTGATGGAAAATCACTCAAAACTAGGAAATAGTGGGTCCATGGGTTTACATGGTGCTCTTAGCTTGAAAATGAGCACCTACATGACTGAAACTGATTATTTGGACCACTTTTATTACAAAATCAAATTTTCCAATTAAACTATTAAAAAATAGCCTAAGTTTTGGAAACATTAAATTTTAATAAAAAACACTGAAAAAACTAAAAAAATGAAAATTTCAAAAAACCTAGGGGTACTTATACATGTTCATATGACTTGACCATGATGTCTAGCATGTTTATACATTGACACATAGACTCTAATAACCTCAATAGGCCTAAATGCCAAGTTGACCACCCAAACTTTGGAGGTATGGAGTGAAAAACTTAGAAATTATCAGTCGTTTATTCAACAACCAATAATAACCAAGGGAAAAAACACCCTGGGCTGATTGGATTGACAAATAAAGTCTAAGAGACCAAGTCTTTTATAGACACTATCATGCTAGAACATTTATTACAATTCCCTCATGGGGTATGAACATGTGATATAGTACAACAAGAACTTCGCAGAAGTAATTCCAAAGGTCTTCTAAAGTCCAAACAAGTTATCCTTGTCCAGTTCACCAGGCTCAATTGATAAAAAAACACTAAGTACAACTTAGGTGGTAACATTTTTCAAGAGTGGCATGAATTTGCTGAATCGGTAACTTAGAGTAGAATAGAGATGTCAAATAAATGTTGAAAGTAGCAGAATGGTTTGGCACTTGGTCTATGGGGGTTCTTCGCTTCCCCACTAGGAGGATAACATCCCTCATGGAGCCAATTGTTAACACTCCATTTTTTACCAGTTGATTTAAGAACTTGATAGGAGTTCGATGAGGGTCTCGTTCCTGTGAACTTCATGTGACCTCTCCTTCGAGATATCAGACGTGCAAAGCAACGAAGAAAGTAGAATATGTGCTACAGGCTTTCCATAAGGATCGAGATCAAAGGGCTGAGATTGATTAGAGGTGGATCAACAGCTCCCAACCTTTTCATGTGAGCAGACATGCTTGACGAAAACCTTATTTTTTGATTGTGAAATGTGTTAAAGGTCTGAAACATTCTACGGTCGAGATGAGGTCTGAGTCAGATCTATGCCCTCAATCGATTTTGCAAGCCATACATGCATGGGTGAAAACCATGATTTCAAATCATGAAAGAGAGGCAGAGGTTGCGAAGATCAACGACCGAAATAAGAAAGGAAAGAAATCTATGGCCATGGATTATTTCCCAAAATGGACTAGCACGGATGATTTCCAGGGATTCTCATTACGAAAGATAATGGGGCCCACTCAGATCTATAGCTGCATGAAGAATGGGTTGCGATCAACAGTTGAAAACATGTCATGATCCTGAACTACCCGCAGTGCCCAAAGGAATGGAATGTGGACAGCAAAAATGAAAGGTTCCCTGAATCAGATGGTTGATAAGGCTCCCAGGGTACGGGTTTCACATCCAATGGTAAGATGATAGTGGAGGAGACATTCACGCATGTAATATGCATCCTTGTAGATTGACCGGTTTCTCCAACTCCATTTGTAACACGTGTAAAGGTGGAATCATCCCTTTGAAAGAGTCATGTCATGATAGGTGGATTTTTGTGTGAGTTGGCTTGTGGAAGTAAGGAAAGTAACCGATGAATCCACCGCTCACATGAAGCAAAGCCAGCACGATGCAGGAGACCATTCTATTTCCTACTTCAAAAGAGCAAGGAAACATGGGAGCATCCACATCATGAAATTTGTAGGATGGATCTATGGTACCAGATGGCATCCATAAATGCTTCTCATAGCATACGGTGAGGCACCATGACCGATGAAGCTAAGTGACTAGATTCCTAGCAAGTAAAAGATCACTTTGCTCGCACCCTCACACATGTTGATACCAAATACACTCGATGATAGAGTGTGTAGGAATGATGACCCATCATGGCTAGAGTCAGTCTCAAGGCCTTACATATATACTTCTAGAACCATGGAAGTGAATTAACATACCCACAGAACCTGGGTTTTACTTCTCCATGAATCTGTAAGGGCCCGAAGGGTTTGACGATGAAGACCTGGTTTGAGAAGCTTGTCCATCTGGGGGTGTTGATGGTTAGTGGGAAGCTTCCAAAATCACCCGTCACCTCGGTATTGCATGTCGAGAATGACACCAGCCATCGAGGTCTATAAGTGATACCCACACCCACAATGACATGGGGCCTGGACACTTACTCCCCATAAGTGTTTTTCCAGGAGCCCCTGATAGCATTGTGCCCACCAAAGCCTCCGTAGAAGGGGATAGTCATTGACGGTTCCTTGTATAAGCATTTCTTCAGATGGGAGCGTTATCGGTTTAAATCCCTAATATCCCTGTTTGTGAAGTCAACTTTCTGAGGGTGATGGGGATGGTGTAGATATGCTACACCCTATTACCTGTGGGAGATCTTACCTCACTGGAGGTGAGAAGTACAAAAATGACAAGCCACCCCACAGGTTTGTCTCAACTAGAAGCAATGCGACACTTCTTCCTTAGACCATGGCTAACAGTGTTACCCAATGAGGAAGGAGGTGGCGGATGTGATTGAATTGGGGAAATATGCAAACTACCTTGCCAGTGCATTCCCATGCGAAAAGATACATTTGAACACGATGGGAGCACACCCTTCAGACAGGGAAGGGGGCATCATACTTGCAATCCATCGTAGAAGCCAAGGTATGTTGAACGGTTACTCGGGCCGAATGCAACTGCCAGCACCATGATGTTTATTGTTTCTATTTATAAAACTTGGTGATAGTCCACTCCCTGTATAGTTAGTGCATGATAGTGACTTGTAACACTTTTCTGTTCGGTAGTCTCAGCATTAGAATAGTATAAATGCAGTCCCGATAGAGGGAGGAAGGAGTTAGTTGATTGGATTAGGAAACGTTCTAGGGTTGAGGCTCCCCGTTGTTAATAAGTTTGATGCATGTGTTATGAATAAAATTGCAGAGAAAGATCCGTTTATCATAGCAGAGATTCATGTGTTGTTGTTTTTCCCAATATGTATCTTCTTTTATGTGTAATGTGTTTCCTGTTTTCACTCCCATCTGTTAATTACTTTTCATGTCTACAACTTAGGGTATAGTATTTAGGAATTCATACTTGTTATGCTCCAGCTGTTGTTCTAGAAATTTACCAATTGTTCTTCTAAAATTCCATGGAATTCATATCGCTGGTGTTCCACGCGATGGACTGTTCTCTCTCTCATCCTTCAACCACCCACTAAAAATATCCTGATTGGGATATCAACAGCTACCTTGCCTCTATTTGCTGCCTAGTGCCTTCCTTTTCTCTTGCAAGAATTCATTATGCAGGTTCTTGACTCTATTGGAAATGGTTCCCGCCCTGATAATCCCACCTTCCCATCTCACCCTTACACACTTTGCTCCATTCAAGATCCTGGCACCCTGATCATGCCTATTGAAAATCCTATGCGGAGTAGACTCCAGTGACACATGAGATTGAAAATATTATGTGGAGTAGAATCCGGTGACAAACGAAAGATCCCTCTCTGACTGCGCAGGTTCAGAGGCATAGTCTAAAGCGGTTCCGCTGTTGCCCGGGAGCGGGCCTTCCGCAACCTTTGGGCTCAATTCCGGTGCTAACACTATGTAAAATGGTACCTTCTTATTTTCATCTATTTGAACCTACATTTGGGGGTCGTATTACCCAATAATCGCACCACCATGGGTGATAATAGAAACATCGACATCCTATGTTCTGGGATCTACTGAGATCGTTACAACTATCAACCCCTGATTTTGGTTCACTAATAGATTCTGGTTCATCGGTGGATTATGGTTTAATGGCAGGTTCATAATTTGATTCACGGTCTTATTATAAATTGGGATTTGATTCTGAGCCTAGTTTTGCATTGGGTTCTAGTTCTGTAACTGATTTTGATTCTATAATTGGACATGATTCTACAACTAAGGACCATTTCTTGTCTGCCATTTTGTGATTAGTTGTGGACAGTTCTCGATAGTGTGATCAATTGTGATACAATATGTACACAAACATTGTAATTTTGGGCAATATTTGTGGTAATTTATGAATACCCCATAGTTTTAACATTGGACAGGTTCCCGACCTTGTCCTCCTCCTCGACCAAAGACTCCTCCTCTTCCTTAGAATCCTTTGTGGAATCCTCCCTACTGCTGGTATTGTAACTAAGAAAAAATTTGCAGTGGGGGATTCGACTACTACTGAGCATAGTGCACTTCCTAAACATATTGTGGTTAATGCAAAGCCATCGACATCTGATTGTACTACGACTGCGGTGTGAACTGGGGTTGTGGAACAAACTATGGTTGCGGCTGCAACGGTGTAAACTATTATGTATGGTGGTGTATACTACAATTGAGGTATAGGTTGTACTACCTTTGGTTGTAGTTTTGGTTGTTGTATGGCTCAGTGATCATCTCCCTTCACATAGTATGAGTCATATGTCCTTTCCCAGAGGAGGTCATATGCATGGTAGTCTTCATCTTGATTCCCCACAGATCGAGAAAATGAGCAGTATAGGTTTTTCAGCTTCGTCACCATCTTATGCATGTATCCAAATTCTTCATGTGTATTCCAATAGACTAGGAATATATGGCACCTTGGAACACTATTGCAACTCAATGGGTTTGGTGCTCTAGATAACAGATAATTTCGTAAATTAGGGCAAGTATCTTTGGTATGTCCATCTGCGTGACATCGAGTGCACCATAGATATTTGTGATGGTATTTCTCCTTCTTGATATATTGTAGCTGAAGAATTAATTTTTCTAGTTGTGCTTGAATCTGGTTCATACCATTTGCAATTTCCCCAATAAGGGAAGCCTCTAACTTCATTGTGATATCTAGCTCCTTGCTCCCTGTCACAATCTTCTACTACATCAACGGTTTCTGGATATGGGATACCAACGTTGTGATGAACCATTATTTATGATGAACATCACTCATTACGAAACTGACTCTTTCCATTAGTGTCTTAAATATTTTGTCAAAGTCCCAAACAGTTTCATTTGGAAATTTTTTAATATCTTTTAACTCTTTGATGTATTGCACTTCAAACTTTGGTTTCTGAAATTATTCAATTAGTCATTTCTTGAATTCATCTAATTTCTTCACCAGAGTCCCCATAGGAACTTGTATAAATTTCATGAGCCAATCGAGCGTGTGACCCCAAAGAGTGGTTTCCAATTGGCCCTTCTTGACCTCACCATCATTAGTCTATATGATAGTCCATACTGCCTCACATAAAAACCAATACTTCTTGAGAGTGTCAGTCCCGTTCCCATGGAACAAGGGTAACTTCATATCGTTGCTCAACATCTTGGGCCTTCATCCTCTAGACGTTGATCTGTTTAAATATTGTAACTTCAAAGAATATTCTATATGTATCGTTTGTGGTCCCCGATGGTCCTACCAGGAAAACCACTTGTATTATCTTGTACCCCAATGCTTCTAATCAGAAGAACTAATAAGAGTCATGAGGTTGTCCCCTCAAATTGTAAAGGTGGGTAATTAGCACCCCAATGTGGTTACTTGAGCCTACATGTGTAACTCGAGCCTACATGTCAGGTGAGTTAATTGAAGTGAACGGATGAATATAAATAGAGGTGTATCTCTCCTCATTTGAGATACAAACTCTCACTTGTGTAGCACATTAGTGGAGAAGAGAAGTAGTTGGAGAAGGAGGAGGATCAGGCTTTGATCTCCTTGCTGGTTTTATCTTTTATCTTTTTGGGGAATCTATATTGACGAAGATTTTTCTAGGTTTTTCCCTTTAGGGTTTTCCTAGGATAAATATTTGTGTTCCTTTTGTATGGTTGTGCTTGTCTATCTTTCAGTGATCCTCTGTATATGCTTTCGTTATAAATACTGATGTCTTAGCTAAGCATATGAAAATTTAACATGGTACCAGATCCACCCTAAAAGAAGACATTGTGCAGCTAAAGAATATATGGCTTCTTATTTTTTTTGGGTCTCTATCCATGATCAATCAGCAAAAGAAGGCTAGACTGACTCTCCATTGAAGGGCGCATCTTTCTGTCGAAGCGGAATTCGATTCCGAGCATTTTCAGTTTTGGTGTGGAAAATTAGGGATTTCTACACAATAAGAATTTTTTGAGTGAGCCCAGCATAGGATTTTTCTCCTCATCAAAATCGAATTTTAGAGACCTGGATCAAGAAATTTGGTTGGGTGAAACTCTAGGAAACTCAAACCCTAGTTTGACCCCGATCTGGAAAAACCCTAAATACTAAAACTGCTAAGTTTTGGTACATTCACTATATATTGAGATTGGAGAAGGATCAGGCACTAAAAATTGGAGAGGAAAAAGATAAAATCCTTATTTACAATGTTTTTAAAATTAATCCTTAGATTCTCTGTATTATGGGATATATGATCCCTCCAAGTTAGGGTTCCAGCCTCTTCCACAATTCATCCCTAAACAGGACACCTGGTGATAATTGCTGTATCATGGGATACCTAGGTCCAAATGGAATTCCTGAAGATGTTCCGAAAACAGAATGGACTGTAATTTCTTTGGTCCAAATTTCAGAACCTGAAGATGAACCAGTGTCATGTGGCATCTTGGGAAAACAGTCCAGAAACAGGTCACCTTGGGAAAATGATCATAAATACAAATTGGTGAAACCAATTTTGATGAAACCTATGGTGTTGGATCAGGGACTTGTGAATTTACCTCAATGAGAAATTTCAGACACAGACGATCAACAATTTCGGAGATATCATAGAAACAGTAACAGGCATTTATGCAAAAGAAATTGGAAAACTAGGGATTCTTGTTCCAGGAGCTTCCCTCCAGTATGTTTAGAAAAGGAGTACATTGGATAGATCCATTTGAAGAGATATATATTTATATCCAATCATATCTGAAAGATTCAAAGTTTTGAAAATTAGGGTTTCTCTGAAAAACCCTAGATCAGCCACCTTCGGAAGCAGGACGAACACCTCAAAACGGCAAGAACTAATCCTTCGCTATTTGCATTTGAGGTTCTCATTTCAAAATGATCTATCACATCAGCTTGATGATAAGCTTGGTGAAGTTGAAAAATTACAAGCATGGAAGTATTTGATCTCTCTGAAGAAAATGAATTGGACACCTACATGAGTAGAGAGGTTCCAGTTCTAGAGGGAGATGAGCCAAGATCAAGGCCAAGAAGATCATTGTTGATTCAATCACGGATCAACTTATACCACAAGTGTCTTCCCTAAAGACACCGAAGATGTTTTATTCCTTGATCAAGCTATTTGAAGATAAGAACTTAAATTAGAAGATGGCTTTGAGAAAACAGTTGAAGAATGTGAAGATATAGAATGTAGAACAACTTGAAGCGGTAGAAGAAGACGTTTGCAGAAGTGGTGATAGCCACCTTGAATGGCCTCCTAGGATCATTGGATTCATTCATGTGAAGAATGTATGCCAGAAGTAAGTGATTACTTTCAGCTTGAATAATAAGAATAGAAGAAGAATGTGGGAGCAAATGAAGATCAAGCTCTCACCATTCAAAGAAGATCCCTCAAGCGATGAGGAATATGAAAAACTCAATTCTTGAAGAACCTCTTATTCATCTTATCATTTGGATAAGAAAAAGTGATTTCATGAATGAAGAAGATGGAGTCTACCCACGAAACAAATAAAAGATAAGTATTCAATTTCCATTTCATGATATTGTTTTGTTATACATTTGATTGTATTCATTTGATGTGTTATGCATGATAGATTGTTTACATTAATACTAATAATATGCATGTGATGGGTAAGTAGATCATGGCGCTATACAACTCTCCAGTGCTACTTATCAAACCTCTTTGCTGACATATTGGATTAGTGCACACACTCAATGATGTCATGGTAGAGATGGAAGGAATCTAGAAAGTTTCTGTGAGATATGGATGAATGTTGTATTGGCTAAATAGTTCCATGATGCATAATAATTTTTCATTATGCATATGTTTTATGAAATAGTTCTAACTATGCAACTGGTGCATTTGAATTGTAGGAAAGGTCCTGTACAACCTCCTACAAGAAAAGAAGGATGAGACTTGTTCCAAAGAACAAGTGATGACAATTAAATAAACATGAATATGAAGCTCCCAGGGTTAGAGACACCATGACTGAAGAAAGAGATTCAGAGAGCGGTAGATCCACCTCAAAGGATGAAGACCACCATGGGTATGAGAGATAACTCAAGATGAAGAAAATAATGCTATAAAAGAAACTATGATCAAAGAATAACAGTTGATCATGGGGAATGATGTATACGATATGATTTCGAGACATAAAGGGAAGTACATAGTATCCTCCATATGGATCTACAAGAACAAGTGTACAAGGAAAGGTTCGTGATTTGCCTCAAAAAGAATAGACTATGACATGAAATACTCTATTGACTAGTATAGAATGAAGAAGGAAGATAATACTCCACTTCAGGGGGAGTGACTATAGAAGATATCTGAGTTCGACATGGTATGACATGATGGACAGCTTCTTGATGGATTGAGACTTTACCAAGAGCAAACTGGGTTCCAACCTTCAAAGTTGAATGCAGAAGACTGGGATATGTTGATGATCTGACAAGACGAACTCATGGAAGATGTTATGATGAAAGAATACTAGAATGATGTATGGGATATAGTTCCCAAAACAGAAGGAAAGAGTATCGTATCCTCCAAATGGATATACAAAATAGAGCATGCAGCTGATAGAAGTATCGAGAAGTATAAAGCAAGATTTGTGGCCAGAGGTTTCTTTCAGAAAAAAAAAAGGAATTAATTCTAAAGAGACACTTACTCCAGGAAGTAAGGTACACTTCCTTCAGAACTATCATGGTAGTTTCTTCCATGGTGAAGTAAAGGCAAGCCTTCCTTAATGGTATGATTGAGAAAGAGTTTTACATCAAATAGTTATGAGGATTTGAAGTTGAAGCGAGTTGAAGAAGGCCCTCTATGGCTTGAAGCAAGCTCCCAAAGCTTGGTATGGAAGAATAGATAGTTTCTTGTCGAGCATGGGATTTACCAAGAGTAAAGCTGATCCTAACCTTTATCTCAAGGTTGTAGAAGATGAACTTGTCATTCTATTATTACATGTGGATGACTTATCCTTGACAGGAAATGAGAAACAGATCATGGAAAGCAAGAAGAAACTAGCAGAAGAATTTGAGATGAAAGACCTTGGGTTAATGCATTATTTCCTAGGTCTGGAAGTATGGCAAAGTTTAGAAGAAATCTTTCTCAACCAGGGAAAGTATGCGGTAGAGATATTGAAGATATTTAATATGTTGGAATGCAAAATCATGGCCACACCCATGGACTCCAACTTGAAGCTTTTAGCTGATGACTCATCAGAGTTAGTGGATATGACTCATTACAAATAGATCATTGGGTCATTGATGTACTTATCAAATACCAGACCAGACATTTGTTTTTATATGAACACCTTAAGTCAATATCTTGTTCAACCAAGACGGGTTCACCTAGTAATTGCAAAACATGTGATGAGATATCTGAAAGGGACTATAGACTTTGGTTTATATTATTATGGTAGCCATGAGTATAGATTGTATGGCTACACAGATGCAGATTGGGCTGGAAGTATCTCAGACAGGAAAGGCACATTAGGTAGATGCTTTTGTTTGGGGTATGTTATGAGTTCATGGTTTAGCAGGAAATAGTCTAGTGTTTCTCATAGCATGGGTGAAGCAAAATACATAGCAGATTGGTCTGCTAAGTTGTGAAGCCATATAGCTTCAGAAGCTAATATCAGGTCTCTTTGAACTGAATATGGATACTACATTGATTCTATGTGATAACGAGATTTGTGATAATAGAGAACCCTGTGTTTCGTCATAACACATAGAAATCCGGTATTTCTACATTCAAGATAAATATGCAGATGATGATGTCTCAGTATTTACATACTGTAGATAGAAATGATGGTTATTTAGTATTTCTATACTGAATATAGATATGATGATGATTTCAGTATTCCCATACTGAAGATATATATGATGTTTCAGTATTTACATACTGCATATGTAGATGATGGTGACCTGATGAAGCTTTCAGTACTCACATACTGGAGATATAGATGGTGATAGTTCAGTATTCACATACTGAAGATGTAGATGAATATAGTTTAGATGATGATGCACTGACAAAGCCTCTGTCTTGGGTAAAGTTTGAACACTTTCGAGACAATCTTGGTGTGGTTCAAAAAGACCTTCCTCAAAAGGGGGAGTAGTGATGTTGCAATGGGATTGTATCATCCCTGGGCATCTGTCCTAAAGTGATCTGGAGACCTCAGTCCTCAAGAATGAAGAGGGATTGTATCATCCTGAGACATCTGTCCAAAAGTGATCCGGTGACCTCGGTCCTCGAGAATGAAGAGGGATTGTATCATCCTGGGAAATCTATCCAAAATAGATCCGGTAACTTTGGTCTTCGTGAATGTGGTGAGATTTCATCATCCCTGAAATTCGGTTCAAAATGTATCCGAAGGTCTCGGCCCCTGTGAATGTGGTAGGATTGCATCATCCCTAAACTTTGGTTCAAAATGTATCCGGAGGTCTCGGCCCTTGTGAAAGTGGTGGATTGTATCATCCCTAAACCTTGGTTCAAAATGTATCCAGAGGTCTCAACCCCCATGAAAGTGGTAGGATTGCATCATCCCTAAACTTAGGTTCAAAATTTATCTGGAGGTCTCATCCCCATGAAAGTGGTGGATTGCATCATCCTTGAACCTCGGTTCAAAATGTATTCGGAGGTCTCAGCCCCCGTGAAAGTGGTGGATTGCATCATCCCTGAACCTCAGTTCAAAATGTATCTAGAGATCTCGGTCCTCATGAATGTGGTAGGATTGTATCGTCCTTGAACTTCGGTTTAGAACGGATCCGGTGACTTCGGTACTTGAGAACATGTGTTGATCCCATAATTTCTAGAGGAAGGATTGTCTGAGTTCCACATCTGTGTTGATCCCATAATTCCGAAAGGAAGGATCATTAGTAACTCCGTAAAGACCTAAATCCCATAATTCCGAAAGGAAGGATCATTAGTAACTCCGTAAAGACCTAAATCCCATAATTCCGAAAGGAAGGATCATTGAATTGATCCCGTAATTCCAATAGGAAGGATTGTTTGAGTTCCACAAATGTGTTGATCCCGTAATTACAATAGGAAGCATTGTCTAAGATCCACATCTATGTTGATCTTGTAATTCCAAAAGGAAGGATCGTTAGTAACTCCGTAAAGACCTAAATCCCATAATTCCGAAAGGAAGGATCATTGAATTGATCCTATAATTCCAATAGGAAGGATTGTCTAAGTTCCACAGATGTGTTGATCCCATAATTCCAATAGGAAGGATTGTCTGAGTTCCACAAATGTGTTGATCCCATAATTCCAAAAGGAAGGATCGTTAGTAACTCCATCAAGACCTAAATCCCGTAATTCCGAAAGGAAGGATTGTTAGTAACTCCGTAAAGACCTAAATCCCATAATTCTGAAAGGAAGGATCATTGGTAAATCCATAAAGACCGAAATCCTATAATTCCAAAAGGAAGGATCATGTTGATGATGTTGATGTTTTTATGATGATGATGATCTACTGATCGAAAGATCAGAGTGTGATGATGATGATATTTTGATCATAATGATGTTTTGATGATGATGGTGTTTTCATGATGATATCTGATCGAAAGATCAGAGTATGATGATTATTACGATGTATTGATCGAAAGATCAAAGTGCTGAAGATGTTTCTGATCGAAATGTTGAAGATGTTGTTGCTGATCGAAATATCAAAGTGCTGAAGATGTTGCTGATCGAAATGTTTAAGATGTTGTTGCTGATTGAAAGATCAAAGTGTTGAAGATGTTGCTGATCAAAATGCTGAAGATATTGTTGTTGATCGAAAGGTCAAAGTGCTGAAGATGTTGCTGCTGATTGAAAGGTCTAAGTGATGATGATGTTGTTGTTCGAAAGGTCAAAGTGCTGAAGATGTTGCTGAAGGTGTCGCTGATAAAAAGGTCAAAGTGTTGAAGATGTTGCTGATCAAAAAGGTCAAAAGATGTTGATGCTGATCAAAGAGTTGCTATCGTTGAAAAATTGAAGATGAAGACTATATGATGTTGAAAAGATTCCAATGATTTATAGATGTGTTACCCTGATGATGTTGATGATGCCCTCTCCTACTATTGTTGTTTTTGTTATAGAATAACCTTCTTGTTAAGGGGGAGTGTTGAAATATTGTAACTTCGAAGAATATTCTATATGTATCTTTTGTGGTCCCCGATGGTCCTACCAGGAGAACCACTTGTATTATCTTATACCGTGATGCTTCTAATCAGAAGAACTAATAAGAGTCATGAGGTTGTACCCTCAAATTGTAAAGGTGGGTCATTAGCACCCCAATGTGGTTACTTGAGCCTACATGTGTAACTCGAGCCTACATGATTAACTCGAGCCTACATGTCAGGTGAGTTAATTGAAGTGAATTGATGAATATAATTAGAGGTGTAGCTCTCCTCATTTGAGACACACACTCTCACTTGTGTAGCGCATTCGTGGAGAAGAGAAGTAGTTGGAGAAGGATGAGGATCAAGCTTTGATCTCCTTGCTGGTTTTATCTTTTATCTTTTTGGGGCATCTATATTGAGGAATATTTTGTTGGGTTTTTCCCTTTAGGGTTTTCCCAGGATAAATATTTGTGTTCCTTTTGTATTGTTGTTCTTGTCTATCTTTCAGTGATCCTGTGTATATGCTTTTGTTATAAATACTGATGTCTTATCTAAGCATATGAAAATTTAACATGATCTGCTACTAGAATGTTGCTAGCACGTCAGGTAAGTTGACATGGAACTTGTGTTTGTTCCTGAATACAGAGTAGTGCACGAAGGTGTGGGTACGTTGTTGCTGGAGTTTGATCTTATTTCTATCTTGGTCGTAGTTTGGTCATCCTCTTCATCACTGTAGGGTTGTTTCATCTTATGTGGTCTTCCTTTGTGGTCTTGTGTTTCAATCATGACAGACCCCTTCCCCTGTCCTCTACCTCTTCTCTTGTCGAAACCTTGCTCCTCCCCTCATAAAACCAGTTCATCCCTTGTCTTTCCTCGCATTCTCATCGAAATTTGCACCCATCTACCCCTTATGATTCCATTCATATCCCCCCTTTCGTCATGGTATCTACAACCTCCACACACTAGATTTATACTAGTTGAGGTGCATCTTTAGTATTCCTTTTTCATAGACAAGCATCTTAATTGACAATTGTAGAGACAACAAGAACCTACCCTTGGGTCTGTTAAAAAAATCTCTTCCTGCTTCATTATAGGATTCGGTAGTGTCAACCATGAACTTGGTGATATGTCCTTCTAGGAAGTTATCCATCCAGACTTCAACATCCCATGATGCCTTGTTGTCAATCTCCTGCAACTCCTGGATCAGTTTAGGGTTCCTAGATGTTGGCTCACGTCATTGGAAATTTTTCTTGCGATAGGTGAATCATGCCAACCACTCATACAGAATGATGAGGAATTCAAAGAAAAAATACTTGTGTGGACCTTCGTGTATGTACCTCACCAACCACTTGTTCGTCGCCAGTCCAGGATTCTGATTTTACATCTCAGCAAATCCCCATAGCTTCTAATCGAACCAATCTAGAATTTCTGGTCTTGTCATATGGCACATATCCTCCTCTCAGTTGCAACAAGTTCCTGGCAACGGAACCATTTGTTGGCATAAACCCAACCAACAAAACCAGTTGATAGGGGTTCCCACTCTATGGATTCTTATCTCATCATGACCTCCTTGAGCATTGGCCCATATAGGTTTTACCCTATCCATCAACACCCATAGAATAGATGAGGTCTCACCCAAGGAGTTCGAGGGAGAGCTGTTGGAACCAAGTTTCTACATAATAGAAGAGGACTATGTGCATCGGTAGTTTATCAATTTATTCAATAGATATGACTGGCAACTTAATAATTAACAGGACCATTCATCATTTCTTGTAAGAGGTAACATCATTCATTCACAATCAACATAAACATACTGTGGCACCAACAAATCTAGAAAGATAAAAACCATTCAAAATCAAGAGACATCACATCATAGATTCAAATCACAATTTCAATCAACATTCATCATTGGATTGCAGAAATAGTAAGACAAAAAAAGGAAACAGTAATTTAGATAAACTTCTTCCTTGTCATATTACTTTCACGCAATGATCGACAGATTCAAAATAGTTCACAATTCAACAAGTGCTCTTCAATTTCCTCTTCATTATCTCTATCTCTATTGATCTTCATCCAAATCTATCTAACACCTGAAATTCCACTTCTATTTATAGGCTTATGCCTTTACATTCAAGGTCCACTTCCACTAACTCTTAACCAATTCTTAACTGAAACTATAAAACCGTGACCAATATCCGCAAAATATGGTCCAAAGTACAAAAAGGTGACACAAAATATGAAAAATAGTCTATTATTTGCTTGCACACCATTCTCCACTTGTGCAGTGTCTTTTGAGATTGTGCAACATCCATGATGCTACACAACTAATGTGTCCAAAACCCATGCCAACATTTCTTGATTTAATATTTGATGGATAGGGATTTAGATGGATGAAATGGTCTTTGTTTTTATGACACAAGGGTAGCATATAGCCAAGATATGAAATGATGTTCAACAATAAAGGGATCGATACCTCGAATCTGAACAAATAACTAGGAGAAAACATCTCGAAACTCTTTACATTGAGTTGTATAGTAAAAAATTTCTTGTGGTGAACAAGAAGCACCTATGGATATGTGCATGACTACTCCTGATGTGATAGATATATTCAACTAAATGGTAGGTGAGATCTTAGCCATGCTTCCTACTTCAAAACCATAAGGGGTTGGTATAGGGTTTTTAAACCAATTGATTTTGTTGTGAGTTTAAAATATTTTGAATCAATGGTGTATTGTTAAGCAATTTGTAAGTTGGAAATTTGTTCCCATCGAGATAATGACAACCTATGATAGAGGTCATCCCACTAGGATTCTTGATCTTACAAAGCTTCTAATATTTCTTAGTATGAAAATAAGAAATATTCTTTTAACACATCTCAATCTAATGACAAGGAATATTCTAATAGAGTGTCCACTAATCTCATTCTAGTGGTGGGTGAGAGAAGATTATCTAGTTGAGTTGTCTTTATGGTGTTGGAGCCCTCATGGTCCTTGGGTAGGGGAGGAATCATAAGGGATGATGTTACATAGAATATATCTACATAACTAATCAGTTGTTGTGGATGGGGGGATATATCCTCTTGGTTGAGTAGAAATATATTACCTTTTATCCATACCAATGGTAATGGGCCAATTTTATCATATGAATTTGATGACAGGAGGTCATCTTCGTTGGGTTTTTATACCATTTATGAACTATGAGCGGTCTCATCCTGATTAGTAATAACATGAGTAGGAGGATAAATTCCTCTTTAAGGACTGTGGGGAACCTTTCTCCTTGGGGGGGGAGGGTTATTAGAAGGCTTCCTTTATTTTAATCAAATTTCTCTTACTACATGCAATATGGGGCATTGAAACAAATAGTGTGTTAACAACCCACAAGATCTGCAAGGGTGAGGGGAATATGCACATTTAGTAGTGGGAAGTGACTAGGTATGGTGCTAGTTTGTAGAAAACCTGTAACATTGTATTTCTAGTGGTGATTCAATGGTTTTTATACCTCCTATGGTGGTTCCCCCAACATCAGTACTAATGTAGTGAAAACATTAATAAATGATACTTCTTGAAAATCAAGAGGGAATATTTCAACCATATGATGTGTGAAATGAATGGTCACCAATTCATCCCCAAACTGACGGAGATCAAGGCAGTAACGCACATAATTTCCAAAGTGAGAAAATTTTGTGCATGTGTTGTTATTGCACAATGACTTTGTCTTTGTCTTAGTATTGGGAACGTTTGTCATGGTTGGTGTGCCTCCCACTAAAGTGTTTAGGGCATGGGTTATGCTAACTAGGGTGTTAAGTAAAATTTTTAGCTCTAGCAGGGTGGGGCATAGGTTAGTAGCATGCCCTTGTTTTCCACATAAAGCACATGTTAGGATGAATCCATGAGAAGGAGTAGTACTCAAGACTATTGGGGATTTCAACCTGGGTTTTCTTATTCCCACAATATTAGACTTAGTGACCTTAATTTATGGTTGGGTCATAGGTTCTTTTGCTTTAGCATGAGGTCTTGTTGGCATGGGTTTTGGGAAGTGAGTTGTGCAGCATCGTGGCAGCTGCGCAACCTCATGTGGTACTGCACAAGGCCAGATTAGCATGATGGGTGGAAGAATAACCGCTTTGAATATTTTATATGTTATTTGACCAAGTTTTGTTGTAATAGGTCATTAACGGTTATAAGTTAGTTAGAAGTGGACCCTCAATGTAATGTTGCAAGCCTATTTATAAACTTGGTTTTGCAAGTAGATGGGGGGAAGAAGAAGAGAATCACATGAGATGGTAATTGGGTCATAAGATCTAGTGCGATCTAGTTTTGTGAAGAATTTCCTATGTATTTGCGATTTATCTGGGTTTTTCTGATGTATGCAGTCTCCAGTTTTGGAGAAGAATTGTGTAATGTGGGTCCTTTGCACAAAGATAATATGATATGGTTGTCGCAGCACAAATATTGTCTGTTATCACTACTACAATATAATTTGTTATGATGTGCAACCTATTCTGTTATGATGTTGCGACCTATTTTTTTATGATGTTGTTGTGATTTAGTCTCTTTCTGTTATATTGATGTGATTTGTTTTTCTGCTATTGTCTATTGCGTTATGAGAAGATATGTTTTATGGACAATGCTACAGTATTAGCAATATTGTGACAATTGTATGATGCTATAACGATTGCATAAGTTTTGAATACATTCTGCAAGTTTAGAAAATGGTGTAAAGTCAACTACAAATATCTGGATCTAGCAGTTATGGTGTCCTTTTGTCTAATCCTCATACCCTCTGTTCCCACTACCAAAAACTCGGTTCCGACAGCTCTCCCTTGAACACCTCGGGTGAGACCTCATATACTCTATAGAATTTTTTGGGAAGAGTAAAACCTATCTGGGATGGTGCTCAAGGATATTGCATTGGTTGGGCATCGATAGAGTGGAAACCCCTATCGAGCAGGATTTGTTGGTGGGTTTCTCCAACAAATGGTTCCATTATCGAGATCCTAGTTGCTATTAAGAGGAGGATATGTTTTGGCATCCGACTCAACTGGAGATCCAAGGGCGGTTTGATCTAAAGTTGTGAGAGTTTGTTGAAGCTGAAAGTTAGAATTTAAATTTGTCGATAGGCCAGTGGATGAACAGGTATATCCACAACGGCCCTCGTGAATGGTTCTTTTGTGAATTTCCTGTCGTCTTGCAGGAATGGCTGGCAAATTTCACTAAGAAGAAGACAAACTTTCAAGGAGGAGAGCCCACATCCTTGACCTCAGAATTAATCCAGGAGTTACAAGAAACCAATAATAAGGCATCATGGGTAATTGAAGCATGGTTGGATAGTATCTTAGAAGGATACATCACCAAGTTTGTAATCGACACCAATAAGTCCTTTAGAGAAGCAGAAAGAGAGTTCTTCAGTGGACCTCGAGGAAGGTTCTTGTTGTCACTGCAGCAGTCCATTAAGCAACTGGTTTGTGAAAAAGGTAATCTAAAGATGGACCAAGAGTAGTGGAACTCTGGTGTGTGGAGGATGTAGGCACCATGATGGAAGGGGGGAGATGCATGAAAAGGTAAGGGGTAGATGGGCCTGAGTTCTGGTGAGAATTTGAAGGTCTCCGAGGAAACAAGTGGTTGTACGAGGGGAGGAACAAGGTTTCGAGAGAAGAGGCAGAGGATAGGGGAAGGTTCTACGGTGATCGAAGTGCAATACCATGAACAACAACCACATGGGACGAAGCAACCTTTTTTTGATGATAACGATGACTAGGACTAGGTTACACTCAGAAGGACAATAGGATCGAACCTTAATAGTAACATTCCCACACCTCCACACTCTACTCTACCACAAGGAAAAAATACAGACTCTGCGTCAACTTGACCGACATGTTAGCAACAGTCTAGTAATAAAGCACCATCGGGAGGAAGAAGGCCTAGAATGGTGGGAGACAAAATGAAGTTACCAATATTCAATGGGAATGGCACCAATGATCGAGAGCAATACTAGTTCTTATGTGAGGTGATCTGGACCGCCCGACAAACTATCAATGATGATGTTAATAAAATTCAACTAGCCACTACTCTGAGGGGTTGTGTGCTAGAATGGTTCTTGAGATTCATGAGGATCCCTCAACGAGGTACCGTGAAAACATTGGATGAGATCCAAATGGGGTTATTTGAAGAATTTAAGAAGCCAAAATCTGAGGCTCAGTATATTACTGAATTGAAGGAGATCAAATAGTTCCTCGATGAGATGATTTGGGACTTTGATCAGCTGTTCAAGACATTGATGGCTTGGGTTAGTTTTCATATGAGAGATGTTCAACATAAGGAATAGTTCATCACCACGCTTGTCCCACATATCAGATAGCCATTAATGCAACAAAATATTGCAACACAGAGCAAGGCTATGGAGACCGCGATGAAATTGGAGGCATCACTAGTAGGAGAATTAGTGGTTGAAATGAACTAGATTCAAGTGTAGTTAGCCAATTCGATGCTCCAACTCCAAGATATTAAAAAGGCCATGGAATATTGTGATGATCTTTAGTGCACCCGTTACCGTGCATATGGACATACCAAGGACACCTGTAAGATGTTTCAGAACTATTTGCTATCAGGAGCCCCGAATCCATTGAGTTGTGCTGGTGTACCATGGTGTCGCATATGTTAGGTCTATGGGCATCGACATGAGAACTGTGATTACATGCAGACCTATTTTTTTATGATGTTGTTGTGATTTAGTCTCTTTCTGTTATATTGATGTGATTTGTTTTTCTGCTATTGTCTATTGTGTTATGAGAAGATATGTTTTATGGACAATACTGCGGTATTAGCAATATTGTGACAACTGTATGATGCTATAACGATTGCATAAGTTTTGAATACATTCTGCAAGTTTAGAAAATGGTGTAAAGTCAACTACAAATATCTAGATCTAGCAGTTATGGTGTCCTTTTGTCTAATCCTCATATCCTCTGTTCCCATTGCCAAAAACTCGGTTCTGACAGCTCTCCCTTGAACACCTCGGGTGAGACCTCGTATACTCTATAGAAGTTTTTGGGGAGAGTAAAACCTATCCGGGACGGTGCTCAAGGAGATTGCATTGGTTGGGCATCGATAGAGTGGAAACCCCTATGGAGCAGGATTTGTTGGTGGGTTTCTCCAACAAATGGTTCCATTGTCAAGATCCTAGTTTCTATTAAGAGGAGGATATGTTTTGGCATCCGACTCAACCAGAGATCCAAGGGCGGTTTGATCTAAAGTTGTGAGAGTTTGTTGAAGCTAAAATTTAGAATCCAAAGTTTTCGACGGGCCACTGGATGAACATGTATATCCACAACGGCCCTCACGAATGGTTCTTTTGTGAATTTCCTGTCGTCTTACAGGAATGGCTGGCAAATTTCACTAAGAAGAAGACAAACTTTCAAGGAGGAGAGCCGACATCCTTGACCTCAGAATTAATCCAGGAGTTACAAGAAACCAATAATAAGGCATCATGGGTAATTGAAGCATGGTTGGATAGTATCTTAGAAGGATACATCACCAAGTTTGCAATCGACACCAATAAGTCCTTTAGAGAAGCAGAAAGAGAGTTCTTCAGTGGACCTCGAGGAAGGTTCTTGTTGTCGCTGCAACAGTCCATTAAGCAACTGGTTTGTGAAAAAGGTATTCTAAAGATGGACCAAGAGTAGTGGAACTCTGGTGTGTGGAGGATGTAGGCACCATGATGGAAGGGGGGAGATGCATGGAAAGGTAAGGGGTAGATGGGCCTGAGTTCTGGTGAGAATTTGAAGGTCTCTGAGGAGACAAGTGGTTGTAAAAGGGGAGGAACAAGGTTTTGAGAGAAGAGGCAGAGGATAGGGGAAGGTTCTACCGTGATCGAAGTGTAATACCGTGAACAACAACCACATGGGACGAAGCAACCTTTTTTTGATGATGACGATGACTAGGCCCAGGTTACACTCAAAAGGACAATAGGATCGAACCTTAATAGTAACATTCCCACACCTCCACACTCTACTCCACCACAAGGAAAAAATACAGACTCTGCATCAACTTGACCGACATGTTAGCAATAGTCTAGTAATAAAGCACCATCAGGAGGAAGAAGGCCTAGAATGGTGGGAGACAAAATGAAGTTACCGATATTCAATGGGAATGGCACCAATGATCCAGAGCAATACTAGTTCTTATGTGAGGTGATCTGGATCGCCCGACAAACTATCGATGATGATGTTAATAAAATTCAACTAGCCACTACTCTGAGGGGTTGTGCGCTAGAATGGTTCTTGAGATTCATGAGGATCCCTCAAGGAGGCACCGTGAAAACATTGGATGAGATCCAAATGGGGTTATTTGAATAATTTAAGAAGCCAAAATCTGAGGCTCAGTATATTACTGAATTGAAGGAGATCAAATAGTTCCTCGATGAGATGATTTGGGACTTTGATCAGCTGTTCAAGACATTGATGGCTCGGGTTAGTTTTCATATGAGAGATGTTCAACATAAGGAATAGTTCATCGCCATGCTTGTACCACATATTAGATAGCCGTTAATGCAACAAAATAATGCAACACAGAGCAAGGCTCTGGAGACCGCGATGAAATTGGAGGCATCACTAGTAGGAGAATTAGTGGTTGAAATGAACTAGATTCAAGTGTAGTTGGCCAATTCGATGCTCCAACTGCAAGATATTAAAAAGGCCATAGAAGATTGTGATGATCTTTAGTGCACCCGTTACCATGCATATCGACATACCAAGGACACATGTACGACGTTTCAGAACTAGTTGCTATCAGGATCCCCGAATCCGTTGAGCTGTGTTGGTGTACCATGGTGTCGCATATGTTAGGTCTATGGGCATCGACATGAGAACTGTGATTACATGCAGAATATGGTTACCAAGGCAGAAAATTTGTACTATACATTTTGTCTGTCAGTCGAACATGATGACAAAAATTTCCAAGTTTATGATTTACTCCAGGAAAGGACATATGATTCATACTTTGTGAAAGGTGAGGACCCTTAAATAGCACAAGCACAACCACAAATAGTAAAACCCACAAATCAAGTGCTGTAGACACAACCACCTCCATTGTAGTTTGTCCCCGCCCAACCGCAACAGTAGTTTGTTTCGCAACCGTAGTTTGCAGCTCCGCCACAAATGGTGGTGCAACCAAAGTATAACCAAGCACCGCAATTATAGTATAATAAGCCACAATATGTTCAAACCACACACTATGTCGAGCAGCAACCAAACCCATTGTAGCAATAGATGGCCCAACCACAGTTTCAGCAAGGAGGATTCCATGGAGGGTTTAAAGGTTGAGGAGGAGGTCGAGGTCATGAATCAATCTAGTGCTACACCTGTGGGGTATTTGGGAATTATCATAGGGATTTCTGTCACACGTAGTGTACATACTGTAGGAAAGAAATATTCCTTAGTTACTAAACATGCAGAATCAGAATCAGCCTGCATTCCAAGTACAGAACCAACCGATAATGCAGAGCCAGGTCCTACAACAAACTCAAACCTAGAACCCGCCTCATACTTAAAACCAACCAATGAATCAACCATTGAATTAGAACCTTCCATTGAAATTGAATTAAGGATCGACAGTTTCCATTATTCAAGTCGAGCCACGAATGAAGGATGTCGACATTGGGATTGTCACTCGCACTGGTGTGACAACTGGAGACAATGGACCGCGGCTACAAGTTTGGATCGCTGATAAGAAAAAGGTTGCATTTGATATTGTGACAGAGAAAGACACCTTCTTTAGCATAAAGAATGCCATCAGGAGAAATCCAGGTAAGTTACCAATTGTGGATATCCCATTTGCTTTTCATCCATCTGTAGAGGTAGGACCATCGCGACAACATGGTACCTTATGAAAGTTCTTTGAGAGTTGTCTATCATTAGCAAGGGACTCTGACACCCTTGTCAAGCTTGAGACACTATCACACCACCCAGATAAGATAGTGAAGGATTCTACCATGAATTCTTTGCAAAAAAGGAAGATAGGCAAGGAGATGAGGATGAATATCCAGATTGGATATTATGAGGTTAACTCGGTCATTTTGGATCTTGGATTAGATGTAAACATTCTGACCAAGAAAAGATGGCAATTGATGGAAAATCCAAATTTTGGGATGGTTGTTGGTACAACCACGACTAGAAAATCAGGCGAAGGTTCAACCCATTGGTCATGTTTCAAACTTGGTTGTCGACATTGAAGGTATGGAAATGCATGCTAACTTTGATGTCATAGAAGTCATAGAAGATGGTGGTTCCTATCCCATGCTACTAGGGAATGGATAGGATAATGATAGCATGCCAGTTATCAACTTCAAAAAACAAGTTCTGACATTTGAAAACTAGGATGTAAGGGTCATTACTCCTATGGACCCTCAGGAAGGACGATGCTATATTGAACCTATAAAGGATGAAGTTGGGAGAAGTTGTGATCACTCTTATAACATATCTGAATACTATATCAATCCTATAGTTCATGGTGAACTTGGATGGTGCAGTGCAATTTCTACGCGCTCTGACTCTGAATACGCTCTAGAAAATTGGCAGAACTGGTTGCATGAAGTCTCATTCAAGAAATGCAGGTTGATTACATAGTCTCTGCAGCATGTTGCAACTGAGACTGTTGAGTTTCCCATTTATGAAGGATTTCCGGGACTATCAAAATTCTTTCAATAATTTGAAGAGAAATATTTTGAATCGTAAATGATATTGGCTCTTTATGTAACCCTAAAGGCTACTCTATCTCAATGGTGGGCGACACACAAACAAATGATCCATGACTAGGAACAATGCCACAGATTGATGATGGTCCACTTCAACTATTTAGAGGCCTATCATGCTAGGAGATATGAAGGACAGAATGATCCCACCGGTCATTTAATTGAGTGTTAGACTTTATGGGCATCGCAACCTAGAGATGAATGGGTCCACGCTTTCTTTCACATTTTGGAAGAAGTGCCGAGATCTTGGTATGTGGTGGAAAATTTTCGCAGGACTATCACCACTTGGGAGGAGTTGTCTATTTTTTTTGCACAGACATTTATTTTTCAGGACATCAACCTAGAGGTATCTAATGCTTTGCAAATCATCCACGATTTAGTACTCAAGGTCACCCCTATCGCCTATCCAGTTGATCCACATGCGCATTGTTTAATCCAGTCCATGATGAACTACTACAACTTGTCTGGGGAACCTAAAGATGATGATGAGATACAGAATGTTAATATTCTAGAGTCCAAATGAAGACATGATTTCGTGGTCCTCAACATACCAACGGACTCGATGAGTCAGCCACTGAGGATCTAGAAAGTCAACATTGGGTTGGTAGAGAACCCAAAATTTTCCAATGTCGAAGATTACTAAGATGAGGAGACCTTTTCTGACATGGGTTTCGGAGATGAAGGGAATTTTAGGAGACCTGGTGGAGATGAAAATCATGTTGAAACCAGATACCAAACTGGTATGACAGAGGCCGTATCAACTAAATCCATGATACAAGGACCGTGTGAAGGTTGATATTGACTGGATGTTTGATGTTGGGATCTTCGATCCTATAGAAAAATCCCAGTGGATAAGTCCTATGGTGGTATAGGATAAAAAGATAGGAGAAATGCACATTTGTGTTCACCTAAGGAAGTTGAATGATGCATGTGTACATGATCCATTCCTGACCCCTTTTACAGAAAAAGTTCTTGAATGTGTAGGCAGCCAGGAGATGTACTCTTTCATGGATGGCTTCTTGGGATACTACAAGATCCAGATTGCGCAGGAGGATCACTATAAGACCACGTTTGTAACTAAGTGGGGTTGTTTTCAATATATAGTCATGTTGTTTGGGATGAAGAATGCACCAGTTATATTCTCTCACGTATTTGTTGCTGTATTTAAATATTTTATTCAAAAGTTCCTATAGGTGTATATGGGTGGTTGGACTATCTATGGACTAATTAGGGACCATTTGGATAACCTGTGGATAATGCTAGAAAGGTGTCAACAACATTAGATCGCCTTAAACTCTAAAAAGTGTATCTTTTGTGAACCATTTCGAATGCCATTGGGGCACATCGTATACAAATAAGTTTTGTTAGTCTATTCGACGAACATCACCCTAATCCTCAGTTTACCACCACCGACTAATGTCGAAATGCTTCGGACAAAACAAGGGAATACTGGATACTATAGAAAGTTTATCAAAGAATACAATAGGATTACTGCCCCCATTGTAGAAATTCAGGCCTGCAATAGATTAATTTCACCCACAACAACTAACAATTGATCATGCAAAATTATCAACAATGGAGACTGAATATGGAGCTGTAACACAAAATTATATTAACTGAGTG
>LPNX010562922.1:280646-299080 GCA_001517045.1 Pseudotsuga menziesii
TCAAAGAAGTTGAAGGGAGTGAGGATAGTTTTCTGTGAATCCATAGCTTTAGAAAATATGTCCCGGCTGTCAGTAGAAGGCTCCCAGTCTTGATGTCAAACCTGCAAAACAATTTTTGGAGGAGAGTAACAACCTACAATGGCTCTGATACCATGTAGAAATTCAAGCCTGCAGTAGATTAATTTCACCCACAACAATTAACAATTGATCATGCAAAATTATCAACAATGAAGACTAAATATGGAGCTGTAACACAAAATTATATTAACTGAGTGTACAATATCCAACCCTGTAATAACATAGGCTGCTGAATATATAGAATACATGAGCAAATCGAATGCATAAGGAAGCATCCAAATCTAGCATAAAGCAGGCTTACCCAAAATAGGCAAATCTCCCATAGGTGTAAAAAGTTGATCCCAAATCTATCAAGGACCCCACGAATTAGCAAGGGTGCATGGGCAAGATAAAGAGTGGTCAAATGGTAGCTCATACATGCTTTTGCATGGAGGAAAGAGTGGAGGAGGAAGAAGCAACAAAGCTGATTCACCTCACCTAGTCTTGCTTTCCTATGTGCCTTAAAACACTGAAAAAGCAGGGAATAAAGCAGAAAAAGCAGATGGGCGCCTAGGAGGCTAGGAATAAAGCAGATTTGATTCCTAAGGCTTTCCCAAGCACTCCATGAGTCAATAATGGCAAGTTTGACCTCTATGGATAGGCAATTAGCAACTTGCACATGGTGGGACTCATGGACTAGGCAAATAAGACAAAATAAATGAAATAATGTCTAAGTGGGTAAATACTATGGGTTGATTATTCTAACACCCATGGAGAAATTACTAAAGAAGGATGCAGCTTATGAATGGACTCACAAATTTCAAAGACGTTTTGACACTATGAAATCCAATATGGCCTCTGCGCCCATACTATTTTTTCCTGATTGGGATAAGGAGTTCCATGTGTATGTCAACGCTTCTTCTATCGCATTGGGGGTCATTCTTGTACAACCAGGTGAGGGTGACCTCGACCACGTGATAACATACACCAGTAGGAAGCTCTCTTTTGCTGAACGAAATTATAAAACATGAAAAGGGAAGGCTTGGAAATTGTTTATGCACTGCAAATGTTCTGGAACTACTTGTTGGGAAGACATTTCAAGATGTTCACTAATCATTCCTCTTTGCAATACCTGGTCAATCAATCTCTTTTGGGGGGGGGGAAGATCTGTCGATGGTTGTTACTCTTCCAGGAGTTTGATTTTGGAATAGTTGTAAAGCCAAGGTGATTTAACGCTGGCCTCGATCATCTGTCTTGCGTAGAGAATGGTGAAGCATTGACCAATATTGTTGAAGGATTTCTAGATGCACAACTATTCTATGTTGACATCGCAGATGATCACTATGCACCAATTGGTCAATCAATCTGTTTTGGGGGGGGGGAGATCTGTCGATGGTTGTTACTCTTCCAGGAGTTTGATTTTGGAATAGTTGTAAAGCCAAGGTGATTTAACGCTGGCCTCGATCATCTGTCTTGCGTAGAGAATGGTGAAGCATTGACCAATATTGTTGAAGGATTTCTAGATGCACAACTATTCTATGTTGACATCGCAGATGATCACTATGCACCAATTATTCAGTTTTTGGCCACTAGTGTTTCCTCGGAGGACATGTCGACTGGCCAAAAGAAGTAGCTGGTCGTAAAGGCTTCTAATTTTCAATTAATTGCGGGACAGTTATATAAGCTTGGACCGGATGAAATCTTGCGACGGTGTATTTTTCTACATGAGTAGATTCCCATTCTCGAATAAGAACATGAAAGAATTGCGGGAGGTCACTATGGAGGTCAGGCTACTACATAGAAGGTGTTGCGCGCAATACTATGGTGGCCTACGTTGCATAACGGTGCCGCAAACTATGCGAGGAGCTGCAATGTCTGCCAGTGCATTGGTAAACCATCGCAACAGGATGAGATGCCACTGGTACCGTAGGTGACTCTGCAACTATTTGATAAATGGGTTCTGGATTTTTTGGGTCCTATTAATCCACCAAGGAAGTGGAGTAGTGTGTGATACATCATTACTGCTACCATCTATCTCACTAGGTGGACGAAATCTACACCAGTTGTGGATTGTACCGCTGGGACGGCAACAAGGTTCATCTTTGAAAACATTGTGACATGGTTTGGGTATCCTACAATATTGATGAGTGAATAGGGAAGTCACTTCATCAAACGGACTATGAAATATCTAACTGAGAAGTCATAGGTGCAACATAGGAGGAGTACACCATACCATCCACAGGCGAATGGGACAGTCGAAGCATTCAACAAAATATTGGAAAAACATTGACTAAGGTATGTAATGCTAACCACGATGATTGGGACCTAAAAATTTCAGTGGTGCTATGGGCCTATCGTACTACTTGTAAATGACTAACCGATCAGACACCATTTAAGGTTGTCTATGGGAAAGAGGCAGTCATGCCCAGGAGTATATTATTCCCAATCTACACATTGCTGCAGCAACGGGCATGGATGATGTAGAAGAGTTAGAATAACAAATTGTGTAGTTGATCCAGCTTGAAGAAGACCATTTTATTGCTGGCTTCCACCAACAGGTTGCGAAGGATCAACAAAAGGCATGGCATGATCGTCACATTAAGGAAAAAAAAATTTCGGGAGGATATTTTGTGTTGTTATACGACAGTAAGTTCATCAAGTATCTAGGTAAGTTACAAATGCACTAGCTTGATCCCTATCTTGTTCATTCCATTACTTCTAGTGGTATAGTTCAATTACAGAAATTAGATGGTGCAGTCTTACCGACGCTTGTCAATGGGAGTCACTTAAATCCCTATAGGTCATAGTCGGTGATGCACACTACTTGAGGCACTAAAAAAAAAACTGATGAAGATTTTAGTTCAGAACAACAAGGTGAGCCTTAGGTGGCAGGCTGCACAAGGTCTAAGTTGTTAGCATTAATTGGTTGACCACTTATGATAGCTACAGGGCTGTGGGTTGGTCAAATCAGGTAATAAATGTAGGTAGTTAAAAAAGTTGGCCGGTGGCGCTTGTTGAAGAGACCCACATTAATGAGTGATCCAATCATTAGAGGAGTAAGATCGCTAGCGGATTTGGCATCATTAATACTATATTTAGTAATAATGGTGATGATAGATTTGGGAATGATGAATTTTGGATTGGAGGTGGCTATAAAACAACATGCGGGATGTGTAAGGATGAAATTGTTGAGTTGATAAAGTAGAGTGTGAAACAGAGAAGGGATTGTGCAGTGTGGTGTGAGCTATTGATGAATTGTAGTGTTGCAGGTTAGAGCTGTCGAGTGCATTCTCAGGTTTGAAGGGTGAGGGATATTGAACGACCTTAATGCCATAGAAATTCATAGTGATTATGAATCTCCTATTCAGCCCATGGCTGTTGAAGAAGAATTTATGAGCATTCCAGTTGGTTCATCGTCCATTCCCAAGTGGAAGTGGTAAGCTTAGAGGCCCAACCCTGCACTGCCGCAGAAGAGGGAAACTCGCACCTTAGCGAGAGTGCAAGGAGAAGGAACTGCATAGACCGGGCTGTTGATATCTGGAGTTGTTGAGTCTACGGAACCTCAAGGTGTACTCTCTATTCATGACATTTTGGGATATGTTTATCCAATGTGTCTCGAATCCAATCCGAGGCATTCATCAAAGAATCAGAAGTATCCACCAAAATTACTGCCACTGCTGAAGGGGATGAAGTGCTCGGTCGACATCATCCCTGTATTGATCAAGTTGAAATTTGAAGACCATGATATACTATTGCTCAAAGATGTCAGGGATGAGCCCTATGAGTCAATCCTAATGGGGCTTGGTGCTCTAATTAGGCAGATTCCTCAACCTTGGGCGAGTGGGTTAGATCAATCAAGATTGTTGGGGCTCATCAATATGCCTCATTTTGGGAAATTGAATGAATCCCATGCATGCATGAAGAAAATTTTTCCATGCTTTCATGGAGGGACACTTTGGCAGAATACGTCGATCCCTGCTACCATATATTTGATCGCAAGAATCACAGTCTTGCCGAAGGCCGGGGAAGATCTAGCGCAGTATATCCATGGGAGAGATACTAACAAAAGGATTTCCAAGCAGCTGAAGGAGTGCTTTGGTTTATGGCACGATTTTCATGCTTATCGCATCAATAGCATTAACTCATAGGCAGTGCACATCGGTGCAAGGATTTTGGAAAGTAAGGTCGTTCAGGGATCCCGACCAGTTCAATGCAATTCGGGTGTTGTCTCCTATGCCCATAAGTGTGTTGAGGGGATGAAAATGAATTGGTCTCTGTTTTTGCTGAATCAGTTGCTAGAAGACATGCTTGCTGCTCAGGGTAGGCAGTCATTCTCATATAGTTGGTTGTTGATCCTTATTATGCTAGTTTCCTAGATGGAACTGGAAGACTATCAACTGATGGCAGTTGATGTAGCAAAGGTGTGCCAAGGTGGAAGGTATCAAAACTTATGGTGGGTTGAAGAACCCAGTCGATAGATGGACTATGCCATTCACTTTTGGTTTTATTGGGAAGCATTGCAAGCCGTAGCCGTTGCCGTTCCATGAGTGTCTCCTTATGTCATGGCCAAGTATCAGCGGATCCTTCCATTTTCCATCGGGCCCCATCCTATCTATATTCAGGCACGGAGGGACCCCGACAAGTAGTGGCTACCTTTTCCTTACAAATTCAAGACAAAAGAATTGGATGCCATTGTTCAAGAGTGGTCGATGGAGTGGCAAAACCCAGTGAGTCATGAGGAATTAGCTAAAGAGAAGCCATTGGATGCCCTAGAAGAGCCTTCCTAGAAGGACCTAAGAACCCACGACTCTGACAATGAGTCATTAATAGACCCTGAGGATGTATCATAGCACATGCAAGAAGAGACTCACACCAAATGGTGCTAGGAATATGAAGAGGGTAGTGTTATAGCATATTTTACAACACCATATGAATCACACTTGTATGGCCTTCCTCTATCCCTCTGCAGACTCCTTAGACCCCTTGGACCATTTTTTGTTCTTTGATGTTTCCTAGACCATCCCTAAAAACATGTGAAAATTGATATACGTGACTTTTAAACCCTTTATCTCGTATATACATGGGTTTGACCTCTAAAACCACGTACATCGGGATGTGTATAAAAATCCAAATCCTTTTGGAGTTTTCCTTGACATGGATCCAATTAACTTGTCTCTTGGCCTTCCATTTTCCTTGAGATCGCTCAGATTCGACCTTTCATTACCCCATTGAAAATATATATAAGGAACCCTTTGGATACACTGAAGCCATAAGAGAATTGAGAGCAAAGAAACTATAGTCCATTGTTTCCAGAACTTGTGCTTGAGTCTGCATCCCTTTTTCCCTTGGATCACTTTAGTGTTCTTCCTAAGATTGCCCTTTTCTTGTGAGCTTGATATTGAGAGATGGAGGATTGAGGTGGTGGAGGGCCAAGTCGGGGATTCAGTTTGTCCAATTCATAGACGTGCCGACAAAGGTCGTATTCATTGTAATCTATGATTTTATATTAATAGAAATATCTTTTCCTGTTCAATAATGTATGTTTGAATGAATATTTTATCCATGGATGATTTCAAATGCTTATACATCGTTGATTATATATGCTAGAGTAGATCTAACACGAATATATATAGTATTCTTATCTTGTTTACTTATTGTTGAGGAAGGGATTCATCAATTCAAGATGAAGTTGGAAAGCTCAACGGGGATCTACTTCAACCATCTGAAATAAGGTACGAGTTTTGATACTTTAGTGTTAGATATTTGATTTCTCTTGCATATTGGAAAGGACTGATTTCTGGAGTCAAGTTGTCTGTTGTGGTACCCCAAGCCATAGAAATTTATCTCTGTAACAGAATTGGTGACTCCGTTGGGGAGTTCCTAGTAGTTGTCCTTTGGGGGTTTTCTATCGGCATTCAATGACTTTGAATTGCTCTTTTTTCTCTGTTTCTGTGTTGGGTCTTGGGGCATGTCAGCTTGGTAGTGTTTGATTGGTGTGAAGGTTGTCTTAGCTTGTCTATTTGCCTTTATTTTTTATGCACTTTTGTTCCTGTACACGATTTTTGAACTCACAGTCTTGTATATACATGGTTTTGACTGCTATATCCGTGTACACAAGTGGGTTTACTGTGAACAGTCACGTATGCCCTTAGTTTGGCCTGCTTGAGGAAGATTGATTGTTGCTCGGTGAATTTTGATGATTGTTGAGTCTCCTTTGATACTGCTAGAGTCTATATACACCTTTGTTCCTGACCAAAGATGTTTTTTTTTAGGGTAAAATTTCTTTTTTTGAAGAATGTTCTTGTCATTGCATTTTTTATTTTTTGTTTTGGGATTAGTGCATTAGATTTATTTTACCTTATTACTTTGCTTGAGTGTTGCATGATTGTTCTTCCAGAGTCTGGGTGTTGTAGAATCATTCTTTTGCTTTAGTATCTCATTTTTATTTCAAAAAATCCAAAAATATTTTATTATCATTATGCATTGCATCTTGCATTTTGCATAGTACTTGNCAGAATTTCATATAGGAAAGCTTGCATCTATCATTTGAAGAAAAATTTTCATTTCACGTAGTAGCATACCCTATTTTTCATTGACACAATGCATTTGCATTGATTGTTAGGTGTGCATTTTGCTTCATGTTGCATCATAACACCATTGGTTGCACGGTCATATACCTTTTTTGAGTAATAAAGGCAATTAAAATCAACGCTTAATTAAAATGAACTACATTATTTTATTTAATAGGGTTCACCAACAACATTAGGTTTTAGGGTATTGGAATAGTTCATTGTGAGTAAATTCTCCAAGACCACTAAACAACAACATGTATGTGTCTATCCACATGAGAGTGTGAAATTCCTTGGTATAATTGGTGTTTCTCAGGATCCTCCTCTTAAAAGGGAGTTAAGCACGAGGTAGTGTGAGCAGTTATTGATTGGGATTACCCCTAGTCATAACTGAGTAGCACCAGAGATATTTCTAGGATTGTATTCATATCTGGGGGCTCTTTCAAAGTTTCAAGCTTTGCTGCCCTACCCATACAGTCAATCCCGCCTACGACTGTTCGCCTAAGCATTGATTATATTGAGGTGACCTTAGTTGCCTTACCTAAGATATCGAGGGGGTACTTTGTAGGGGTTATTCTATGGGTGTCCCAGCCAGGTTGGGGTCGGACAACACAATCACTTTACGCGTTGAAGTTGAGGGCCATAATAATTGGTTATGTACCTCCACTTGTTGTGTATGGTAGTCTCAAGCCTCTCCTAGGCAATAGATACCTGCTTCATTTGGGAGCTTATTTATCTTAAACTTGATCGCTTGTGTTTGGCTTTAAATTTTATTGGTGAATTCTCTGTGCACGTTAGCTTGCGTAAGGTTTGCATAATTAGAGAGTCTTTTACATTTTTTAAGTCATTGTTGATTCAAGTGTGGCTGCTCGCTATTCTCGTTGGTTAGTAGGACTTCCACCTTCTACATATCCTCCTCCTTTGGGAGAGAGAAACAAATGATTTAGATGGACTAATTTTCACATTGATTCACATATGATGGGAGACCATGAAGAAGGTATTCCCGAGCCACCCTCTCCCATTCAAGTGGAAGATGGGGAGTTTACTCCTACCTATGATCACCTGATATGACTGAGTTAGGTCCTATAATTTCTGAGATAGGTACTTTTCATGATAGACCTACTTACTCTAGTGTTGATCCCCCATTGATGCATCGTGGGTATGGCATGTTGGAAGACGAGACTTATTATGAGCCCGCGAGCACTAGTTATTGTAGTTATGGTATGTCTGGTATGCCCACACATGATTTGGCATTTCATTTCGAGTCATAGTTTGAGCCTAACACTATGCCCGGGGGCACTCCTATTCCTTACCATGCCAAGAGGTTTGGGAGCACAAGTCACATTGCACCTTCCATCCCGACAGTGGAAGCTACATCACATATTCCTGCTAGGCCTAGGGTTAGTGATCCTACTAGGATACCAAATCCAAGACAAGTGACTATAGGGAACACCATGTACATATTTTCATAGATCCCTTCATCCTCAGTTCCTTGTTCTTCTAATGTTGTTCCTCCACCTCATTCATGTGGTCCTTCGAGACAAAATGTTGCTACGAGTCATGTCCGTACTGCTATTACTTGACCAATTGTGTCTTAGGTTAGAGTACCACCCGTTGTTTCGAGAGGTCATGTTCATACTTCTAGAGGTCATGTTACTACTTCTGGAGAATATATTCCTACTTACGGATTGTATATTCCTACTTCCGAAGTGTATATTACTACTTACGAAGTGTCTCATGGGACATCTCATGGTATGACTTACAGACCTTATTATGGGATGCAATATGGATAGGGTTATTCACCTTATGGGTACGGGTATCAAAAACATGCTTACTCTCCTAATTATGGCTTTGTAGCCCCACATAGTCAAGGTACACGATATTATGGTGCTTCCATGCAAACCTACACGGGTCAAATGGGAGGAGGGAACTATGGTCAAGGCCATGGTGGTTATGTTAATCAGACCTATGTGAATCAAAACTATCAGGGAGCAGTGCACCGACCTGCTCATCCTAGGCTCCCTTTCCTCGCAACGCTAAATCTTCCTAACTTGTCAAAATCGATGAACTATCCTGTATCTCATGACCCGACTTAGCCGGCTATCCCTACTAAGATTCCCTCTGACATACCCAAATTTGAGGGAAAACCTGGAGAGGATCCGAGCGAACATGCTACAACGTTTCACCTATGGTTCTCTTCAAATTCCTTACACAAAGATTCAATCTATTTAAGAATGTTTCAATGCACCCTTACAAGGCCTACCGTGAAATGGTATATAGAGTTACCTAGGGGGGAATTCGCTGTGTTTAATGACCTAGCCATGACTTTTCTTAACCACTTCCAGCTACCAGTGCATTATGACATTGGTACAGAACTCTTGTCGACAATTTGGTAGTATAAATCCATGCATATCTTGGACCATATTCAAGAGTGGCGTAGATGGAAGAGGTTGATTAAAGACTTTATACCGCCGAAATTCCTCATCGAATGGTTCCTTAAGTTGTTATTGCCTTATATAGCGAAGTATATTTCTACATCCGGAGTGCAAAATAAGGAACAAGCCATTTTTAGGGTGCAGGAACTGGATTTGACTTATTCTCAATCTGGTTTGTTATATGAGATCATTCCCAATGCTCCGCATTCTAGTTTCGACCCCAAAGTTAAACCTAGACCACATGACGATGGAATTGTTGGTTGTGTGAGTGCTGAAACTATGAATTTGGTTGTGAAACAGGTCAGTCAATTATCAATCAACCAATCCACTTTGGGACAAGCCACGGCTTTGTCTCAACCCACCCAAATAGCGAGTGTGGTTTCCATGCAATCATCGGACCAGAAGGGTAACCAGGAACCCGAAAGGAATAAAAAGAAGGGTAAGAACAATAGTAAGGGTGGGAATAGGAATGAAAATGATAATACTAATGACAAGAATGCATGAAATGCTATGTAGGACAAGAAATCTAAATGTAAGGTTAAGTTTCCTTGCAAGTTGTTTAAGGACGATCACCTCACTTACTTGTGCCCTTGTATCAATGAAGCCTCAAGATTCTTAGCGCAGGGACCTGCTGTGATAACAAACCCTTTACCTCATAATGAAAACATGAACTCGAGGACCCATGATCAATCTGGTGGTCATCAAGATCTACCGAAGGGTAGTGGTCATGGTTGCATTAACATGGTGCATGCTACAAAGGTTGTGACCCGTGTGAAGGACTATGGTTCATCACAACCTAACCCAAGAAAGGAACCTGATCCACCAGGGACTCTTTTGCGTATTGAAAAACCTGTGGATAAACCTGAAGTTGCACCTCACATTCCTAAGGGAGTCCTTAAGCATTTGGGGCACAATCCTAATGCTTGAGGGGCCCAAAACTATTCTATTGTCGAGGATTTGGGCCACACTCCTTGTGCGATGTCTGCACTAGAAGTACTTCAGATTTGTCCTTCACAAAGGAAGGCTTTGCTTTCTGCCCTTGGTGTGAATGATAATAATTCTTCCTCCTTGATTAAATTTAAAACCGTAGGACTTCATCCTCGCTTGCCTTACTATGTGTCTCTTTTGATTCATGTGGAATGTCTTAACATGACCGTCAAGCACACTGTGATTGACAAAGGCGCTGCTGCTTCTGTGATGTCTTTATCATGTTGGAAGGTTTTAATTTCCCCTAAGTTGTCTAAATCTGATACCATGTTGACCACGTTTAATGGGATATCATTTAGACCGCACGGGATCCTTCCTTCACTTAAGGTCCATTTGGGAGGAATGACCATTGGGATAGAGGTTAAGGTGGTTGATGCACCCCTTGACTATAATCTCTTGCTGGGTAGGAATTGGATGTATAGTATGCAAGCCATAGCTTCTTCACTATTTCACATTGTATGCTTTCCATTTAATGGGAAGATAGTTACGATTGATCAAACATCATTCAAGAATCCATCGGTTACCACATATTTGGGAGCTTCGATCCCGATTGTTCAGCACTCTTCGCTGGAAACTAGGAGTGTGTGTGTGGGCATGTATCCATCCCTTATGGGAAGCTTTATTTGTCCTGCAACTGTCCTTATGATAGGGTCTTATTTCAATGAGGATGGGACATTTGTGGGATTAGTGTCTTTTCGCACGAGTGATATGGAAGATCCTTGGATTCTTCCCACACCGAATACTTCAAGTGATCCCATTGTGATGAATGTGCCGTTGCCTCAAACTATGGTGGCTTATCAAGCTAATCTTGGATGTGTTGCAGAGCCTAGTCCTTCCTCTTCGTGGATGGAAGAGGAGGACCCATATGTGCTGCTTGCATGGGAAGTTCAGTCTTCTCAAGTGCATGACTTCCTTGATAGTGTTTTTCCTTTAGATGAAGTGAGTATTAAGGCCATGTCAAGGGTTGAGCCACCTTGGGAATATTTTCATCATAGATCTTATTTTCTCCCCTAGCTTGACTGCTTGGAGCGTGAGGACTTTAGGGAGGTTCTTAGTGAGAGAATTGGTAGTCCCATGGTTCCATTAAGCTCTCTTGGTCTGATGGCTGATGGGAAAATGGTGAATATATCTCCTACCATTCCTATCAATATCTCTCGTGATCCTGGCAGGATTGAGAATGTCTATATTGGGGAGGAATGTTCCCATGCTAAGATTCAAGAATACACCAAGTTGTTTAAAGAATTTCGTTATATCTTTTCTTGTTCTTATGATGAAATGCCAGGTACCGAACTTTGCATTGTTGAACATGATATTAAAACTTATCCCAATGATAAGCCTATTCGACAACGCTTGCATGCAGTGAATCCTAGGAAGGCACCCGCGATTAAGGCAGAGATAGAGAAACTGTTCAAAGCCGGTTTTATCTATCCCATTCCCTTGATAGAGTGGGTTTCAAATCCTGTTCCAGTAGATAAGAAGCAGGGAGCGATCCGTATATGCACTGATTTCTGTGACTTGAATCGTGCATATCCTAAAGATAATTTCTCCACACCATTTATAGATCAAATCTTGGATGAGTGCATGGGTAGCGAGGTATTTTCTTTTATGGACGGCTTTTCTAAATACAATCAGATACAAATTAAACCTGAGGACCAACATAAGACTGCATTTATTTGTCCTTGGGGAAAATTTGCATACCAAAAAATTCCTTTTGGCCTTAAGAACGCCAGAGCCACTTTTCAATGGGCTATGACCTTGATCTTCCATGATCTCAAATCAATTATTGAAGTATTTTTGGATGACCTTGCTGTTGATGTATTTGTAACTTTGGAATGTATTCATCTATGTATTTTATGTATTGTAACCCAATGTTTATTCTAGGATGTATCTATTATGTAATTGAGTCATGTTGTCATGCCCCGATGCTCCAATCAGGAGGATCAATAATATAAACAAGTAATGTCAAGTCATAGTGGGTAACCCTCCGATTGTCTAATGGTTAGAGTCCCCGCAGTTCCAGGGCACTAGGTTTATTAGACTCTCCAAGTAGAGGTCAGACCTAGTAGGGTTTTAGTCATGTCAGGATTAGTATAAATAGAGAGCTAGACTCTCTATTTAGAACACATCACTCACACACTCAAGTGTAGTGCATAGTTGAGGAAGGAGAATACATTGGGGATAGACAAGAAGAATATTACTGCTATCGAGAGTGCATCTTACTGTTTTCGGGTTTTACATCTTGTGTTGATTCTATCTCTAAGGAAGTTGCGGGGTTTTCTCCATTTATGGTTTCCCCAATCAAAAACACTATGTTCATTGTCTCTTTTGTTTGATTTTTGTACTTGTTATTCTCTCAGTAAAGGTCCTAACATAATGCTAGCTTAATGTTGAAAAACTAACATGGTATCAGAGCTAACCTGAGAAGAAGACACTGTGTAGCTGCGGGAACTAGGGATTCCTAGTTTGCGGATCTTCCTTCACATATTTTCAGCAAAAGTAATGTGGAATAACTCTCCTCCTTAGGGTGCATCTTTTTGTTGAAGCAGAATCCAATTCTGAGGTTTTTTAGTTTTGGACCTATCACTGCTATCGAAAATTAGGGGTTTTCATAGAAGAGGAATTTTTCAGTGAGCCCAAGCCTGGATTGATCTGCTCCCCAAAATCGAATCTAGGAACAAATTTCAAGGCATTTGGAAGGACAAAACTCTAGAAAATAAAAACCCTAATTTTCTCCTGAACCAGCTCTGCAGGATTTCAACTCAAGTTTCAGATCCGACATCTTTAACCTGGTAAGATCTAAAATCTTTTGTATTTCCATTTGAGGTTCTCAGATAAGATGTCTCATCATACCAATCTTGATGAAAAGCTTGAGGGGGCTTATAACTTTTGAGCCTGGAAGTATAGGATCTCCCTGGTCCTGGAAGAGAATGAACTAGACTCCTACATCCATGACGAGGTTCTAGTTCCAGAGGGAGATGAGGAAAAATACTTACATAAGAAGAAGATGGTTATGGAAAAGAGGATCATTGCTGATTCTATCAAGGATCACCTTATCCCACAGGTGTCCTCTCTCAAGACACATAAAGCTATGTTTGATGCCCTAACCAAATTGTTTGAAGGGAAGAACATTAATCGGAAGATGACCCTGAGAAACCAACTGAAGAATGTGAAGATTCAAAATGCAGAAAAAATCCAGTCTTACTTCACAAGGGTTTCCCAGATCAAGGAACAATTAGAAGCTGTTGATGAAGAAGTGGAAAATGCAGAGATTGTGATGACTACTTTGAATGGCCTCCCTAGGTCATGGGATTCTTTCATCCAAGGAATCTGTGCAAGAAATAAGTTATTCAAGTTCAGCAAACTATGGGAATAATTCTCTCAAGAAGAAGCTCAGATAACAGCTCGAGAAGAAAAAATGGGAAGTGAAAATCAAGCTCTCACGGTACACTCCAAGACTCACTCCAAGTCAACAAGAAAGAAAACTCATCGCTTCAGAGGTAAGCACTCTCACAAAGATAACACTAGAAGAGATTTATCTAGGATCATATGTTATACATGTGATGAAGCAGGACATTATGAAAGGAATTGTCCTAAGAAACCAAATCCAACAAAGAAGAGCAACAAAAGAAGAAATCATGCTCATTCTACAGAGGATGATGAAACATCCAGAAAGAGATCCATATATGAAAGTGAAGATTCTCAAGTCAGCATGAGTATGTTCTGATCTCCACTCTCATAGGTAACATTACTCATGTGAGTGATGATTGGCTAATAGACAGTGGGGATTCCAAACACATGACGGGATTCAAGGAATCCTTTGTGAAGCTGTCAGAACATGAATCATCTCACAAAGTGAAGCTAGGAGATGACTACCAATATCCAATAAAAGGTAGTGGAGAATCTTCCTATAAACTAGACTCTAGAAAATCTCTAACAATGAAAGAAGTATTGTTTCTGCCAAGACTCAAGAAGAACCTCCTTTCCATATCAGCATTAGATGCAAAAGGAATGTGGATTGCATTCATAGATGGTCAAGTCATCATGTGGCCAAAAGGAAATACTATCAATGATGCGATAGTAATTGGAGAACAAGAAGGAGGATTGTACAAATTGAAGGGCCATCCAGAACAAGCCTTGGTCCATGACACAGTAGAGCCAAGTGAACTCTGGCATAAAAGGCTTGCACATGTGCATTACAGAGCACTACCTATTGCAAGAAAAGCTGTTGAAGGTCTTCTAGAAATCCAAGCACAACATGATGGGGTCTGAAAAGGGTGTGCAAAAGGAAATAATACAAAGAAGACATTTCCAAGCAGCAAAAGTAAAGAAAAAGGAATCTTTGAAATCATCCACTCCGATGTATGCAGTCCTATGTCATCAAACTCTCTAAGCGGGTATGCATATTATGTTTCTTTTATTGATGAATTTTCTAGGAAGACATGGGTTTATTTCATGAAGAACAAAGATGAAGTATTCACTAAGTTCAAGGAATTCAAATCCTTGATCGAGAACCATACTGAAAAGAAGATCAAGACCATTCGATCAGGTAATGGCAGAGAATTCACTTCAAATGAATTCAAAGAGCTATGCAAAGAATCAGGGATTAAGAGAGAGATGTCCAATCCTTATAATCCACAACAGAATGGGGTTGCAAAATGAAAGAACAAAACCATCATGGAAGCTGCAAAATCTATGCTTCATGATCAAGACCTTCCTATGCATCTTTGGGTGGAAGCTGCCAGAACAGTGGTGTATGTACAGAATCATACTCCACATAATGTACTTGAGAACAAGAATCCTGAAGAAGTCTTCTCTGATAAGAAACCAGAAGTCAGCCATCTTAGAATATTCGGTTCTCCTGTATACATACACATTCCAAAAGAGAAGAGAAAAAAATTACATCCTTTAAGAAAGAAGGGTATATTTGTGGGATATTCTGAAAGCTCAAAGGCTTACAGAATATATTTCCGAGGATACAGGAAGATTGACATCAGCAGGGATGTGACATTTGATGAAGACACAACTTACAAAAAATCTAGAAAGAAACCTAGTAAAGAACCTGAAGAAGCAGAAGCACCCATAATTCATGATACAACCATGAATGAAGGAACTCAAGAAGAAGATCGAGAATTTGAAGAACCACAAAGACCTGTAGATCCACCTCTGGAGAAGAATCCTCATAAGAGGAAACTTGCTTGGGTACGAGAACTTATCCAACATGCGGAAAGATATGGGGATCCATAAGAGAATCACAGAGAAAGAAAAAGGACCAACTCCTATTCCGGGTATGTAGCCTTACTGTGTGATTTCATTGATAAAGAATATTCCAGTTATGAAGAATCCGTAAAAGGAAAAGAATGGAAGAATGCTATGATCAAAGAGTACCAATCAATCATGAAGAATGATGTTTGGGATGTTTCCCCAAGACCAGATGGGAAGTCAGTTGTAACTTCCAAATGGATCTACAAGATCAAGCATGCTACAGATGGTAGCATTGAAAAATATAAGGAAAGATTTGTGGCTTGGGGTTTCTCTCAGAAAGAAGGAATTGATTATGAAGAAACCTTTGCACCTGTATCCAGATACACTTCCATCAGATCAGTACTTGCTATGGCTGCAATGATGAAATGGAAGATACACCAGATGTATGTCAAGACTTATTTCTTGAATGGTGTAGTGGAAGAGGAAGTGTATGTAGAACAACCACTCAGTTTTGAGACACATGAAAGAGAGACTCATGTGTGTAGATTGAAGAAAGCCGTGTACGGTTTGAAACAGGCACCCAAGACCTGGTATGGAAAAATTGACAACTTTCTATCCAGTTTGGGATTTACCAAGAGTAAAACAGATTCCAACCTTTACTACAAGGTTGAATATGGCAACCCCGTGATGATTCTACTATATGTAGATGATCTATTTGTAACAGGTAAGTATGGGTTGATTACTGATACGAAGAGAAAGCTTGCTGCTGAGTTCGAGATGAAGGACTTGGGTATGATGCATTACATTCTAGGTATGGAAGTGTGGTAGAGTACAGATGGAATCTTTCTTTGACAAGGGAAGTATATAGTAGAGATCCTAAAGAGGTTTGGGATGATGGACTGCAAGGTCATGGCCACACCTATGGCATTGAACCTGAAGCTATTGAGTGATGCTTCATCAGAGACGTTTGATGCTATGATGTATCATCAGATGATTGGGTCCTTGATGTACCTGACAAACACAAGACTAGACATTTGCTTTGCTGTGAAAACCTTGAGCTAGTTCTTGACAGATCCGAGAAATGTTCACTTAATTGCTGCAAAGCATATTCTGAGGTACCTAAGGGGTACAATTGATTATGGGATCAAGTACGATGCGAATCAAAATATTAACCTGGAGGGTTATGTTGATTCAGATTGGGCAGGAAGTTCCATCGATAGGAAGAGCACTTCATGGTGTTGCTTCAATATGGGATCAGGTTTGATCTCTTGGTTTAGTAGGAAGCAATCCTGTGTGGCACTGAGTACAGCTGAAGCAGAGTATATCGCAGTTTGTTCAGCTAGTTGTGAGGTAGTATGGCTTTGGAAGCTACTGTCTGATTTATTTGATCTCCAGATGGATGCTACTTGTATACATTGTGACAGCTAGAGTTGCGTAAATTTGTCAAAGAATCTAGTGTTCCATGACAATTCGAAGCATATCGAGATCAAGTACCACTATATCAGGGATATGGTGCAGAGGGGAGCAGTGAAGCTCTAGTATGTTGTGACGAAGGAATAGATAGCTGATGTATGATGAAGCCATTGGCTAGGCTAAAGTTTGAGTACTTCAGGGAGAAGCTTGGTGTTCTCAAGATTGAGGTTTCCTCCAAGATAAAGTGATGAGACCCATAGCCATTCTGACATGGTGAGAGGATTGGTTCCTTCCATGGTTAGATGTAAGGGCTGAGCCATTCTGTCATGGTGAGAGGATTGGTTCCTTCCATGGTTAGATGTAAGGGCTGAGCCATTCTGTCATGGTGAGAGGATTGGTTCCTTCCATGTTAGATATGAGTGTTGGCCATTCTGTTGAGTACGACAGATGTAAGGGCAACTTCCATTCTGGGAATGGAGGTACCTGGTCAGTTACCAAGAATACTCATTCTAGGAATGAGAAGAGCCATTTTGACAAGTAGGTCAGATATAAGGGCTGAACCATTCTGTCATGGCTAAAGGATTAGGTTTCTCCCATGTCAGATGTGAGTGTTGGCCATTCTGTTGAGTAGGATGGATGTAAGGGCAATTGCCATTCTCTCGGAGAGTGGAGGCACCTGGTCTGTTACCAGGTAGCTCAATCTGAGACTGGGGGCCATTCTGACGAGGGTGTATGATTCAGTTCCTACCACGTCAGATGTGAGTGCATGCCCTTCTGATGAGGGTGTAGGATTTGGTTCCTACCAGGTCAGATGTAAGTGCAGAGCCTTTCCATCACTATGAGCATGATGTAATTCTAGCCTGGATGAAAGTATAGAAATATTTCATCACTGTGAGGATGTGTTCCCACCTGGATGCATGTAAGTGCAGAAATCTTATATCACTGTGAGCAAGATGCGATTCCATCCTGGATGAAAGTTTGGAAATATTTCATCACTGTGAGTAGGATGTGTTCCCTCCTCAATGGAAGTATGCCTTTCTTATCAGTCGGTCAGATATAAGTGATGAATCCTTTTCATAGATGATAGTGATGTCCTTTCATGTTGGTGAATGTGTGTACTGGGCCTTTCTGATGTGATTGTAGGTTTCTACATGATCAGATGTGAGTGTTGGGTGTGCCTTTCTGAAAAATAGGTCAGATGCAAGTGCTGGGTGAAGACCTACATGATGGCTAGGCCTACAACCAACATGAAAGAAGGCTGGCTCTGTAGAAATTCCTATGATAAGAAGAATCATGAGATAGCACACATGATGATGACGAGATGAGATTCAGATCGAGCTATGATCCAGATCCAGTTATGATGACTCCGAGAGATCCAGATCGAGTGATGATCCAGATCCAGCAGTGATGATCTAGATCAAGTGATGATCCAGATCCAATCCAGTGATGATGATCCAGATCCAGTTTAGTGATGATGATCTAGATTGAGTGATGATCCAGATCCAGTGATGTTGATCCATATCGAGAGATAATGTAGATATAGTGATGATGTCCCATGATGATCCAGATCGAGAAATAATCTAGATTCAAAGAATGAAGATGACTTGAAGATGAATATGACTTGAAGACTCAGAAGACTCAAGATGTAGATGACAAGATGATCCAATTGATATAGAGAAGAAGACTAGTGCTGAAAATTGTGTCGAAAGAATACCTTCCTAGTTAAGAGGGAGTGTTGATGTATTTGTAACTTCAGAATGTATTCATCTAT
>LPNX010562922.1:300970-317038 GCA_001517045.1 Pseudotsuga menziesii
TTGAGGCTATTTTTCATAACGCACCCGTTAGGGGTTAACAGAGATCGGTGCCCTGAGGTCACTTTTCAGAAGTTCTCGCTTCCTTTGGGTATTTTTCCACCGTGATGGTTCGATCTAGGTGTTGGATTTTCACCTGTTGGTTTGTTAATTTGGGAGAGTGAGTCCTAATTATACTAGTCACTCAAATGCTTTTGATACAGCTTGAGTGACCGGACAAACCGCAGCCAAGTGCAAAGCATACACACTGGAGTCTTGTAAATTTTAGTAAGTTTTAAACTGGGTGCTCTTGTTTAAAAGAAAACCCTCCAGGAACCTCTTTCGATCCAACTGGATCTCAATCAGGGAATCGAGGATGGGTTAATTTTATAATAGCTGAAAAACAAATGATCAAAAGAAAATAGATACACAATTCTATTTTTCTAATTAGTCCTACCATGAATCTCTTTCCCCTTTCGGGTCAGTCAGGAAGTCGTGGGGTAAGTATTAAGGTTACTTTGAAATATAAAGTATGGAATATGAAATTAATAATAAAATAAATTATACTACCCTGTATATTAGATCAATACTTTTTTGAAAAGAAATGAGCAAAAAGCAACAAAAAGGACATCGACGCAAATCCCCCCAGGGGGGATGGGGAATGGGCTCGAAAGAGCCCATTCAAAAATAATTTTATTAACAGAAGTTACAATATTAGATAAATGATATAATTCCTATTGATCCTTATATGGATTTAAATCAATAGATTACAAGGTGCGAAAATCAAAGGTTTTAGTCAAATGGGAGACCCCTGGGGAGATTTGAACGCTCCTGAAGACACTTCCGAATAGAAGATTCCTTTATTTTATATTACACCTGCTAAAAAATAGTGATAATGTTAGAATAAAATATGCCCAAAATCACTTTAAGAGTACCTTTGGATCATCCTACCTTAACTCAAAAAAGATGGAGTTAAAACTAGCTAAACAAGTGAAAAAGGAACCAAGGAAAGCAAGCTTTCCTTTGGATCTTGGCTTGCTGTTTTTGCAGCCAATGAAATATGCACTGATTTCTGTATTTATCTTTTATAACAGAAAAAATAAATCTAATGCATGAAAGATACAATTTTTCTTCAAATTTCCATGCAAAAAGGACGATTTCCCTAAAGCTAGATCTAGAATGCCTATGAAACTTTTCAACTACAAGATCTAGACTATGGAATTTGATAAGATATATCTATGTTGGAATTAATTTTAAGATGATATATCTAAGCACAATAAAATCTATGAACAAAGTAACCGGGTAAAAATGTTGATTTTGAGGGAGGAAGAGGAGGAGAGAAATGCCGGTTTCCTTGAAGATCCACAGTGGAGCTTTCAGGTGGAATGTCGAGGGACTATGCCTTTGGAAGGTTTTGAAGAGAGTGAAGAAGAAAAATAGATTAGCATCCTCTCCAATTTAGGAACCTACAGCTCAGCTGAAATCAAAGAACTTGCCAAGAAACTTGTGAGATCCGATTAGTACATACACAGAGATTCAAAATAACATGCATATAAGCTTATAGGACATGTTGAATCTAGATCTCTAAACATGCATCAAAGGAAGGAGATGGTCAATAAACTTATTGAAAAGCACCTTTCCTATCAAGATTATGATAATCCTATTATCAATCATAACAACAGATCTACAAGCAATTAGCAAAAAATGAATACAGATACAGGTTACGTCAGTAAAATAATGGCAATAATCATCCACACATTTAATGGAACAACACCGTCTAGCCTCCAAAGATTTTCTTTATTTCAAATGAAGAATTACAATAGTACAATAGTAGAAGCACCTCAATCCCAGTTCTAACTAGGCTGGAAGAGGAGGCTGTGCTTGGATATATACAAAAACTAGGAGATCCAGCCCAGGGGGGGTGCAAATATCAAGGAGACAGATCAAATATGATGATGGAGAGTCCATCAATGCCTAATTTGTGTCTAACTGAGCTAGATCTGAGTCTCACTGAGTGCAATTGTCAATCGAAGAGCTGATCCGACTGACACCTCAACCTGTTGACTGAAGCATCCACCAAAACTCATCCAGATGAGCCAAAACGTGTTGAGGAGAGAGGGAGGGTGAAATTCCCCATAAAGGATGCTGAATATCAACTCTGGATCTAATTTGATCACCTCCTTCAGTCAAGGATTTGTCAAATCCAATCAATCTACTTTAGATCTGACTGATTTCAATCAAATCGGCTGAGAATCCACTGATCTATGATTTTGGATTTGCTCCAGTATTCATCAATTTATTAATTAAAATAATCAATAATTGATTTTTGGGGCTTTCTGACCCGAGTGATGGAAAATCACTCAAAACTAGGAAATAGTGGGTCCATGGGTTTACATGGTGCTCTTAGCTTGAAACTGAGCACCTACATGACTGAAATAGATTATTTGGACAACTTTTATTACAAAATCAATTTTTCCAATTAAACTATTAAAAAATAGCCTAAGTTTTGGAAAAATTAAATTTTAATAAAAAAACACTAAAAAAACTAAAAAATTGAAAAATTGAAAAAACCTAGGGGGACTTAGACATGTTCATATGACACGACCATGATGTCTAGCATGTTTATACATTGACACATAGACTCTAATAACCTCAATAGGCCTAAATTCCAAGCCGACCACCCCAACTTTGGAGGTATGGAGTGAAAAACTCAAAAATTATCAGTCGTTTATTCAACAACCAATAATAACCAAGGGAAAAAACACCCTGGGCTGATTGGAATGACAAATAAAGTATAAGAGACCGATTATTTTATAGACACTATCATGCTAGAACATTTATTACAACTCCCACATGGGGTATGAACATGTGATATAGTACAACAAGCACTTCCCAGAAGTACTTCCAAAGGTCTTCTGAAGTCTGAACAAGTTATCCTTATCCGGTTCACCAGGATCACTTGATAAAAAACCACTAAGCCAACTTAGGTGGTAACATTACCCTCAAGCAAATGGACAGGTAGAAGCAGTGAAAAAATCACTCAAATCCATTCTCCAATGAACCATCACACAAAGCAAGACTAATTGGAACATTATGTTATATCCTTCTTTGTGGGATTATAGAACCGCTGTTAAGACTACCACGAGTTTTTCTCCATATCAGCTTGTACATGGAGTGAAGTTGGTATTGCCAGTTGAGTGCAAGATTCCTTCTTTGAATCTAGCCATAGAGATCTTACCAGACACTTCCCCATTGGAGGAGCGTTTGGTCCACCTAGAGAAACTTGATGAGCAGCGCCAAGATGCCTTCGTGGCTCTAGAAGTGAAAACGCGTCGTGTTAAGGTCCGATACGATAAGTCTATCTGTCCAAGGAGGTTTAGTGAGGGAGACTTGGTCCTTTTGTGGGATCAACTGAAATAACCCTTGGGGGCAGGAAAGTTTAACCACATGTGGCGTGGTCCTTACATCATTAAATGTGTGTTAGAGAAGGGCGCTTATGAGTTAGTGGATTATGAGGAAATGGCCTTGGCGGAGCCTAGAAATGGGCTCTATTTCAAAAAGTATTATGCATGATTTTTAGCCAAGGCTAGTTATTGTATATTATTGTACAGTTTTGTATAGGTAGGTCTTTTTTTATGGTGATTGGGTTTGTGATTAGTTTCTCTTTCTTTTGGAAGATGTCAATGGAATATTCCACCTTCATAGGATTCGCGGATGGTGTGAGCCATCACACTCAACACTCAGCTTCTACTGCTTGGGTGATTTATACTCCTATGGGTCATGTATTGTCTTCAGGACGTGTATGTTTATGGCCCTCTTCAAATAATGTTGCTCAGTATAGTGTCATTATTGAGCTTCTAAGGGATGCAATTTCACATGGTGTTCTCTCTCTTGAGGTATGGCTTTATTCGGAGTTAGTAGTGTCACAGCTTAATGGTTTGTACCATGTTAGAGATATGCCATTATTAAGAATATTCTTACATGTGAGATTGTTAGAACAACAATTTGACAATATAACATACATACATGTTCCAAGACTTAATTTTCAAGTTGCTGACTCATATGCTAACTACGTGTTAGATTGGAATTTGTTTCATACACAATAAGCTCATCACAAACATAAATTTTTACACATGTAAATAAATAAATCGATCATCATAAACATTTTTGTAAACATCCAAAATGTGGTAATACATAGTGTCATAATACAAAACTGGGGCTCTCGAGCCACCAAAATATAATACACGGTAGTACAAAATATATCACTCCCAGGTATCTAAGCCTGTGGAGGAGGAGGGGGGTTGTGATCATGGAATGTCACCATGGCTCTAGGTAACCGTTGAAATAGCCACACTCATGCTCGTGGTACACCCACCACCTGGTGCTGCATGGCCTTAGGCAAGTCCTCAACTTATGCCATGGGTACTCTTTGTGTCAGTCTCATGAAGTTGGTATGAATGCTTTGGAGCATCCGCTCCACATCCACACCTGTGATGTCATCTCCTCTTCCCCTTTGTCTATGACAAGGGAAGCCTTTAGGCCACCTTGGTCCCACATCTGCATGCATATGGTAGATGTCACTATGTATTATCACCCAAAAACATGTCTTTTGATTCCACATAATAAAAAAACATAAAAAATTAAATAACTCAAAAAATTTAAAAAGAGGGTTGAGATTCATTACCAATGTCACCGTATGCCAATCCTGGTGGTAGCGGCATGTCTGGGTCTCCTCGGAAATCTATCCCCGCATAGGGGTAGTCATCGATGGAAACTATCTATCATCACCACCATGGAAAGAAATTAGCTAGATAGGGGTTGGACACCCTACCTCCACTCAGTCTGTGCATTGCATCCGCCCAACGTTGTTCGGCTGGATCTCAAACCCCATGTAGAGGAATGTCAACTCTAGGGCTCAATCCCAGAACATGCTTGAAGAAGAACGTGCTCAATATGCTGTTGAAACTGAATTTTTGCACCCTGCCCATCTTGCAGTCACTGAGTTGTTGTTTCATGTTGCTCAACAATGTCATACTCCAGTCATAAACTGTGGGCCTCATGCACTCCATGGCATAGAACATCAATGGCCGTGAGGCCTCATGGAGTGAGGCTAGCCCCGCTATCCTTCCCAATGTCAGTAGAATGGCCTATAGGCCTAGCACCTGTATGGAGTTATTTGGGATCTAACTCCCCACCTTCTCCATGTCCGGGTAGCAGTACACCGCAATGTACTCATCTATATTCAGGCCACCTCTGGGATCACGAGAGCATAGGTTTATCACTTCCCCCTGTCGAGAAAGTGCAGTAATAAAGTATATGTCCTCCACTTCTATGGTGAGGGAGATCCTGTATATCTGGAATGACTCTGATTCTGGATCCCAGTAGTCTACTAACATCTGCAGCAGTCTTGGTTTGGCCCATATACCACCAAGACACCAAAACTTGTAGAGCCTGCATGACCACAAAGCTTGTTAAGCCATTAAATCTGCCCTTACTGCCCCTTCTACATCACCGTGCTCACGTTCTCTCCATTCTAGAACCATCCTGCACATAAAATTTGAGTTTGATCCATTAGAATACTTAAAAATCATTGAGCGTGACCGCATATGCGATTGTTTGCTAAACAATCGCGTATGTACGCGACTTTGAGGGCATTTTCCACGTATATCGAGCCCTATATGCAAAAAAACCCTTGATTTTCACATGGGCCGAGGCGTGCATTTAAGATGGGCCTAGAATCCTAAATACACCATGGAAATTCATAAAATTTGCATCAAAATGAAATAGTAGAGCATGGGAAAGTACCTAGAAAAAAAGGTAGTGGATTCCGCTGGCTGGATCTCTTGGAATTCATTGTTGAAGTTTTGAGCTCAATTGGGTAAAAATTTCAAATGTTATATAATGTTTTGAATTTTTTACTATTTATAGAAATTTTTCAAATTTTTGAAAATTTTTACCCCCTTTTCTATAGTTTGGACCGTTTCTAGTCCTTTTGGACTGTTTTTGGACTAATTTATGATGTAGAAGACCATTTTGAGCACCATTTTGACCATTTATTTGACCCATTTGTTCCTGTTATAGGTATGATGTTTAAACTGGCATATAGGTTAGGATCACCTCCGATTGCATTTTGCATGACCTTATGACCGTTTCATTATAGCCTTAGGTATCAACCCATTCTATTATGTCACGGAACCTTCTTGTTGTTTTAGAAGTGGAATTATGTGAATGGTATAGCTTGACCTTACATGGGTACCCTAGTTAGCAGCTTATTTTCATTTGGTGCCCATGCCGACATTTTGTCCCTTAGAGTGTGGGAGTCCATTGTATACTATTGCCATGAAAGTTCGCAAGAGCCTCATACTCCTCTTGATATTTTCCTGGCCTATTTCCCTCAGGACTCGCTTATGTCAAGTTGTAATTGCATTATCATGAGCTTTGTCTACCTTATTGATCCTTACACCGGCTTCCCTCACATCGAGTTTCAACCATATTTCTCGAGTTTGTCTCATGTCTATCCATGCAGAGCCGTTTTATATATCCTTTACAGCTTGATTCCCTATTTTTACCAGGAGGGGACTTTCCCCCGAGTGTCGCTATCCTACACATGTATCCTTGCATTGAGCATAGGTATGTTCCATTGCTTGGAACTAGTTTGTTTTTCCATTATGACACTCGTCTCATCATATTCTATAAATATAAAGCAGTTTTATTCTTTTTTCAATATTTTTAAATATTTAAAAAGGTTCAAAAATAAAAAAATAAAAAACCAAAAATCCGGCCAAGGAAAGATGTTATCTTTGTCACCTGTCGAGTCATGTCGCCTTCAAAAAGAGCACTGTATATCACATCCATTGGTTGGGTTTATAGTTTGACTTTAGGAGCTGTACATGTTTATTTGAGTTTATCTCCACCGACTGGTTAAGCTTCCAGTCCCCATGGAGCCTCTATCGATGCCTCTTATGTCACAGAGATGTCCCAGTTTTGTATATTGAGTCTATGATGCCTTTATTCAGTGACCATTCATCGTTATGCTCTTGTTCAAAGGAATTTGAAACCTGATTCAGCCATTCCTCATTTATCTTGACTTTGCATGTCAGCCATTCCTGGTACAGTTACTAGTTCATGCACCTTATCATTGAGTCCTTCCACATTATACAGATTTGTTGAGTACCTAATGTTGGATGATGGGGGATGCTCGAATGCCCTCCTTCCAACGGGTTTCATCCCATCCACTTCAGATCATTTATTATGGGATCAGAATCTAGAGTAATTTTTGAGTGCCTTGAGAATTGCAGTCATCAGTGGCAGGTTCTCTCGCCATCGACAGTTTTTGGGAATACATCAATGCCCCTAATCGATGGATCCTCTCAAGTGTTCGAGCTCAAAACACCTATTCACACTTGTTAGTTTTCACTCTAGTACCTTGATTCCCATTATCATTATCAATGGGTGATCTCGTGTCTATTAACGGTATACATCAATGACCGCTAATCAGATGATGGACTACTATGTTCGACCTCAATACCTCTATTCACATAGTAGGACTTATACTTGTAGTGGTTTGTGTAGAAGACATTCCATATTGGTGGCATCTCTTATATGCTACCTCCTTGATCGTGCCATTGTTCATGAGATTTCAGCTCTCATGACTTGATTCCAGTGTGTGTCAAACATTTCCATCTATTATGGAGATCATGATCCTTTGTATATCTTCATCATGGAGATTCTGATCTATGTATGTGGTGATGACCACTTATGTCATATTTTGTATCATTCCTATTCATGGCCATTGTACTCTTATGTATATAGGACTGCTATATGTATTTGCAGTTATATGTAGAGTTATATCATTGTACTATGCTGATTGGGTGGATGGTCTTCCATTTGGGATTCTTTATCACTACACTTATGGGATGGACTTATAATGTAGTCCGGCCATCGTATGACCCCTCTAACATCACACATTAGGGGGCATCTATTATAGCATATTTTACCACACCAGGTTGATCACACTTGTATGGCCTACTCCTGTCCCTCTACAAACTCCTTAGACCCCTTGGACCATTCTTTGTCCTTTGATGTTTCCTAGAACATCCCTAAAAACATGTGAAAATTTCTATACGTGACTTTTAAACCCTTTATCATGTATATACGTGGGTTTGACCTCCAAAACCGTGTACATTGGGATGTGTACAAAAATCCAAATCCTTTTGGAGTTTTCCTTGATATGGATCCGACTCACTTATCTCCTGGCCTTCCATTTGCCTTGAGATCACTCGGATTCGACCTTTCATTACCCCATTGAAAAGCTATATAAGGAACCCTTTGGATACATTGAAGGCATAAGAGAATTGAGAGCAAAGAAACTATAGTCCATTGTTTCCAGAACTTGTGCTTGAGTTTGCATCCCTTTGTCCCTTGGAGCACTTGAGTGTTCTTCCCAAGCTTTCCCTTTACTTGTGACCTTCCTATCAAGAGATGGAGGATTGAGGTGGTGGAGGCCCAAGTGGGGAATTCAGTTTCTTCGATTCACAGACGTGCCGACATAGGGTGTATTCATTGTAATTTCTGATTTTATATTAATAGAAATATCTTTTCCTATCCAATAATGTATGTTTGAATGAATATTTTATCCATATATGATTTCAAATGCTTATACATTGTTGACTATATATGCTAGAGTAGATATAACACCAATATATATAGTATGCTTGTCTTGTTTACTTATTTTTGAGGAATTGATTCATCAATTCAAGCTGAATTTGGAAAGCTCAACGAGGATCTACTTCAACCGTCGAGAATAAGGTACGAGTTTTGAACCTTTAGTGTTAGATATTTGATTTCTCTTGCATATTGGAAAGGATTGATTTCTGGAGTCAAGTTGTCTGTTGTGGTACCTCAAGCCATAGGAATTTATCTCCATAACGGGTAGTGGTACCACGTCGATAATGGAGGATCAACTGCAGTGGCTTATCAAAGTGGTCATTGACTCATCCATGGACGTGACAAAGGTGATTTGAGAATCAAACCATGAAGAATTCGGTATGGTAAGAGATCGATTAGATTCAATTTTTGGCATTCTTTCTAGGAAGACATCTATGCAACCCATGATGCAGGACATCTCATCTATTAGCACTTAGCCCCAGTCCCGAAACATGAAATTTCCCCCAACTGCGATCGATGCGAGAAATGAGGAAGTTCACCAGTTGTTGCGACTGATCCAGAGCGTGGCTTTGGTCCTGAAAAATTTGTCTGCTACGGCGTTAGTGGAGTTATAGCACATTTTCTCCCTAGAATTGGTGGAACGATAGAAATAACTAACTGAGGCCTATGTCTAGTCACAGAGCGTCACAAAAAAGCTGCAAAAATAGGTAGATGAGCTACATCAGGTCTAGGTGTAGCTGGTGGAAGAAAAAGTTCAAGAAATCGATGCCTTGAAGGTGACATAGGTTGAGATGCAGCAAAAGGCTGCTAAATATATTGTGGCCCTGAAAAAGGTACAAGACCACCTGATCATTGAACGAGCATAGATGTGTGCCAGCTGTGGTGAAGTTGAGTAGGCTGTTTCTGAATTCTTCCAACACATTTTTGAGAACACGACCAAACTCACCCTAGTCGAAAAGGCCAAACGATTGGGAAACATATTGTTCAACTTCAAGATGCCAACCTCATGCTCAATTCCATGGTGCAACCTATGACGTCGCCAGAGCAAGTCACAAAAAGGAAACGCCTCCATTGAAGATATCACAAATAAGTTCGAAATCATGGAGCAAGAGGCTAAAACCATTATGGAAGCGACAACACAGTTTTGGAAGACCGTTGTCTAGGATGAGTAGCTTGATCAGCTGACTGCGCAAGTGCAAGAAGCTGAATGTGAAATGATGACCTTAAATACATCATTGAGGTCCATTCCACTAATGTTATAGATCACATTGTTGTAAAGGAAAGTATCCTATGGCTAGGGTTTAAGAGGCCATCAACGTACTGGGGTTGAAAGAGAGATGCACAATGTTCAGCAAGTATATAACAGCAAGTTTCAGAGATGAGAAAGGTCCACACCTGACAAACTGAAGGCTGGTCCAAGCTTTCTCTTCAATCCTCTCCTTGCTCCTCTCGCTCCAAGAGACCTGCAAAACAAGTTATACCTTCCTCAAACCATTATGACCACATATAAAGAAATGATAATCAAATAAATCTGAAATAATAATCTGATTAACATCATCATATGATCAGAAACAGAAATTCAATCACACATTGAACAATGATTTGGGAAGAAGAAGGACATCACATCTTTATTAATCCTGAAAACAAGTACAAGTATAACTTCTCTTCAGGTTTGGCACCTCACGAAACCTTGATCTAGATCTTCTGCTTCTCTTCTCCAAAGAAATCAGCCTCCAAGCTCTGCAACACAAGGGGAAGACCTCTAGGTCAAAGGTGTGGGCACAAAGAGTCCCGATTCCTCCAGCATAACAATGCAGAAATTCCAAGTCCCCTCTCATGGACCTCCCTACCTCTATTTATATGGGGGAAATAAGGTAGTTTTGAAGGTTGGAGAAGTTACAGCAGTTAATGAAATTAATTTAAATGAATCAACTAATCTCCAATTAACTCATGTTTTAATGTTTTAAATGCTAAGAGGCACATTCGTGGGTTTTCCTGGGTTTTCCTTAAGGAAAATCGCGAATGGACAAAAAACACATTTTTAGGGTATTTCTAGGCATTTTCAGACTTTGATGTCTTCTAGAAAGTTTTAGCTAACTGAAATATCTTTCCAAAGGCACAGAAATTATGTCAAACGGAGTTACATAAATCAAGATATGGGTCCTCCAATATAGGTGTTTTTTCAGTGACTTTCAATGACTTTCATGAAACAATGGGAAAGTGGTCACAGGCAGAGATAAAGGCAGAAATGTATTCCATAATAAGCCAAGATATATTATTCTAGGCAAACCTCAATCCATAAGTGTCCTTTTGCGTTCCGACATAAGGAACGTCGGCACTCGGACGGACAGGTGCCATTCTGGTGTATAACAGATGCCCCCTAATGTGTGAGGTTAGAGGGGAAGACGATAGCCGAAATACATTATAAAGGAAAGAGATGAGTATGTAGAGAGCAGAGAATCCAAGATCAAAAGGCTCGAGTGAAGATACCTGAAAGAGAGATAAATGTCAGAAAAACTGATCTCTGGTACATACAAGTCCATATACATAACATTGCCATAAAGATACAGGCGGATCCAACATATGTATAACTGATGAAACTATCATGGTCGCTCAATATGAAAAAAGGCGCCATATCAAATCTAAAGGAGCCATGGCCACAAATGAACAAGGTGGATCCATGCTCAACAATTGATCATAGCCACAAAAAATACAAGGTGGATCTATGTCTCAGCAAAATGTCATATAAAGTATAACAAGGTCTTGCGCATCTTGGGCAATAGCAAAAAATAACAATGCTACTGTCGGCCCAAGGTCTTCAATCCAAACCGCCCAAAAAAGGTACGAATCCTAACCATGCGAATAAAGGAGTTGAAGTCGAACATGGAGGAAACCGTTTGATTACCGGTCAATAATGAAAACCGTTAACAAACGCGAGGGAAACCACCATTAATGAAAATGGTCCCCAAGGTACCTAGTACATTCTAACAAGTGTGATTACAAGGACTTGAAGTCGAACACTTGAAGAATCCATCGAGTAGGAGACAATAAGGGTATCCCCACTACCCAATAGCGAGGGAAATTTCCATTGAGGACAACAATTCCCAAGGTACTGTCATAAAACTCTAAATCTCGTCCCCAAAGCAAGATGGGTTGCAGTCGATAGGAAGAGATCCGTTGGAAGGAAGGCATTAAGGCATCCTTCATCATCCAACACGAGGTAGCTCAAAGACTAATTGGATCTGGAATTGGTACTGAATTTCACAAAAAGGACCGCTGAAGACATGATGTAATGAACTGATACCAGGGAATGGCCGACACAAAAGGTCAAGGCAACTGCAGAATGGCCGACAAAGGTTTAATCCTTGAACAGTGAGCACGACACAAAAGTGACTTAGGCAGCTTTTGACACAAAATAGGACCAACGAAACAAATCTGCAATGTAGGAGACATTGACAGATTCCCCATAGAATTGGAAAAGAGACCAACTGGAGGAGTAAGGAAACTCTGAATCAGGATAAGGTCAAAAGACTAGGACCCAACTGTTGATAGACTCAAAACTGGTGCTTTGTTCAAGGAAACAAGACTTGTTGCCATGATTTAAAAATATATGGAAATAAACCTTCCCCTTCCCCTCTTTCTTGTAAAGGTTTAACGAGTCCAAGAAAGCAAACTCGTGACCATCTTCATTTTTTGACAAGCTCGAAGAAAAGAAAGAAGAATGCTTGATAAGGCACTGATTCGTGGATTTTACGAGCCCGAACTAGTACATGCTCGACGGTGTTTTCATAGTTTAGAGAGTCTGAAAACTCCAAAGAAGACTCCAGGGGGGTCCTTTTTCGTACAATTTAGTCGCCTGAGGCCGAAAAAGTATAAAACAAACAACAGAAGAACTCTCTTAACTTCCGAAGAAGAAAAGGCGCACCTTTTTCGTAATTAGTCAGGAAGGTCCGAAAAAGGTTAAATTACCACTTACCCAACACTCCTTCAAAAGAAGCATATAAAGCCTGAGTTTTACGAGTGTGAAGGAAGGCAAGATCACTCGGAAAGATCCATTTGATTACGAGAAATGGAGCTTACAACAATAAACTCGATGCTTTGTTCTTTAGGGTTTAACGAGCATGACGAAGAAATAAAGTACACTCAAAATCTTTTTCATATTTTGGTCTAGAGCACGAAAAAGAGAAAACTAAGCTCATACCGGGGGTTCCTTTTCCGTAAGTTTAGTCCCTCAGGTCCGAAAAAGAGATAAACCTATGCCTGAGAATACTCTTCTCAATTCAGTAGAAAAGAGAGTGATCCTTTCTCGTATTATTCCACATGGTTCGAGAAAGAGATAACCTACCACCAGTGTGGATGCCCATTCACATATTCTTAACGAGCCTGAACGAACAAGTTTACTCGGCAGTCAAGTCTATTTTGAGGAGTCAGACCTGGGCCTAAAGAAACTCATAATCTTTCCCGTGAAGTTTTAACGAGTCCGGAAAAGTCAACTCGCGGCCTCCTTACTGTTTTTAACGAGCTCGAAGGAGAGCAGAAAGAATGCTCTAAAGGAGGAGAGTCATAACTAAAAAAGAAGGTCATACTGTATCAAAGACTCCAGGAAGACTTCATCCGAAGGGAGGAAATCATCCGAGATAGGACACATATCTGGACTTTCAAAAGGATGGACAGAGTGGAGAGAAGGCTCTATAATCTGTATAGGATGACTCACCAATTCAACTGCTGGGACCAAGTCCCGAGAAGGTAAGCATGAAAACAGAGGCTGCCTCTCAGTAGCAATTGAACACAGATGACAAGAAGCCACATAGTTCACCTGTGGTGGGGTGGTGTCTATAGAAACACTAGGAATCAAAAAAGGAAAAACTTGGTTTCTAGTTGGGTCATGAGATGGATCAAGAAAATCCAACTGATCGATAGTGACAATTTCTTCACCATGATTAAAGTACATCACGTGAAAGAATGTTGACACCACAGCTTGCATGGCATAGAAATAATCACGACCAAGGAGCATATTAAAGTCCAAGGGGTCTTCTATCACCATGAAGTCAACTAAGACAGTCTTCCCACCCAAAGTAACAGGTGTTTGAGAAAGAATTCCCAAGGCTACACAAGTTCTTCTATCAAACGCCAGTAACTGACTAGCAGTCGACACAAGGATGGGAGATCCCATACCTCGCCAAGCACGAGCAGACAAAATACTAACTGAGGCTCCTTCATCAACAATGCAACGAGCAATTGTATAGGGTTCAACTTTGACCTTTATCTGGAAAGGTGCATGGGAAGGAAGGCGTGACTCAACTAGGCTATCCCAATCAAAGGAAGCAATCCGAGGGCTTGGTGGGGGTTGATCCGAAACAAGTTCAGTGCCCCCTTGTTCAGTAAGATCTGAACTGGCAGTGAAGAAAATGTGACTAGTAGACACATCACTCTCCAGAGGAAGAGTGGGATTGATTGATACTGGAATCGATTCAACCGCTTCATGAAAGTCACTCTCCGAAGGGAGAGTGGAATTGACCAAAGATGACATTGGTTCAATCACATGAGGAGCACTCTCCGAAAGAAGAGTGGGATCGACCAAATCTGAGATTTGTTCGACCACTGGATCAACCAAAGGTTGAGTAGGAGGTTGAGAAACTATAGGGTGTTCAGAAGAACGAAATCCATGAGTCTTGGACCACACTCTTCGCACCTCTGGGATAGCAGGGCACAAATGAGTAAGATGATCTCCCTTGCATAGCACACAAGGGAACTTAAGATGATGCTTCGAACGACCAGTTTTCTCAACGGAATCAGCATGACTAGCAGTGGCTGATGATTTGCTCTCAACATGACCTGCAGAGGATGAGAGTTTTCCCCCAGCGTGAACAACAGAGGCTGGGTGACTGGGTCCAACCTCACTAAGAGAGGCTAGTTGTTGAGAGACTCCATAATGTTCAAAAACGGGATGACCATGAATCCAAACTCTTCGCAGCTCCTCAATAGAAGGGCATTTATAAGTAAGGTGGTCTCCCTCACAAAGCTTACAAGGAAACTTGAGCTTTTGTTTTGAACGGGTAGACTTGTCAACAGTGTCAACTTGACTCGCAGTGGTTGACGGGTTGTCCTCAGCTTGAAACACAGAGGCTGAAAGACTGCCCCCAGCGTGCCTGGCAGAGGCTGAGAGACTAGGTCCAACTTGACTTGCAGAGGTAGGACGGGCACCATCAACATGAACAACAGAGGTTGAATGGTTAGGATCAACATGCTTTGCAGTAGTTGAGTGTGTGCCCCCAGCTTGAGCAACAGAGGCTGGGTGAACGGATCCAACGTGAACACCAAAGGTTGGATGGGGAGGTTCAACTTGAACACCAGAGGTTGAACAAGTGCACTCAACGTGAACACCAGAGGCTGAGTGACTAGATCCGACATGACCTGGAAAGGTTTGAAGGATCCCACTAGCTTGAACACCAGAGGCTGGATGGATAGATCCAACTTGAACACCAGAGGTTGGATGGGAAGGTTCAACTTGAAAACCAGCGGTTGAACGGATGCACTCAGCTTGAAAACTAGAGGTTGAGTGACAGGATCCTACATGACCTGGAAAGGTTGGAAGGATCCCACCAGCATGAACACCAGAGGCTGGATGGATGGATCCAACTTGAACAATAGAGGTTGGATGGGAAGGTTCAACTTGAAAACCAGCGGTTGAACGGATGCACTCAGCTTGAACACCAGAGGTTGAGTGACAGGATCCGACATGACCTGGAAAGGTTGGAAGGATCCCACCAGCATGAACACCAGAGGCTGGATTGTGAATATCAACTTGACTTGCAGAGGTTGAAATAGGAGGTTCAACTTGAAAACCAGAGGTTGAACGGGTGCACTCAACGTGAACACCAGAGGTTGAGTGACTAGATCCAACATGACCTGCAGAGGTTGGATGGATGCCCCCAGCTTGAAAAGTAGAGGCTGGGTGGTGATGTTCAACTTGACTTGCAGAGGTTGAACGGGTGCCCCCTTGCTTATGTGCTTTCTTCCTATTCCTCCTTCTTTTACTCCTTTTAGACTGTCGGTTACTAGTATCAGTACTTTCACCGCATGAGGTAGAAGGAGGAGGAGAACTAACTACAGGTGAAGGGGAGACAATGTTTTGATGCCCTTGATATAAGGTGCTTACTTGAGAAGCATCAGGAGCATTTAGGACAGTTGGAGTGGAAAACAACTACACCGGTATCCCTATGGTGAATCCCAGAAGATTCAAGGTGGCCATCAAGGGAACACCAACATTCCCTGTGAGAGGAATATGACAAGGAGTTCCCATTGAAGGGAGCTCTTGGTTGGCATTCAAAGGGGTGTTAGCCATAATTTCAAAACAAGAGACAAAGTCTGAGGTTGATGATCAACCAAAATTACAAAGCAGACACCTAAAGGCCCACTAAGTAC
>LPNX010562922.1:317542-385456 GCA_001517045.1 Pseudotsuga menziesii
GACAAAAAGATCAAATCTTTTTATATATATATTTTTTAATTTTTCCAAAAACATAGATATGCTATGCACTCTAGCCTAACAGCCTAATCTATATGCATATAAAGCAAATATGTTTTTGTCTTTTTCTTTTATAAATGCAAAAGAAAAATCAGCCTATCTACTTATGCAAACAAGTACTGAAAGCAAAGAAAATAGACAACTACTTTACACCCCAAAAACAAGCCCTAGGTTTCCCTAAAGTTGAATATAAACCTCTTTTAAAAGGAAAGCTTACAAAAGTAAACAAGCCAATACTTTGGAATGAAAAAGACCGAGCATAAAGACCGACATAAACAAAGGTCAATAAGTCCCAAGCATCAATATAACCTACAAGTAAAGGCTGCTCAGTACCTTGTCCAACAAGGTCAAACCAAAGAAAGAAGTAGGGGGAAAACCAAGAAATAAAAGTTCTTTTTAATTTTCTTTTATAAAATGCAAAAGAAAAACTACCTACAAAGCAAAGCAAGTAGATAAAAAGAACAAAGCAAAAGGAACTTTTCTATGCAACCACCCAACAAACTCTAGAAAGAACTAAAGTCAGCATAAACCCTACTTGGAAGAAAGGCTTGTATAAGAGACAAGCCAACTATTTTGGCAAGGTGAAGTAGACCAACCAAAGAAGGAGGAAAACAACATCCACAAGCTTCTGAAATCAAACAAAGGCCACTAACAGAGGCTGATCAGAAACATAAGCCAAAAACAAACCAAGCAAAGGAAATAGGTGAAAGAGCAAAGAGAAAATACTAATGCTATAAAGGGGCTCACCACATAGATAAAGAACAACAAACAGAATGACACAAACTCTCTGGATTCATGCACCTACAGAAGACCTTAACAGACATACCATGCACCAAGAAATGCACTGTGCTTTGAGCAAACTTGGATCTAAATAAAGCAGGCAAGCAAGAATTACTCCAAGCAAAAAGACTCAAAGGCTCTTGGAAAAGCAGGCAGGGTGATAACCACAAGTCTTCAGACAAGTTACACAGCATTCATAAATATAAACCACTCACAAACAGGGATTACCCGAAGAAAGGAAACAAGCAAAACACTTCTTAAAAACCCTAAGTAACAAGGTCAAACCAAAGAAAGAAGTAGGGGGAAAAGCAAGAAATAAAAGTTCTTTTTAATTTTCTTTTATAAAATGCAAAAGAAAAACTACCTTCAAAGCAAAGCAAGTAGATAAAAAGAACAAAGCAAAAGGAACTTTGCTATGCAACCACCCAACAAACTCTAGAAAGAACTAAAGTCAGCATAAACCCTACTTGGAAGAAAGGCTTGTATAAGAGACAAGCCAACTATTTTGGCAAGGTGAAGTAGACCAACCAAAGAAGGAGGAAAACAACATCCACAAGCTTCTGAAATCAAACAAAGGCCACTAACAGAGGCTGATCAGAAACATAAGCCAAAAACAAACCAAGCAAAGGAAATAGGTGAAAGAGCAAAGAGAAAATCCTAATGCTATAAAGGGGATCACCACATAGATAAAGAACAACAAACAGAATGACACAAACTCCCTGGATTCATGCACCTACAGAAGACCTTAACAGACCTACCATGCACCAAGAAATGCACTGTGCTTTGAGCAAACTTGGATCTAAATAAAGCAGGCAAGCAAGAATTACTCCAAGCAAAAAGACTCAAAGGCTTTTGGAAAAGCAGGAAGGGTGATCACCACAAGTCTTCAGACAAGTTACACAGCATTCATAAATATAAACCACTCACAAACAGGGATTACCCGAAGAAAGGAAACAAGCAAAACACTTCTTAAAAACCCTAACTAACAGGTATATGCGCGACTGTGTATAAGGGCAGGTCGCGAATGATGCGCGAATGTTCAGTAGAACAACCCGCGCATGCAAACTTGAATGCACGACTGTCCAGAAGGACAACCCGCGCATAGGTGTAAAAATCACAAACAAAGGTAGAAAAACTTCCTTAAGAAGGCAGGGGAGGAGTGCAATCAAACTTAAAAAATGTTCCTAAGTGGCAAGAAGGACCTGAAACAATGCAAAAGCTGAAAGAAATCAAGAGAAAAACCCCAAACAGACAAGGCTAGTCCCCAGTGGAGTCGCCAGTTCTGTTGTAAAGGAAAGTATCCTATGGCTAGGGTTTAAGAGGCCATCAACGTACTGGGGTTGAAAGAGAGATGGACAATGTTCAGCAAGTATATAACAGAAAGTTTCAGAGATGAGAAAGGTCCACACCTGACAAAGTGAAGGCTGGTCCAAGCTTTCTCTTCAATCCTCTCCTTGCCCCTCTCGCTCCAAGAGACCTGCAAAACAAGTTATACCTTCCTCAAACCATTATGACCACATATAAAGAAATGATAATCAAATAAATCTGAAATAATAATCTGATTAACATCATCATATGATCAGAAACAGAAATTCAATCACACATTGAACAATGATTTGGGAAGAAGAAGGACATCACATCTTTATTAATCCTGAAAACAAGTACAAGTATACCTTCTCTTCAGGTTTGGCACCTCATGAAACCTTGATCTGGATCTGCTGCTTCTCTTCTCCAAAGAACTCAGCCTCCAAGCTCTGCAACACAAGGGGAAGACCTCTAGGGAAAAGGTGTGGGCACAGAGAGTCCCGATTCCTCCAGCATAACAATGCAGAAATTCCAAGTCCCCTCTCATGGACCTCCCTACCTCTATTTATATGGGGGAAATAAGGTAGTTTTGAAGGTTGGAGAAGTTACAGCAGTTAATGAAATTAAGTTAAATGAATCAACTAATCTCCAATTAACTCATGTTTTAATGTTTTAAATGCTAAGAGGCACATTCGTGGGTTTTCCTTAAGGAAAATCGCGAATGGACAAAAAACACATTTTTAGGGTATTTCTAGGCATTTTCAGACTTTGATATCTTCTAGAAAGTTTTATCTAACTGAAATATATTTCCAACGGCGCAAAAATGAGGTCAAACGGAGTTACAGAACTCAATATATGGGTCCTCCAATATAGGTGTTTTTTCAATGACTTTCAATGACTTTCATGAAACAATGGGAAAGTGGTCACAGGCAGAGATAAAGGCAGAAATGTATTCCATAATAATCCAAGCTATAGTATTCTAGGCAAACCTCAATCCATAAGTGTCCTTTTGCGCGCTGACATAAGGAAAGTCGGCACTCGGACGGAGAGGTGCCATTCTGGTGTATAACACACATGTGCTGAGGAACTGAAGGACTTACAGCAGAGAGCCGTCCATGCATGGGAACGCCAACAAAAGCATCGTGCTCAGCTTGATGAATTTCAAAATATCGGTGGACAATTGGCTGTTAAATTAGTCGACACGTTGTCGAAAGTAGAAGAGTTTAATACCCTGATTTTAACCCCACTTGCATTAAATATACATGATACTTATATTGTAATTAATCATGGTGCAAAGCTAAAGGCCAAGGCCCCACCATCGATTTGGTTATGTTGTGTTTTGGATTTGGAATTGTCACCGATGGTATATTGGAACCTATGGAATATATTAAATTGTTGCATCATGTAAACATGCATTTTAATTAAATAACCCAACCAGCTATGTTTACTGCAACTAAATTGAGAAGGGGCATGATTCCAAAGGATAGGGAAGGGGAGTGTTGAACATTGAGTCATGGGGGAGAATCCATGTGTCCCACCCTCTTTTTGTCTCCTTAAACAACCACCCTTAGTTATTCCATAGTCAGTTGGGGCAGCGATTTGTTGGCGAAAATACCACTACCACGCCCATGCCTTCTCTCACTCTCCACGACATGCGGATGGTCTTCCCACTAACCAACTCATGAGTCTGTTCAGTTTCTTCATGCGATGGAGTTAAAGGAATCCACATTTCGATTGGGGGGGGTTCACCATTCCTTCACACACCGTGCTAATCGGACAAACGTTCTTCCTCTATTCACGCAGAGCTTTGTATCTTTTTCCATCAATTTTAGACTACGTATTGTTCTGTTATGTCCACCGTTGATTCGAGGCTGTAATGGCATCAATAGTTTGGTGGGGTTGTGTTTTTTGTCTTTCTCGTATAGAGTGGTAGTCGGTTCCTTTACCCTTTTCTGGTCTGTGCAAATTCTACAGCAAGGGAATTGAGAATCAATTGGGTGCTATGAGTCCCTACGCTATGTGGGCGGTGGTCTCTTCCACATTTTTCTTTGGCTGTGTCTTTTTCCCTTCACGTACGGATTGGGAATCAATTTCCTTGAGGATCAGGTGCTGTGGTTTCATAGTTGTTGTGGGCTGATGTTTCCCACATCTGATTGACTATGTTTTTCCCTTGTAAAAGCTTGAATAGCTGTTGGTTGCTTGCATGAAGTGGTTTTGTCCTTGTACTGTATTGGAGTGGTGAATGAGGGCCTGAGGTGCTTGATAAACCTAGTGGGTTGGGAACCACATAGACAGAGCTACTAAGCTTCCTTTCTTCTCCACAACCCCTGAATAGCACTAGAAGGTAGATCAGGGTCTGAGGGATTGTGTTGCAGAGAAGGGACTGATTTTCTTTGTGTTGGGTGTGTGTGGGTGTTGTAGAAGCCAGACTGGTTCTAGTGTTGGTGCCTGTATCTCTTCAATGAGCTCACTAGCTTAGCATTTAGCCTTTCCCAGCTCCTGGATGGCCTGATAAACCCAACTTTGTTGGTTTAGCTGATCCGCTGTTCGCTTGATAAACCCACCTGTGTTGGCTTGGATGAACTATGTACCATTGTGGTGTTGTTATCCTTGCCTATGTGTAAACCTGTTAGTTCCTTATTCCTTGGGGAATAATGCTCGGCTCAGGGGTAGTAGCGTTGCTGAGAGATTAAGGAGCATGCGGGCCTATGGTTGGGTGGAATGTTGTAGTGACGTAGCTGGTTGCACAACAAGTTCTCTATAAGATAACTACTCTTTCTTGACTTATGTCTATGATTATATTTACCATTGATGAGTAATGGTATACATGTTAAATTCTTATTTGTATATGCATGAATGTTGGTTGATATTTTTTGCTTCCGTTGTGTCTATGAATGATTATGCTTTGAAATATGTTTTATGTTTTTAAGTATCATACTTCATCATTATATGTATGTATTTTCATGTTCATGGGGTTAGATGCCCGGGTGATTTGATGTATCGTAGCGTCCTCTTCAACGGTCGAAGGGTCGGGGACGCTACAGTGTGGTATCAGAGATCTGGTTGTGGCATGGGCCTAGATGGGCCATGAGGATGCAGTGACAGAGTTATGTTGCAGCATTGGGCCTTAGAGGACCATGAGAATAGTTAACAATGGTAGGTTTCCTACTGCCCAGAAGAAACCAAGAACATGGGTGAAGACAAGAAAATTCACAAAATTTTCTAAGTGTTGACCTCGTCGGCCATCGGATCACGTTAGTGGTATTCATCGTCGATGAACAACAAAAGGAATTACTTAAATAGATTTCCGCCATTGCGGGTGACTAGGGAACTAACCATTTGATGCAGCAGTTGCTAGTCGTTTCGACAGCCGATGTAGTGGAAGAAAGAGAAAAGAGAAAAGTTTTGAAATTCTTCTAAGTCATAAAATCGTTGATGAAATTTAGATTATGGAACCGCCAATGTGACCGTGGACACCATGGAAGAATTTAGTTGTTTGTCAGCCCACTGTTGCAGCTACCATGTGGACTAAAATGCCGATGCATAATGCTTAGTGGTTTTGACCGCCGAGAGAAAAAGAAGTTTTGAAATTTTGTGTAAGTGTTGAAATCATCAGCAGAAGTTAGTTGATGACACTGCCAATGGATGTCACCAGAAATTAGTTGACGAGCGCTCACCATTACGGAATCCTTGAAAACTATCTCGTCGATGCATGAGTCTCTCCACTCGTCGATGCTATGGTGTTTAGTGAACAGTAGCGGCGAAAACCAGTTTCTTTGATCAGTGAAGGATAAGGGAGATGGAGCCGATGGAATTGATAGAAGAAAGAGGAAGAATAAAGAGAAAGATTTCAAAAAAAATTCTAAGTCATAGGATCATCAGCCATCGGTGATGGTTAGTTGATGACATCATTGATGATTAGGTGATTCTATTACCAATGAGCTACATCGGGTAAAGTTTGTTGAACGAATGTCCACCATTGCAGAGACTGAAAGGAATAACCACCAGACGAGGAGTGCATCGAAACACAGATGCCAAATTTTCTAGGGGATCCGACTGCCAATAGAACCGTGGCTGTGGAAGATGTATTTCGATTGTGGTCCATTGTTGCAGAAGCTAATGGGACTAACAATCTGATGTGTAGGATACCTGAACACCGACGCAACATGGTTAGTCTATGCTATCACTGATGAAGTTCAAAACGATAGACAATTGTGGACCCGGTACTGTGGATAAAAATATACCAATGAATCGCCAATTAGACGCAGTATAATAGACCACTGCAAGCTTGATGCGATGGAAGGAATCAGACAAGTAACTCATCGATACAGTAGAAGAATTTAGAAGTTTCAACTGCCAAAACACTTGATGAGCAGTAGATGACATTGTCGGTCAGATGGTCACCGATGCAAGTTGGGGGTTTAGTGGTTTTTCCCACCAAAATGCCAGAACGAAAGAAGCAACAATCCACTGATAAGATATGCATTTTGACCACCGCAGTGTCGAAAATCTAGTTGGGAGGAGGTCCGATTGGGCCTAAGAAGATTTAGGGTTTCTGAAGGAATTTCTCAGTGATTTTTCGAACATTTTTCAGCAGATTTCAGCAAATTGTATGTGGTCACAGAGCTAAACATGAAACAGAGAAAATTCTATGTTTTAGTATCATTGTTGTTTTATAAATTTCCAGAAGAAGAAAGTAAGTAATTTTGATTTATATTAATATTATGCATATAATAGTTTGCTACTAACACATTTGCAGAACTATAGATAACTTCCAAGAGAAGTACTCTAGAAAGACTAGTGTGGTAAAGCCAGGGGTGGTTCAGTCATGAGAACCCATGATGGGTATGATGCCTAGGACTCTTACGAGCAAGCAGAAGATGCCATGGGAGAAAATTTCCGTAATGGAAATGATGACATAGAGTCTAATGGAAGGATATTCGAGGGGACACCGTTCGAAGTTGCAGCCACCATGAGAAGCTTGGTTAAAGCCCAGGAAGAGTAGCATCAGTTGAATGCTGCCATATTGCAGAGTTTGACAGACTTGTAGAAAAATATAGACTCTGGGTGAGAAGGAAGTAAGAGTAGCACCAGGAGAAGGAGAAGGAATTCCAGTGGATCATCTGACTCTGAAGAATCTATTGGAGATACAAGCTCATCTTCTCATAAAAGGAAAAGAATAAGGAACTAGAGGGATCACTCTCGAGATGAATTTAGGAAAGCTAAACCTCCTACATTTGATGGTGAGATAAAGACGAGACAAGAAGATGAATCTTGGATTCTTGGGATAAAGAAGTACTTTCAAGTGCATGATTATTCAAGAAACATGAAGGCAAGAGTTTCCATATTCAATCTGAATGGACGAGCATCCATTTGGTGGGAACACTTCAAGCAAATAAAGAGGATCAGTGAAAGGAGATTGAAGTGGAAACAGTTCAAGAAATGTTTCAAGAAGAAATACCTCTCCAACAAGTATTATGATGACAAGATTAAGGAGTTCCATGAGCTGATATTGGGACAACAGACCATGGATGAATATGCAAATAATTTCTTGGAATTGTTGAGGTATGTCCGGTACATCAGTGATGAAAAAGTGAAGGTCCAACGGTTTCTAAGTGGACTGCCTCAAGCCTACAAAGATATAATTGAGTTCTATGAACCAAGAACTCTCAAAGAAGCAATAAGAAAGGCTAAGTATTGTTATGAGAAAAGCAAATGTAAACCTTATTACCACAAGGCATGGAAGGATAATAAGAATGAGAATTTTGACTAGAGAAGGAAAGGTTTCAAACCTTCTAGATTCAGTAATCAACAAAAGTAGCCATCCCAAGCTGCGAGTAATCCAGTTGTAGTGATAGGTGGAAATCCTAAAGAGACACATCAGAATAGAGGTTCACTCAAATGTTCTAAATGTGAAGGACCTCACTTACATAGATATTATCCACTTGAGAATGAAAGTGCAAGACTAGCTTACAACATGTAGGAAGTAGAAACAGTGGGTCAAGTAGCAAGGGAAGTCCCTAGAATTTATGCAGCACTGGAGGACCGCCAGGCAGATCATCAGTCAACTGTAGTTGAAGTTGTAGGTAAGATTGTTGAACAATCTGTTTCTATTTTGATTGACCCTGGTTCTACTCATAGTTATATTACTACGAGAGTAGTAGAGGTTTGTGCTTTTAATAAGGTAAAGCATGGAAAATCTTGGTTAGTCCAACTAGCCACTAGGAGTAAGAGAAAAGTCAATGAATTGGTAGAGAAGTGTCCATTGGTTATGAATGGATTGATCACTTATGTAGATCTGAATGTTCTACCGCTTGGTTACTATGACGTTCTCATTGGAATGGATTGGTTAGAATCTCACTGAGTGAAGCTTGATTGTTATAACAAGACTTTTGAATGCATGGATGAAGAAGGAAACCCAGTAGTGGTGAAAGGTATTCCGAAGGTAATTTCAGTAAGACAGGTTTCAACAATGTAGTTGAAGAAGTTCTATAGGAAAGGTTTCCAGTTGTATGCAGCTCATATTCATGAACCAACAGGAGATGAAACTCCTAGGCTAGAGGATTATCAGGTGTTACAGGAATTCGAGGATGTGTTTCCTGATGAGATTCCAGGACTTCCTCAAAAATTGGACATTGATTTCACAATTGAACTTGTACCAGGAGCAGCTTCAGTGTCCAAGACACCCTACAGGATGAGTACACTAGAGATGCTAGAGTTGAAGATGCAACTGCAAGAGTTGTTGGAGAAAAGTATATCCGACCGAGTCTATCTCCTTGGGGAGCACCGGTTCTGTTTGTGAAGAAGAAAGATGGTACACTCAGGTTATGTATTGATTATAGATAGTTGAACAAGGTTAATATGAAGAATAAATATCCTTTTCCTAGGATTGATGACCTCTTTAATCAAATGAGAGGAGTAAAGGTGTTTTCCAAGATTGACTTGAGGTCTGGTTACCATCAAGTGAGGATCAAGGATGAAGAAATCCATAAGACAGCCTTCAGAATAAGGTATGGACATTATGAGTTTGTATTTGTACCATTTGGTCTCACAAATGCACCAGCTACATTTATGTGCCTTATGAACATCGTCTTCAGCAAGTATTTGGACAAGTTTGTTCTTGTTTTCCTTGATGAAATTCTTGTTTATTCTAAGAATGAGGAAGAGCATGAAGAGAATTTGAGATTGACATTGCAATTGCTCAGAGAAAATTAGCTGTATGCAAAACTAAGCAAGTGTGACTTCTACAAGGATAGAATCCAGTACTTGGGTCACATTATCTTAGAAGAGGGTATATCTGTGGACCTTGAAAAGATTGAAGCCATTATGAGTTGGCCTACTCCAAGAAATGTGACATATTTAAGATCTTTTATGGGACTTGTAGGATACTATAGGAGATTCATTAAAGGATTTTCCAAGGTTTCACATGCCATCACTTCTTTGCAGAAGAAGGGGACAAAGTTCAAATGGACATCAAATTGTGAAGGAATCTTCCAGCGGTTGAAGAATCTTCTCACCAGTGCACCAGTATTGAAGGTTGCAAATCCAGAGAAATATTTTGTGGTGTGTACCGATGCATGCATACAAGGGCTTGGACGAGTCCTTATGCAGGACAACCACGTGATATGTTATGATTCAAGAAAGCTGAAGGAGCATGAGAAGAACTATGCCACTCATGATCTCGAGCTTGCAGCCATAGTACATGCTCTCAAGATTTGGAGACATTACTTGATGAGTAGAATATTTGAACTTATACCAGATCACTGTGGAATGAAGTATTTGTTTGATTAGCCTACTTTGAATGCTAGGCAAGCGAGATGGCTGGAATTTTTATGTGATTTTGATTTCAAAATCAAGCACATAAAAGGGAAAGAGAATAAGGTAGCTGATGCACTCAGCAGGAAGGTACAGGAAATGCATGTGGCATCTCTTAGTATTTGCAAATCAGATTTGAGGCATCAAAATTTTTTTTTTACTAGGGGAATTGAAAACTGGGACGGGGCTGGTACTCGCATGCCACAGGGTCCAAGGATCCATTCCCACTACCACTATAAACCTAGGTGCCGCACACCCTCCGAAAGACATGGGACACGGTTAAACTCGGGTGGGATTGACCTCGTGACCTCCAATTTACAAACAACTTCATTACAACGGAACCGCCAATGAGCCACACCTGTGTGGGCTGAGGCATCAGATTGTTAATCATGTTGACGGAGATTAATTGTATGAACAAGTAAAAGACAAAGTGCAGTAGCAAAGTCTTGAGAAGAGGTATGAGGGATATAAATTGGAAGAAGATGGAATTCTCACTTATAAAGGCAGAATTTATATTCCATATGTAGCATATTTTAGGAGAGTTGTTATGGATGAAATCCATCAAGCTCCGTATTCTGGTCACCCAAGGTACTAGAAGACAATTGCTACAGCTAGAAAGTAGCTCTTTTGGCTAGGAATGAAAAAGGACATGGCTAAATACATTTCAAGGTGCATGAAATGTCAACAGGTAAAGGTTGAGCATCAACATCCAGCAGGTTTGTTGCATCCTTCGACAGTTCCAAAATGGAAATGGGAAGTTATTTCCATGGATTTTATTACAGGATTGCCAATGACTTGGAGACAACATGATTCCATCATGGTTGTGGTAGACAAATTGACAAAAGTAGCACATTTTATACCGGTGAAGTCTACGCATAAGACGGATGACATTGCAAAGATCTTCATGAAGGATATTTTCAAATTGCATGGGTTGCCGAAGGAAATAGTCTCTGAGAGATGTCAAGTTTACTTCCAATTTTTGGCAGGGGTTGTTTGCAGATTTAGGTACAAAGCTAAACTTCAGCATTGCATGCCATCCTCAGATAGATGGGCAGACATAAAGAGTGAATTAGGTGCTTGAATATATGCTTCACATGTATGTGATGGACAAACCAACCAAGTGGGAAGATTACTTACACTTGGTAGAGTTTGCTTACAACAATGGACAGCAAGCATCCTTGGGGATGAGTCCATATGAAGCTTTGTATGGAAGAAGGTGTAGGACACCAGTGACTTGGGATTACCCAGTGAACAAAGTTGTGCTTGGACCAAAATTTCTCAAGGAAATGGAGCAAGAGGTTGTAAAGATCAAACAAAATCTGAAAGCAGCATAGGACAGATAGAAAATCTATGCAGATAAGCATAGGGTGAAGAGAGAGTTCAGTGTTGGGGATCATGTTTACCTCAGAGTGAAAGCAAAGAAAATTTCCTTGAAGCTTGGAAGTTGTGCCAATCTATCACCTAGATACTGTGGGCCATTTGAAGTGGTTGAAAGAATAGGGCCTGTTGCATATAGACTTGTATTTCCTGCTAATACTAGAGCTCATAACGTTTTTCATTTTTCTTTGCTTAAGAAATATGTACATGATCCTAACCATGTGATAAATTGGGATGTGATTCAGGTGGAACCCGAGGGAGAGTTCTGAATTGAGCCAATGTGCATCCTCAACAGGAAGGTTACAATGCTCCGTAACCGAGCCATAGGGCAGGTAAAGGTGCAATGGAAGCATTACAGACCTGAAGAGGGAAGGTAAAGGTGCAATGGAAGCATTAAAACCTGTGGAACACTGAGACAGTACCAGTGTAGCATTTTGTTCAAATTTTGTAAAGCAGTGAGGACAATGCTATCGAATGGGGAGGGGAATGTAATACCCTGGTTTTAACCCCGCTTCAATTAAATATACATGATACTTATATTGAAAATAATCATGGTGTGGAGCTAAAGGTGAAGACCCCACCATCAATTTGGTTATGTTGTGTTTTGGATTTGGAATTGTCACCAATGGTATATCGGGACATATGGCATATATTAAATTGTGGCATCATGTAAACATGCATTTTAATTAAATAGCCCAACCAACTATGTTCACTACAACTAAATTGAGAAGGGGCATGATTCCAAAGGATAGGGAAGGGGAATGTTGAACATTGAGTCATGGGGGAGAAGCCATGTGTCCCACTGTCTTTTTGTCTCCTTAAACCACTACCCTTAGTTAATCCATAGTTAGTTGGGGCAGCAATTTGCTGGTGGAAAGACCACTACCACGCCCATGCCTACTCTCACTCTCCACGATGTGCGGATGGTCTACCCACTAACCAGCTCATGAGTCTGTTCAGTTTCTTCATGCAATAGAGTTAAAGGAATCCACATTTCGATTGGGGATGGTTCGCCATTCCTTCACATACTGCGTGCTAATCGGAGAAACATTCTTCCTCTGTTCATGCAGAGTTTTGTATCTGTTTCCATCAATTTCAGAATGCGTATTGTTCTATTATGTCCACCATTGATTTGAGACTGTAATGGCATCAATAGTTTAGTGGGATTGTGTTTTTCGTCTTTCTCATATAGAGTGGTAGTCTATTCCTTTACCCTTTTCTGGTCTGTGTAAATTCTATAGCGAGGGTATTGAGAATCAATTGGGTTTTGTGAGTCCCTACGCTATGTTGGCGGTGGTATCTTCCACATTTTGCTTTGGCCGTGTCTTTTTCCCTTCACACGGGGATTGGGAATCGATTTCCTTGAGGATTGGGTGCTGTGGTTTCATATTTGTTGCAGGATGTTGTTTCCCACATCTAATTGACTGTGTTTTTCCCTTGTAAAAGATTGAATAGCCATTGGATTCTTACATGCAGTGGTTTTGTCCTCATACTGCATTGGAGTGGTGAATGAGGTCCTGAGGTTCTTGATAAACCTGGTGGGTTGGGAACCACACAGACAAAGATACTAAGATGGCTTTCTTCTCCACAACCCCTGAATAGCACTAGAAGGGAGATCAGGGTCTGAGGGAGTGTGTTTCAAAGAAGGGACTGATTTCCTTGTGTTGGGTGTGTGTGGGTGTTCTAGAAGCCAAGATGGTTCTGGTGTTGGTTCCTGTAGCTCTTCAATGAGCTCACCATATAGGCATTTAACCTTTCCCAACTCCTGGTTGGCTTGATAAACTCAACTTTGTTGGCTTGGATGATTCGCTGTTTGCCTGATAAACCCAACTGTGTTGGCTTGGCTAAACTGTGTACCCTTGTGGTGTTGTTATCCGTGGCTATGTGTAACCCTGTTAGTTCCTTATTCCTTGGGGAATCATGCCTGGCTCAGGGGTGGCAGCATTGCTGAGAGATTAAGGAGCACGTAGGCCTATGGATGAGTGGAACGTTGAAGTGACATAGCTCGTTGCGGAACAAGTTCTCTATAAGATAAGTACTCTTTCCTGACTTGTGTCTATGATTATATTTACCATTGATGAGTAATGATATACATGTTAAATGCTGATTTGTATATGCATGAATGCTGATTGATATGTTTTGCTTCCGTTGTGTATATGAATGATTATGCTTCAAAATATGTTTTATGTTTTTAAGTATCATGCTTCAGCATGTGTATGTATGTTCATGTTCATGGCGTTAGATTCCCAGATGACTTGATGTATCGTAGCGTCCTCTTCGCCAGTTGGAGGATCAGAGACGCTACAAAGAGCATTGAAAAATGGTCAACAGAAAAGCCCGAAAATAACACCTAGTGAGGTAGGATTTGACTAATTGTCAGAGTACTGCTGACAAAGTCCAGCTTCAGGTACGTGAGATTACGCAGCAATTTGAAGATTTCAAGGCATGGAAATTGGCACATACCATGTCAACCTGACATGGATCAAGGACAAGTCACAAGACTGTGTTAGGGGCCTATTGGCAGGGGCTTTGGTAAGTGAGTTACGCAGCATTGTGGCAGCTGCACAATCTCATGTGGTACTACACAAGGATAGATTAGCACGATGGGAGGAAGAATAACCGCTTTGAATATTTTATATGTTATTTGACCAAGTTTTGTTGTAATAGGTCATTAGTGGTTATAATCTAGTTAGAATTGGACCCTCAATGTAATGGTGCAAGCCTATTTATCAATCTAGTTTTGCATTTAGAAGGGGGGAAGAAGAGGAGAATCACATTAGAGGGTAATTGGGGCATAAGATCTAGTGCGATATGGTTTTGTGAATAATTTCCTATGTATTTGTGATTTATATGGGTTTTCCTAATGTATGAAGTCTCCAATTTTGGAGAAGAATTGTGTAATGTGGGTCCTTTGCATAAAGTTAATATGATATGTCTGTTGTGGCACAAATCTTGTCTGTTATCACTGTTATGATATAATCTATTATGATGTGTGACCTACTCTATGATGTTGCGGCCTATTTTTTTATGATGTTGTTGTGATTTAGTTTCTTTCTATTATATTGATGCGATCTGTTTTTCTGGTACTATTTGTTGCGTTATGAGAAGATATGTTTTATGGACTATGTTGAAGTATTAGAAATATTGTGAAAACTGTATGATGCTATAACGATTGCATAAGTTCTGAATACATTCTGCAAGTTGAGGAAATGGTGTAAAGTCAACTACAAAGCTCTGGATCTAGTAGTTATGGTGTCCTTTTGTCGGATCCCCATATCCTCCGTCCCCATTATCAAAAACTCGGTTCTGACAGCTCTCCCTTGAAAACCATGGGTGAGACCTTGTCTGCTCCATAGACATTGTTGGGCAAGGTAAAACTTATCTGGGCCGGTGCTCAGGGATATTGCACTGGTTGGGCATCAACAGAGTGGGAACCCTTATCGACGACGCTTTGTTCCTGGGTTTTTCCAATAGGTCTTGTGGGGAAATGGGCACAAATTCATAATGGGATAATGGATTGGAAACCTATTAGCAGGAATATTTCACCTCCTGCGAATAGAAGTTGTTCCTCTGGTCTGAATGGTTCAGATCTAAAACAAATGAGTGCATGACAAAGGATGAAGACCCTCCTTGGATGTTGTAGACACCTGGAATGTCGCTTCGATAGTGAACCTATTTACCTGCAATTAGATAAAACATACAAACACATCAAAGTTACCATAACATCATCTACTTATCCATGTTAGTTACTAAGGAATATAACAACATTTACATTCGAAATCAAAACAACAATAATGTGGGATGGAAATCAGCTTTGCATTAAGATGATTGGAAACGTTTACAACCAATTAAGCCTTAGTGTCAACATGCATCTCCATGAAACCAACACTTTCATCCCCATAATCTCCAACTCTGCTCTCTATTCTCTCAAATGGCTTGGGCTAAGTGGTGAATCCAATAGCATAACAATACCTCTATAGTTCTCTCTCTTCATCCATGGACATGAGCTTGTATTTATAATTCTCAATGGATAGGGATGGTTGAGATATTTGTGGGTGAGGTGGCCTCTAAGATCCTATGATGGAGGATCTCAAGCTCAAATTACCCACTTTGATAGGAATAAGGGAGGACATGAGGCTCATGATATAGAAGCGTCGAGAAACTTCTCTTTTTCCCATTTTACCTAGGGTACTGCTTTTCTCCTCTTATGACAGAGCGGTTTAGGTTAAAAATGCTTATGGACCAAAGGCCATATGTGGTGGCACTGCTTATGGAAAAAAAGATACAGGTAGTGCGAGCAAGGTACCGCTCATGGTTAACAAGAAAAGCACGGTGCTGAGTATTTTTATGTAAGACTGACAAACAATATGGGTTTCCACTCCAGATGCTAGGATTAAGGGAATATATGTAAGTCAAGGGTCTTATCACATGGTGGTGATAGGATTTGGGTATAACAGGATGCCCCCCAAATCATGAGCCTTAGAGGGTGTTACCACCTAAGTTGTACTTAGTGGTTTTTTTATCAAGTGAGCCTGGTGAACCGGACAAGGATAACTTGTTCGGACTTTAGAAGACCTTTGGAGGTACTTCTGGGAAGTGCTTGTTGTACTATATCACATGTTAATACCCCATGGGGGAATTGTAATAAATGTTCTAGCATGATAGTGTCTATAAAAGACTCGGTTTCTTAGACTTTATTTGTCAATCCGATCAGGCTAGGGTGTTTTTTCCCTTGGTTATTATTGGTTGTTGAATAAACAACTGATAATTTCTGAGTTTTTCACTCCATACCTCCAAAGTTGGGGTGGTCGGCTTGGCATTTAGGCCTATTGAGGTTACTAGAGTCTATGTGTCAATGTATAAGCATGCTAGACATCATGGTCGAGTCATATGAACATGTCTAAATCCCCCTAGGTTTTTTCAATTTTTAATTTTTTTTAATTTTTTTAGTGTTTTTTATTAAAATTTAATTTTTCCAAAACTTAGGCTATTTTTTAATAGTTTAATTGGAAAATTTGATTTTGTAATAAAAGTGGACCAAATAATCAGTTTCAGTCATGTAGGTGCTCATCTTCAAGCTAAGAGCACCATGTAAACCCATGGACCCACTATTTCTTAGTTTTGAGTGATTTTCCATCACTCAAGACAGAAAGCCCCAAAAAATCATTCATTGATTATTTTAATTAATAAATTGATGAATAATGGAGCAAATCCAAAATCATAGATCAGTGGATTCTTAGCCAATTTGATTGAAATCAGTCAGATCTGAACCAGATTGACTGGATCTGACAAATCATTGACTGAAGGAGGTGATCAAATCAGATCCAGAGTTGATCTTCAGCATCCTTTATGGGGAATTTCACCCTCCCTCTCTCCTCAACATGTTTTGGCTCATCTGGATGACTTTTGGTGGATGCTTCAGTCAACAGGTTGAGGTGTCAGTCAGATCAGCTCTCTGATTGACAGTTGCACTTAGTGAGTCTCAGATCTGGCTCAGCTAGACACATATCAGGCATTAATGGACTCTTATTTAGATGATTTGATGTGTCTTCTTGGGATTTGTGTGCCCCTAGGCTGGATCTCCTCGTTTTTGTATATATCCAAGCATAAGCCTCCTCTTCCAAGCTAGTTAGAGTTGGATTGAAGGGCTTGCTATTGTAATATTGTTGTAATATTTTGATTGTTAGAATAAAGAAGATTTGGAGGCTAAGTGGTGTAATTCTCTCATTTGTGTGGATTAAGCATTGTCTTATGGCTATTGATGTTGCTAGATTTTCTCTCAATCTCTGCATCTGAACCTTGTCTGACTTGAACGATTCAGCTGAATCAATAGGAGTATAGTTGGGCAACTAAGGTTACTTGTTTTTTCTATATATCATAGCATATATGTTTTAAGATCTAGATTATACATGTTTAATAAGTTTATTTGCATGTAAATTTTGCCTCTTTTTCATATATATATCCAGATCTCATGAGGTTTCGTGTAGGATTGTGTGTTTAGCTTTTAAGTAGCAAGGATTGGATGAGCTATGGATCTAGTTTGACTCCACTGTACATCTAAAAAATTTGTGAAGGAATTTCCCCTCTATATTCCACTAACAATTTTCCATTGCAGATCCATCCAACAACGGGCCTTTCCCCTTCTCTTCCTCCTTTCTTTAAAAAAATCAATATTTCGGTTACCTGTCTCTTCCTCTTATGATCAAATCTAGTTCTAAGAATTGAATATATATTATTAGATATATTTCATAAGAGTCTTTCTTCTTATATGCATAGTTTCATAAAGAGTATCATTTCATAAAGATAGATCTAGGTGTAGGAATTGCCCTTTTTTGCAAGTAGTTAAGTCATAGATCTAAAACTTGCTCATAAGGTAGTTTTTTTTTCGTTATTTAAAGATTCATATTCTGCAATAAAGTGCACATCTTATTGGATGCCCAAAAATAAATCCAATATCCCAAGGAAAGATTTCTTTCCTTGGTTCCTTTTTGCATAACTAAATTACCCCAATTTAATAAGTTTTAACTTAGTTTTTCTTTGTTAAAAGTAAGCTGACCCAAAGGTACTTTCAGAGTGATTTTGGGCATATTTTAGTCTAATATTCTGGCTGGTTTTTAGCAGGTTTGACAGGAAAGAAAGGAAGCTTCTGTTCGAAAGTGGCCTCAGGGGCGTTCAAATCCCCCCAGGGGTCTCCCATTTGACTAAAACCTTTAAATTTCGCACTTTGTAAGCTCTTTATTTCACTCTATATAAGGATCAAGAGAAATTATATCAGTTCTCTGATATTTTAACCGTTGTTAATAAAATATTTTTTGAATAGGCTCTTTCGAGCCCATTCCCCATCCCCCCTGGGGGGATTTGCGTTCGTGTCTTTTTTTTTGCTTTTTGTTCATCTTTTGTAATCTAGAGTAGCATTAATTTGCAGGGTAGTATACTTTGACATAAAATCAATTCCATATTCCATTTCTATTATTTTCAAAGTAACTTTAATACTTACCCCACGAGCCTCCTTTGAGCCGAAAGGTGAAGAAAGGTTCGTGGTAGTCTAATTAGAAAATTGTGGTTTTCTCATTTTTTATGTTTTGTTTTATATCATCTTGTGTTTCAGTAAGAATTATAAAATTAACCCCTCCTTGATTCCCCAATTGAGATCCACTTGGATCGAAAGAGGTTCCTGGAGGTTTTTCTTTTAAACAAGAACACCCATTGTAAAATTTACTAAAATTGACAAGACTCCAGTATGTATGCTCTACACTTGGATGTGGTTCATCTGATCAGTTAAGATGTATCAAAATCACTTGAGTGACTAGTATAATTAGGACTCACTCTCCCAAATTAACAAACCAACAGGTGAAAATCCAACACCTAGATCAAACCATCCGAATGGAAAAATACCCAAAGGAAGCGGGAACTTCTGAAAAGTGACCTCGGGGTGCCAATATCTTTCACACCCTAATGGGTGTGTTATGAACAATAGCCCCAGACACTCCATTCATCCCACATATTCCTTTCGGGTAGCCGTGAAGGTTTAGTTTTGGACATACTCCAAGTACTTTTGGATATATCTGGAGTCCCCCCTTTGCCTAATTGTAATCAACTCACACCTCAAATTTAACTTAAAACGTACGAAGAGGCAATCGTAAAACATTCACTCCAAGAACATGCAAGCACATTGATCTTATTTTTTGACTCCATTCTAAGGCACTGTCTATTTTCTTGCTAAATATTTATATTGTGTTTCAACATTGTGCTTTCGTGTGCTCATTTTTGTATCTTGTCATCTATGATCATTTATGGTTAAATTTCAAACTCCTAAGTAACTCATTCAATTTAACATCACCGTACTAATTATTTTATCCTTATTAACTTAATAGGGTCTACCCTCCTTGGCTCCGTTAGAAGTTGAACCTAAACGGAGGAGTCAAGAACAAGGTGACAGCCTTGACTCGAGACTTTCCCCCAAGGACACACCGAGTGGCTTGAAGATTTCTACCATGTGACCCAGGTGTGTGAAAGGTGGCAACAGAGGGATATGATAAACCAGAGCTTTGAGAGAACAAGTTGTCACTTCTAGGTGAAAATGTCAGCTCGATCGAAGCATGTAGTTATGTAGGCATCTGTAGTACATCAATATTTTTTTCTCGTAGACACAATTAACCAACTCTTGGTTGCAGACCAATACAAGGTAGATCCATGGGAGGAATAAACAAGCATGGATACTAGAATACAATGTAGATCCATGTGATAGAAGACTCAAAATTGGACATAGCTACCAGACATACAACGTAGATGTATGTCATACAGATGCAAATTTAAGCATAGCCATGACCATACAAATGTGGATCCATGCTAGATATACAAAACTCCATTGCAACCTGGGGAAAAGCAATGAGTGATTTAAAAAAATAGCTAGGGTCTTTGTCTCTTCTTCCACAAAGTCCGATTCTATCCATGTGATTACAATGATCTGAAGTCGAACATGGTAGAAACCACTTGATTATCGGTCAATGATGTGAACCATTAACAAGTGCAAGGGAGATCACCAGTGATGTCAATGATTCCCAAGGTATCCTAGTACAATCTACTGAGTGTTAATAGATGTCCTGATGTTGAACACTTAGTTGATTCTATCGATCAAAGTTCAATGATGTGAACCTATGTCGAGAGCGAGAGAATCTGTCATTAAGGCATACAGATTTCAAGGTACTAAGTTTTTGTTTCTAAGACTAGTTCTCGGATGATGAGCTGATGTCAACGGGAATAGTCTCGTTGAAGGAGGGCTATGATGAGTCCCACATCGATGACATGAAACTCTAAACATAGTTCTAGAATGATGTGAAGGTAGTAACCATAAGACTGACTCAAAAGTATTGACACAGAGCCTGTTTTGACTACAGAGGTAAACTTCTTCAACTTCCATTTGAACATCAGGCGAAACGACAAAAAGACTTGGCAGCATGACTAAACGAGACAAACTCATGATGCGACAGTGGACAATGCATTCTTTTGAAAGACTCAAAGGACAAACATGACTCATGAAAGTGGATCATCATGGAGATAAGCTGAATACCCAATTGACTGAAATGATATGCAGATAAATGCCTTGTTAAAAGGTAATGAAAAACTATTTCCATTTATTTGCAAAATGATTCCCTTCCCATTTCCCCCATCAGGATCGATGAGTGCCTCTTTTTAGTTTTACAAGTTCAAAGAGGGTAACAAACACTCGGTATAGCTTGTATGAAGAAAAGTCCAAAGTCATATGTTTTACGAACCTGAGAGAGGAGGGGTTCATTCCCAAAAAGGGTCTCTCAATGTTTAATTTAATGAGTCCAATGAAAGAAAACTCAGTATCGTCCATGTTTAGAGAGTCTGAACAATTACAGAAGAAGACTCCAAAAGGGTCTTTTTTCATTTGATTTAGTCCCGAAGGGCCAAAAAAGTGTAAAATCATACCTTAGAGAACTCTTCCAGTCATGATTGGCTGGAGTGTTCCTTTTTAGTAAATATTCTATTGGAACTGAAAAAGAGATAACCTACCATCGGAAAGATGACTCTTTGAATGTTTTAATGAGCATGAAGAAGACAATATCGCTTGACAATCTTTTCGTATTTAGGGAGCCTAAAAAGAGTTTAAAGAGGACTCTATTAGGTTTCTTTACATAATGTTACTTTCTATGAGCCTGGAAAGAATCACAAATGGACTCGACAATCTTTTCATATTTAAGGATCCTGAAAAGGGTTAAACGAAGACTCCATGAGGTTTCTTTACACAATGTTAGTTTTTACGAGCTTGGAAAGAATCAGAAACGGACTCAGACCTTTGATACTAGGTTTCAAGAGCGTGACCAAAGTGTCGTAACAAATGCTCATTGAATTTTTCCATTTTATGGTAGTACCAAAAATTCATAAACAAACTCCCAAAACTTTACCGCTATGGTTCTTCTATCCTGCAATCGACTCAAAAACAGGTGTTAAATGTGCACATAACTTAAAATTAAGGGATTACGACTGATAAATTTTGAATAAAAGGTGATTTTAAATCAAAACTATGGCATGTCAGACCCAAAAATGTGTATAAAAGTCATGTAAATAGTGAAAAATCAAATCATTTTACTATCTACCCACAGTGTAGAGCACTTGGAGCACTTTCCTAGTTAGACCTTCAGTTGCTGATACCGGGATTTTCCACCATCGGATTTGAGCGCCGTCAGTTCCAGCTAACAGTTAAAACCCTACTATTCATTTTCATAGTCTCAATTTTTTATTTTGATGGGATTTTGGGCTTGTATTGCAAGCCCTAAAACCATGGGAATGGGTACCGTGCTTATCCCTTGTGGGATACATGGTACCTTTCTAGAACCCTGCCTAAAACAAGGCTCACAGGCGGTGTCAGCCATAAAGATTTAAAAATGATAGCACATGCAAAAAAAAAACCATCCTTTTGAATTTAAATGATTAAGGATGATTCTAATATGTGTTATGATTGTTTTTGGCAGGTTTTTGCTGATTAATCATGGTGATATGGAAAGAAAGACAACATGACAATGATTACACTTTCACTGAAACGAATGCAAGTTGTATAGCCGCATTACGAGATTGTGGGCTCCTAAAATTATTTTGGACCCTTAGCATGGTATCACATGAGCGGTTGCTAGAGCACATACTCTAGATGTGGAATCTGGAGCAGCAACACTTTGAGGTTGGAGCTCATATCTTGACAGTAGAGGTAGAGGACATCTATTTCTTGAATGGACTCTCGAGATGGGGTTCCCCTGTCTCGCTGACAGGTTCCCAAGGAGGGGATATTACCACCCAAGAGTTGATAGACTTTCACTATATCCCATGAACGAGGACATAGGGGAAGAAAATGCCCATAAAGGATGTGATGGATGGACCTCTATAGACCATCCTATTTACTATGAAAAGAGTGGTCGAGAGTCAGGGTGTGCACCAGGATTCTAGAGAACACATGTTATATGCCATAGAGGCCATGGAACCTATAGTATTCAACTGGGTGGAATCCATGCTTCTGATATTCAAAGATCAGCTGACTAAGTGTCGGCAGGGAGAATTGAAGCAGTTTGGTTTTGGTTCCATTCTAGCCTGCTTCTTCTTCGAGTGGGTACCACATATGAGAATTCAGGTGGTATTCACAGAGCTGAGAGCACGGGACCCCCGTATGTTGAGGTGGGTCCAGATTATCGCTCATACCAAAGGGAGCAGGGGGAAAGTGAAGTTTGGTGACGCTTTCTTTAGATGGATCCAAGATCAGATCCTCATGGTGGAGTATTATGCTTATGTAGGTACAGACTTCAACAGAGACCCTGACCTACCACTCCCACCTGGTAGACAGTGGGGCGACATCGGTAACAAGCAAGAAACCCTAAAATGGAGAAAATGTTTTTTAGGTTTTTTGATGTTTTATATTTTTTATCTTAAGTAAGAAGACCTAAAAATATTCATGCAGACGTTGGAGTAGCATGACCTGGGGGAGCTTCCCCATTGGATAGACTAGCTATATCCCGCTTTGTACCATACACCGATGATATCACCGAGGAGTTAGAGGAAAACCTCGAGAGGTTGACCTTGGATATCCCTGACGCTTACATTGATGACCTCCCTCTGAGGTATCAGAGACCTACAGCAGGAGTACCCAATTGATTTAGTAGGCTGCTATGTAGAGTAGCTCGGGTAGTGATGTGCTACCACGAGCATCACTATACATTGTGTGTATGAGATATCTACTAAAAGATGACAGCTTCAGGATTTTGTATGGTGATTTTTTCCTGAAATCCTACATTCTTTAGATGAGGTCTCATGACCTATTTTTTGTAAACATGTTCATATATATATATATATATATATATATATATATATATATATACACATATATATATACATATATATACATATATATACATATATATACATACAGACTTTTACCTAGTGTTTATATGTCTCAAATGGTGAATGCATTTTACATGAGTTTTATGTGTCTTTAATTGTTTATTTACAATTAACCATATTTGATTTAATGTCATGAATGGGAAATATGCCAATCTAGGATGTAATTATCTAATGAATCAGCAACTACATTATGTTCCCTAGGGATATGCGTATAAGTGATGGTTTCAAATGATATTTCTAACAAGCGTACCCTCCGGAATGTTGATGTATTTTTAACTTCGGAATGTATTCATCTATGTATCTTATGTCTTGAAACCCGATGTTTATTTTGGGATGTATCTATTATGTAATTGAGTCATGTTGTCATGCCCTGATGTTTCAATCAGGAGGATCAATAATGTAAACAATTCATGTCAAGTCATTGTGGGTAACCCTCCGATTTTCTAAGGGTTAAAGTCCCTGGAGTTCTGGGGCACTTGGGTTATTAGACTCTCCTAGTAGAGGTCAGACCTAGTAGGGTTTTAGTCATGCCAATAATAGTATAAATAGAGAACTGGAGTCTCTATTTAGCACAGAACTCATACACACTCAAGTGTAGCACATAGTTGAGGAAGGAGAAGACACTGGGGCTAGATAAGAAGAAGGTTACTGCTGTCGGGAGATCACTTACTGTATTGGGCTTGCCTATTTTGGTGTTGATTCTATCTCTGAGGAAGTTGCGGGGTTTTCTCCATTTATGGTTTCCCAGAGGAAAAACACTGTGTTCATTGTATCTTGTGTTTTATTGTTGTGCTTGTTATTCTCTCAGTTAAAGATCCTAATAATGCTAGCTTAATGTTGAAAAAATAACATGTTATCAAAGCTAACTTGAGAAGAAGACACTGTGCAACTGCAGGAACTAGGGTTTCCTAGTTTTTGGATCTTCCTCAATGTATTTTCAGCAAAAGTAAGGTGGAATAACTCTCCTCCTTAGGGCACATCTTTCTCTCGAAGCGAAATCCAATTCTAAGGTTTTTCAGTTTTGGACTCGACACTACTCCCATAAGTTAGGGCTTTTCATAGAAGAGGAATTTTTCAGTGAGCCCAGGCATGGACTGATATCCTTCCCAAAATTGAAGTTAGGGATAAATTTCAAGGCATTTGGGTGGACAGAACTCTAAAAAAGCAAAACCCTAATTTGCTCTTGATCCAGCACTGCAAGATTTCAGCTCCAAATCCAGATCCAACATCTTGACCTGGTAAGATCTAAATATTTTGTATTTCCATTTGAGGTTCTTATTTAATATGTCTCATCATACCAAGCTTGTTAAAAAGCTTGAGGGAGATAATAACTTTCGAGCCTGGAAGTATAGGATCTGCTTGGTACTGGAAGAAAATGAGTTGGACTCCTACATCCATGAGGAGGTTCCAGTTCCAGAGGGAGATGAGGCTAAGGCATTGGATAAGAAGAAGTTGGTTATGAACAAGAGGATCATTGCTGATTCTATCAAGGATCACCTTATCCCGCAGGTGTCCTCCCTCAAAACACCTAAAGCTATGTTTGATTCCCTAACCAAATTGTTTGAAGGGAAGAACATAAACCAGAAGACGACTCTAAGGAATCAACTGAAGAGTGTGAAGATTAAAAATGTAGAGACCATCTAGTATTATTCACAAGGGTTTCTCAGATCAAGGAACAATTAGAAGCAGTAGATAAAGAAATGGAGAATGCAGAAATTGTGATGACCACCTTGAATGGTCTCCCTAGGACATGGGACTCTTTCATTCAAGGGATCTATGCTAGAAATAAGTTAGTCAAGTTCAACAGACTGTGGAAAGAATGTTCTCAAGAAGAATCTCGGATAGCAGCTCGAGAAGAGAAGATGGGAAGTGAATATCAAGCTCTCACAGTACATCCCAAGAAACCCAGATCCAACCATCACAGAAGTAAGTACTCTAGAAATCCTAGAGATAGGTCTAAGTTCATTTGCTATACATGTGATGAAAAAGGACACTTTGCTAGAGATTGTCCTAAGAACAAAAGTAGCTCTCACAAGAATAAGGGAAGCAAGTGAAGACATCATGCTCATGCTACAGAGGATGATGAACCTTCATCGAAGAGAACTAGATATGAAAGTGAAGATTCTTCAAGCGAGGATGAATATGTTTTGATCTCTACTCTCACGGGAAACATTACTCATGGAAGTGATGATTGGATTATTGATAGTGGGGCCTCTAAACATATGACTGGATTCAAGGAATCCTTTGTGAAACTTTCAGAACATGAATCACCTCACAAGGTGAAGCTAGGAGATGACTACCAATATCTAATAAAGGGTAGTGGGGAATATTCCTATAAGCTAGACTCTAGAAAGTATTTAACAATGAAGGAAGTACTGTTTGTGCCAGGACTCAAGAAGAACCTTCTCTCCATATCAGCATTGGATGCAAAAGGAATGAGGGTTGCATTCATATATGGTAAAGTCATCATGTGGCCAAGAGGAAATACTATCGATGATGCGGTGGTGATTGGAGAACAAGAAGGAGGTTTGTACAAATTGAAGGGCCATCCAGAACAAGCCTTGGTCCATGACACAGTAGAGCCAAGTGAAATTTGGCATAGAAGGCTTGCACATGTGCATTACAGAGCACTACCTCTTGCAAGCAAATCTGTTGAAGGTCTTTTAGAAATACAAGCAAAACATGACGGGGTTTGCAAAGGATGTGCGAAAGGGAAGAACACAAAGAAGACATTTCCAAGTAGTGAAAGCAAGGCAAAAGGAATCTTGGAAATCATCCACTCTGATGTATGCGATCCTATGTCATCAAGTTCACTAAGAGGGTATGCATATTATGTTTGTTCTATTGATGATTTTTCTAGGAAGACATGGGTTTAATTCATGAAGAACAAAGACGAAGTATTCAGCAAGTTCAAGGAATTCAAAGCCTTGACCGAGAATCACATTGGAAAGAATATCAAGCCCTTTCGATCAGATAATGGCAGAGAATTCACTTCGAATGAATTGAAAGAGCTATGTAAAGAATCAGGGATTAAGAGGGAGTTGTCAACTCCTTATAATCCACAATAGAATGGGATTGTGGAATGGGAGAATAGAACTATCATGGAAGCTGCAAGAGCTATGCTTCATGATCAAGATATTCCTATGCATCTTTGGGCTGAAGCTGCCAGAACAACGGTGTATGTACAGAACCATACTCCACATAGAGTACTCAAGAACAAGACTCCTGAAGAAGTCTTCTCCAGCAAGAAACTAGAAGTCAGCCATCTCAGAATATTCGGTTGTCCTGTGTACATACACATTCCAAAAGAGAAGAGAACAAAATTAGATCCTTCAGGAAAGAAGGGTATATTTGTGGGATACTCTAAAAGCTTGAAGGATTACAGAATCTATTTCCCCGGCTACAAAAAGATTGACATCAGTACAGATGTGACATTTAATGAAGACACATCATACAACAAATCCAGAAATAGACATGCTGAAGAACTTGAAGAAGCAGAATCACCCAGAATTCATGATACAACCATGAATGAAGAAACTCAAGAAGAAGATCGAGAATATGAAGAACCACAAAGACCTGTAGATCCACCTCTGTAGAAGAATCCTCATAAGAGGAAACCTGCTTGGGTACGTGAAATTATCCAAGGTGTGGAAAGGTACGGGGATCAAGAAGAGAATCACAGAGAAAGAAAGAGGACCAGATCCTGCTCTAGGTATGTAGCCTTACTATGTGATTTCATTGATAAAGAACCTTCCAGTTATGAAGAAGTGGTGGAACAAAAAGAATGGAAGGATTCTATGATCGAAGAGTACCAATTGATCATGAAGAATGATGTTTGGGATGTTGTCCCAAGACTAGAAGGGAAGTCAGTTGTAAATTCCACATGGATCTACAAGATCAAGCATGCTGCAGATGGTAGCATTGAAAAATATAAGGCAATATTTTTGGCTCGAGGTTTCTCTTAGAAAGAAGGAATAGACTATGAAGAAAGATTTGCACCTGTAGCTAGATACACTTCCATCAGATTAGTACTTTCTCTGGCTACAGTAATGAAATGGAAGATACACTAGATGGATGTCAAGACTACCTTCTTGAATGGTCTAGTGGAAGAGGAATTGTATGTAGAACAACCACTCGGTTTTGAGACACATGACAAAGAGTCTCATGTATGCTGATTGAAGAAATCCCTGTACAGTTTGAAACATGCACCCAGGACTTGGTATGGCAGAATTGACAGCTTTCTATCTAGTTTGGGCTTTACCAAAAGTAAAGAAAATTCCAACCTTTACTACAAGGTTGAAAATGGCAACCCAGTGATGCTTCTACTGTATGTAGATGATCTATTTGTGATAGGTATGGATGGGTTGATTGCTGATACAAAGAGAAAGCTTGCTGCTGAGTTTGAAATGAAGGAATTGGGTATGATGCATGATTTTCTAGGTATGGAGGTGTGGCAGAGTGCAGATGGAATATTCCTTGGACAAAAGAAGTATGCAGTACAGATCCTGAAGAGGTTTGGGATGATGGACTGGAAGGCTATGGCCACACCTATGGCATCGAACCTGAAGCTATTGAGTGATGCTTCATTAGAGACAGTTGATGCTATGATGTATCATCAGATGATTGGGTCCTTGATGTACCTGATGTGCACGAGACCAGACATTTGCTTTGCTGTGAACACCTTGAGCCAGTTCTTGACAGATTCGAGAAATGTCCACTTGATTGTTGCAAAGCATATTCTGAGGTAACTAAGGGGTATAGTTGATTATGGCCTGAATTACGATGCAAATCAGAAAATTAACTTGGAGGGTTATGTTGATTCAAATTGGGTAGGTAGTTCCATCAATAGGAAGAGTACTTCAAGATGTTGCTTCAGTATGGGATCAGGCGTGATCTCTTGCTTTAGCAGGAAGAAATCTCGTGTGGCACTAAGTACAGCTAAAGCAGAGTATGTCACAGCTTGTTCACCTAGTTTTGAGGTAGTATGGTTGAGGAAGCTATTGTCTGATTTATTTGATCTCCAGTTGGATGCTACTTGTATACATTGTGACAACTAGAGTTGCGTGAAATTGTCATAGAATCTAGTGTTCCATGACAAGTCGAAGCATATCGAGATCAAGTATCACTATATCAGGGATATGGTGCATAGGGGAGTAGTGAAGCTCCAGTATGTTGCGAAGGAGGAATAGATAGCTGATGTATTGATGAAGCCATTGGCTAGGCTGAAGTTCAAGTACTTCAGGGAGAAGCTTGGTGTTCTCCAGATCAAGGTTTCCTTCAAGGGAAAGTGATGAGATGCATAGCCATTATGACACAGTGAGAGGATTGGTTCCTTCCATGATCAGATGTAAGGGCTCAGCCATTCTGTCATGGTCAAAGGATTTAGGTTCCTTCCATGTCAGATATGAGTGCTGGCCATTCTGTCAAGTAGGAAAAATATAAGGGGAACTGCCATTTTGGGAATGGAGGCACCTGGTCATTTACCAAGAAAACTTAGTCTAGGATGTGTTCCCACTTGATCAGATGTAAGGTTTGAACCATTTTTTCATGGCTAAAGGATTAATTTCCTCCCATGTCAGATGTGAGTGTTGGCGATTCTATCGAGTAGGAAAGATGTAAGGGCAACTACCATTCTCAGAATGGAGGCACCTAGTTAGTTACTATGTAGCTCAGTCTGGGACTGGGGGCCATTCTTATGTGATGGTAGGATTAGTTCCTACATGATTAAATGTGAGTGCACGCCCTTTCAATGCAATGTGTTTACACATGGTTGAATGTAAGTGCAGAGCCTTTTTGACAAGATGAGGTTGGATATAAGTGTTGAGACATCCTGGCGCGATGTGTTTACACATGGTCAGATGTGAGTGTTGTGCCTTTCTGACAAGAGGGGGTCAGATGTAAGTGCACTGCCTTTTTGGCAAGATGGGTTCGGATGTAAGTGTAGAGCCTTTTCGATGTGATGTGCTTGCACATGATCATATATAAGTGCTGATATTTCTAACAAGATGAGGTCATATGTGAGTGGTGGGCCTTTTTGACAAGATGCGGTTAGATGTGAGTGCTGGGTGTGCCTTTCTGACAATATGTCGGTAGATGTAAGAGCTAGGTGGGCCATTCTGACTTAAGTGTCAGATATAAGCGCTGATGAAAACCTACATGAAGGGTAGACCTATAGGATTGAGTCTATAGAACTTCATGTGATGAGAAGAATTGAGATAGCACCATTACGAGATAGTAGATGATGATCTAGACTTGATGATGATCTAGATCAAGTGATCCAGATGAGATGATATAGACTTGATGATGATCCAGATCAAGTGATGATCTAGTTGTGATGATGATCCAGACTCGATGATGATCCAGATCAAGTGATCTAGATGTGATGATGATCCAGACTTGATGATGATCCAGCAAAGATGAGGCAGTAGCCATTATGATGCATGTCCCATGGTGAAGAAGACTTGAAGAAGAAGATGAATTGAAGACTCAGAAGACTCAGAAGACTTAGAAGATGAAGAAGAGAAAGAAGACTTGAATATGACGAGATGATCCAGTTGATGCTGAGAAGAAGATGAGTGCTGAAAATTGTCTCGAAAGAATACCTTCCTAGTTAAGAGGGAGTGTTGATGTATTTGTAACTTCAGAATGTATTCATCTATGTATATTATGTCTTGTAACCCAATGTTTATTTTGGGATGTATCTATTATGTAATTGAGTCATGTTGTCATGCCTTGATGTTTTGATTGGGAGGATAAATAATGTAAACATGTCATGTCAAGTCATTGTGGGTAACCCTTTGATTGTCTAAGGGTTAAAGTCCCCGCAGTTCCAGGGCACTAGGGTTATTAGACTCTCCTAGTAGAGGTCAGCCCTAGTAGGGTTTTAGTCATGCCAGGATTAGTATAAATAGAGAACTGGAGTCTCTATTTAGCACACAACTCATACACACTCAAGTTTAGTGCATAGTTGAGGAAGGAGAAGACACTGGGGCTAGATAAGAAGAAGGTTACTACTGTCGAGAGATCACTTACTGTATTGGGCTTGTCTATTTTGGTGCTAATTCTATCTTTGAGGAAGTTGTAGGGTTTTCTCCATTTATGGTTTCCCTGAGGAAAAACACTGTGTTCATTGTCTCTTGTGTTTGATTGCTGTGCTTGTTATTCTCTCAGTTAAAGATCCTAATAATGCTAGCTTAATGTTGAAAAATAAAGCAGAAGAGGAAGAGAAGCGCATGATTTATAATGGTATAAACATGGTTTAGATGACAAACCACGAGTTGTGAGTCCATAAAGACTACTAGATTATGAACATCGTGGGAGATAGCTTCAGTCAGAAGACCTATGGCTGCTCGATACTCGGTGATGTTATGGGTAGCGGGAACAATACAAACCACTCCTGAATTGACCAAATCTTCATCCAGAGAATAGAGGACCCAAGCAGTTGAGGCGAGATTCAAGGTGTGGTGGCAAGCACCATCAGCAAAGACATAGAAATCCATCTGCTTTGCATGACCAAAACATGGTATAAATAGATGTGGACACTAAACTCAAAACCATATTGAAAATACTAAAAGCACACTGAAAGTCAAGCAATATACATATATACAAGATAATATCCAAGAAATACCTAGGCATACTACCTCTTTAGGTACAACCCATTGCAAACTTTCCCTAAATGGATTCCATCATAGTCAATGAGCTCGTAGGCCCCTTTCTCTAAAACTTTAGAAATGACGAAAGGACCATACCACATGGACTCGAACTTTCATTTCCCTATTTTGTCATATCTCTAGTCATAAGTCAAAACTAGGTCACCCTCATTAAAGCCACGAGGTTGGATGGATTTATCATACTGCACCTTGATGCATTTTTTATGTGCCTCATTAGACAAGGCAGCATCTCTCTGAGTCTCATCAAGGTTATTCAAGTATGTTATGATATTTAGACACTTAGGTGTTAGTTAAGATCAACTTGTGTAATATATCCATTAGGTAAAAGTGTGTTTCTTTAGTAAGCATTAGTATGCATTTGTAAATATTCTAATACGATGGTCACAATATGTTATATACATAGAGTGATCTAACGGTTCAACTTCTCTTAGATCATACCTACCATTGATCCATGGCTTAGCACCCATTTCGTCTATGATCTCTATTTAAAGAGCATAGAGGGTCCTTGGCTAGTTGATCGATTATGAGAAGCTCATGTAACTTTTTTTCTTTTGCATAATAAATTGCTCCAAGTAGCTATTTGGCTGGGGCTATGGAATGTTCCCTCTCAAGGGTTTTAACCACGTGAAAAACATCAGTGTGTTGATCTATGATCTGTTTGTGTGAAGTGATTGCTCAAGGTGTTCTGTCTTTTGGGAGTACCCTGTGCACCTGAACATGGTATTAGAGCTGAGGTCTTAGGTTCAATTCCCTCGAGGTACGCCAGAGGTGGGGTGTAGGAGTATTGGGTACCTCCACATGGTATAACCAGCACACCTCTGGGAATATAAAACAAGTGGAATAACCGCCACTCCTGGTCATAGGACCTTGTGTTGGGTTTCAAATGTTCACCAACATCTGCATGTTTTGGTGTAATGACAAACCTTACATTGGGGGAATTCCGAGAAATCCTTAAGAAACCTTGTTTGTCTCCTCAATAAATCATTATATGGCCTTAATCAAGATCCTAGAGCTTGGTATGCCAAAATGGATAGCTTTCTCCTTGACACTGGTTTTTCTAGATGCCATTCTGACCCCAATTTCTATACCAAGAAAGTATGAAACCATCTCGTCATACATGTTCTTTATGTTGATGATCTTATCCTTACTGGTAGTGACCCTAAACTTATAACCCATGTGAAATCCAGTCTAAAGCAAAATTTTGAAATGTCAGACTTAGGACATTTGCATTATTTTCTTGGTCTCCAAGTCTTGCAAACCAAAGAAGGAATCTTTCTTTCCCAGTCTAAGTATGCTTGTGACCTTCTTCGTCGCTTCCACATGGAATATTGTAAACCAGACCCTTCTCCCTTCCAGTCTGGAGTCAAACTTTTTTCCACTTGTACTTGACTCATTCTCATCCTGACATTTCCTTTGTCATTGGTTGTGTTGCCCATTATATGCAAACTCCTCATGAAAGTCACTAGAAAGAAGCAAAAATAATACTTTGATATATTTGAGGTATAATTTAGTTTGGGATTCATTACAGTACAGGGGGGAAACCTTTGTTGGTTGGTTTCACTAATTTAGATTGGGCCGGTGATCTTGATGATCGAAAGTCTATTGCAGGTTATGTTTTTCAGTCTAGGATTTGGACCTGTCACTTGGGTTTGTAAGAAACAACAAGCTCTTTCTCTTTCTTCAGCAAAATCATAATATCAAGCTGTAGTTAATGCCAGTCAGGAATCTTTATGGCTTTGACATATCGTTTCAGAGTTTGGATTCGAGCAGCAGCAGCCTACTCCACTATGGTGCGACAATCAAAGTGCCATCAATATTTCCAAAGATCTAGTTCTACATCAACGCAGCAAACACATTGATCTACACATGCACTTCATTAGAAATATTGTTCATGATATTGTTATTGAAGTTCTCTATTGCCCTATAGATGATCAAGTTGTAGACATCTTCACCAAGTCTCTTACATAAGTGAAGTTTTCTAAACTTCGGTTTATATTAGGAGTTCAGGAATGTGTCCTTAAGGGGGGGTAGGCTCTAATGCCTCCTTCCTTCTCCTAATAGTGTCACTTTTGTAAATCCTTCAATCCTATCCTAAGTTTTTCTTAAGGGGGGATGTTAGGATATTTAGACACTAAGAAGTTAGTTAAGATCAACTTGTGTAATATATCCGTTAGGTGAAAGTGTCCTTTTTTACTATGCATTTGTAAATATTCTAATCCGACGGTCACAATATGTTCTAGACATAGAGTGATCTGACTATTCAACTTCTCTTAGCTCATACCTACCATTGATCCATGGATTAACACCCGATTGGTCTATGATCTCTATTTAAAGAGAATAGAGGGTCCTTGGCTAGTTGATCGATTATGAGAAGCTCATGTAACTTTCTTTCTTTTGCATAATGAATTGCTCCAAGTAGCTATTTGGCTGGGGCCATAGACTATTTCCCTCTTGAGGGTTTTAACCACATGACAAACATCAATGTGTTGATCTATGATCTATTTGTGTGAAGTGGTTGCTCAAGGTGTTCGGTATTTTGGGAGTACCCTGTGTACCCGAACAAAGTACAAAATATTTCTTCCTCTACGGAAGTGTCTGGGAGAAGTTCAATGGCAAGTTGTAAAGACTAAATATGACATTGAACTGGTAAGACAGCTTCGAGTCCATAGACAAGCTGGAATGGCATGAAACCAGTAGTTGTTTTCACCGAAGTCCTATAAGCCCATAGAGTAGAGAAAAGAACATGGTGCCAGTTGGATTTATGATCTCCAACCATCTGACAAAGCATAGTTTTAAAAAATTTGTTAATGGCCTCTACGTGACCATTAGCTTGTGGATAATATGGTGTAGAGTTTTCATCATGAAAACCTAGCTTGGCACTCAATTTCTCCATCATTTGATTACGAAAATGTGATCCGTGATCAGTAACGATGGACTGCGGGGATCTAAATCTAGCTATGATATGATTGAACAAAAAAAGAGCAAAATTCTTACCATCTTCTGCATATGTAGGCATGTCCTGAGCCCATTTTGTAAAATAGTCCACAGCTACGATGATGTAACCATGCCCCCCGGCTGAGGTAGGCTTACAATGCATAAAGTCAATCCCCCACTTGGAAAATGGGCCAATGGCAATGACGGGGTGTAGTGGAGGAGGATGTGTGCACTTTTTGGGATAAAAATGTTGACAAGGTGGGCATTTCTTAACAGCCTCATGAAAATATTTGAAGACTGAAGGCCATAAATAGCTAGCACGAAGGATTTTCTGGGTTGCAGCCATCCTAGATAAATGACTGCCACATGCTCTGGAGTGGAAATAATTCAACACATGTTCAGCCTCCTCATGGGTGAGGCATCGCCAAAGAATAGAATCAATCCCATATCTATACAAGGTATCATTCAAGATGAGGTAGTATTTCGCGTGGTGATGGATACAGTGGCAATTGTCATGGGATAAATGTGGCTGAAATCATTGTGTTTGGATATAAATAAGAAAATATCCATACCATGGATCGGTAGTACTGATCAAGAATAGAAATTCATCGAGAAATGAATCATTGGGCTCAGATTCCACTGCAACATAGGGAAGATCACACATGATCTCAGCAAAGACCAAGGATTTCTTTGATGTGGCTTTGGTGAATTCCAGATCAAACTCCTGTAGTATGACTATCCACTTGCCCCTGAATACCTGATGAGTAAGGATGTAATATATAGGGTTCTAGTCTTCCAATACCGTGGTTGTGCAGAGAAAAATGTAGAGACAAAAAATTTGTACAAAAATGACTGTGGCCAATGCTAACTTCTCGACACATGAATATCGGGTTTCAGAATCCATAAGATTCTTACTCGCATAGTAAATCATGTGCTCCTAACCATTGGTATTTTCCAACACCAAAACCATAGCAATGGTAGTAGTGAAGGAAACAATATACAAGAGAAAGACCTTTGAATAATCTGGGGGTTGTATCACAGGTGGATGAGTCAGAGCATGTTTGAGATTATCAAAGGCACATTGGGCTTGGTCATCCTGAAATAAAGGAGAGTCCTTTTTGAGGAGATGCATATAACCATGCATTTTATCTGTGAAATTGCACATGAAACAGTGGATAAAGTTTTCCTTCCCTTGTAAACTTTTGAGTTCAAGGAGATTAGTTTGGGTTGCTAGAGCCAAAATGGTGGCAATTTTCAAAGGGTCAATCCAGATGCTATCCTTCGAGACCACAAAGCCTAACATACGTCCTGTTTCAACACAGAAAACAGATTGATGCGGGTTGAGCCATATATTATAATGACAACATCTTAGGAAAATGTCTCTAAGATGACCAAGGTGGTCCTCCCGTCACTGTGAATGAGTAGGGAGGTCATCAAGGTATGGTTCAACAATATGTTTAATATCGTGAAATGCATAGGAAATCGCACGCTAGAATGTGGCTCCATCATTTTTCAAGCCAGAAGGTAACTTCTTATATGCAAAGGTTCCCCATGGTAAAATGAATGCTATCTTGTGTTGATCGATGGGTAATATCTCAATCTGATTATAGCCACATAATGCATTCATAAATGAGAAGATGACACTTCCAGCACAGTTGTTGATAATCGAATCGATGTGTGGAGTAGGAAAGTTGTCCTTGGGACAAGATTTATTCAAATCCCTAAAATCGATACAGACTCTAATGGAGACCTTCTTTTTATTGACAGGGACAACGTTCGATACCCATTTCATTAGGGGTATTGGATAAATAAACCCAACTTTGAGAAGTTTCTCAATTTTAGCTTTAACAGCTGTAGCCTTCCGTGGATGGATTTGTTTTAGTTTTTTCCTGACACGATTGTCCGTGGGATAGGTTTCAATCTCATTGACCACAATGGATGGGTCAATCCTTAGAATTTCTTCATATTAATAGGCAAAAATATCATGGAATTCTTTGAAAAGTGCCTTGTATGCTTCAGATTCATCTGTCGAGCAGTTCTCCCCAATGTGAACATGCTCGATGGTACCAGGCTTGGATGATATGTTAATTGGATTTTCCTGAGTAATGTTGCAAAGGTTTCCTTCAAATTTTGTGTCTTGCAACAATATGGGACTTTGGGGTACGTTGACAATATCAACAAAAAACAGGGATGCATAATCATTGTTAACCAAACTAGTGTTGGGGAGGAACATGGATCTATGATGGTGATCCTCCCAAATGGACTCATCTGTACTCATGATATCCATAATAGACTCATCAGAAGGAAAATTATTAGAGAGATAATCTAGAATAGGAAGAAATGGTTCTACCCAGTAAGGTAAATGGTAAGGATCCGAAGCCACTAGGTGAAGGTCATTAGTGTAATCATCAGAAAGGGTTTGAATGGTGTCATACAGTCCTTTGTGTGAACTCAAAGAGGTGGAATCAACAAATTTTTTTCCCTTAGGCCCACAATCAAATGAGGAAATCATATGGACTGTCACGGAATCTGTGTTAGGAGGAGAGGATGGAAAAATCCCCATAAGGGATGAATCCTTCAACATGCCTACCCCAATCGACTAGTAAGGAGGAGGGGACTGGCCCAACATGGGGATGTTATTAGCCATAGAGGTAGTAACATCTGGAATACAGAAATCAAGCTGGTCTACAGTAACAATTCTCCCTATATGTGGAAATTGGACTATTCGAAAAACTGTTGAAGCGACAGCAGTCATGGCATAAAACCAATTTCTTCCTAGAAGGAGGTTGTAATCTAACAGGGAATCTATCACTTCTACTTGAATAGAAACAGTTTTTCCCCCAAGCTCAATTGTGATAGCTGATATGAGACCATCGGGATGGAAAACTCATCCATCAAAGGCCTTGAGAGTCACAGGTGATGTTACAAGCTCGAGAGAGCCGAGAGCTCTCCAATAAGATAGAGACAAAACCGAGGTCGAATCTCCTTCATCTAGTACCATTATAAAAACCTTCTTTCCCACTACTTTTGTAATGATGTGAGAATCAAGTTTATGAGGTAGCCTACACTTATAGTTCTCAATATTGAAATGAATCAAATTATTATTATCCAGGTCTAAAGCTCCAAATGTCGTTAATAAGTTTTAGCGCTGTGTATGACAACTTTGGAGTACTTCTAAGGTAGACATTGCACAAGGTTCCTGAGTGAGATATTCAACTACATTATAAAATTGAGCAACTTGGGAATTAGGGTTGAATACAACCTTCTGAAGAGTACTCTTGGGTGGACGCAAAATCATGTCAAGAGTAGGCTTCTCGATGGTTAGGGGAATAGTAGACGAGGATTTAGGAGAACCAGTAGAGGGGGATTTCCCTAAAGAAGAATGATATTCTTTTTTGTCTATGGGTTTTTCATAATTATGACTTTGAGTTTGCAAATTAATATTATCTGAGGACATCATATGAATTTCCTATGACAAACTAGAATTTCCCTGATTAGACATGTGGTCTATCAGTTGTTGTTGAGAGGGAAAAAATCCATTAGTACTATAGGTGTAGGATTTGATTTAAGAAATTGGAAGATTTCATCGCGACAGGGACACTCTTTTATGACATGGTCACCTCCGCATAGAAGACATGGATATTTTCCTTTTATCTTCCCTTTATCATTATCATTATTGGTTGGTCTTGGATTCTTCTGTTCGTTTCCGGGGTTTTTATTCTCATTTTTACCCTTCTTTTTATTATTACCCAAGGTTTGAGTACTTTGAATAGAATTGACCTTGGAAGAAACCTTAGGATTCGAAGGAGTAGGGGTGGAAGTATGGGGTTGCTTGCTAGGTTTCACTACTAATGAGGACTGGATTGAACCAACAATCCCATCAACAGGTACTTCTGCTGGTGGCTTAGTGGGATCGATGCTTGGGAAAGGAGCTTGAGGAATCAATTCATAAAGATTTCCAGACTAGGAATAGACCAATTCTAGATACTAGAATCGAATCATAGCCTACTCTTCAGTAACGACACCGCCCATAGCCACATCTCAAGAAATAGGAGGTAACAAATATTTGGTAAACCAATTAGCTAATAACTGATCTAGAATAGGGGCCTTAATAAGCCTTCTCCGCCTTCTCCACTCATGGATATGATCGGATATGTGGGTGGAGGTGTTCTATTGTAGAGAAGTTAAGAGATCAGTACCCATTTCATAACAGATAGGGAGCTGAAAGTGTGTAAGAAACACGGTTTCCAAAAGCCAAAATCCACAAACGAATGTTGTGGAAGTTCAATGTACCACTTCGCGACCGTACCGATCAAACTTCGCTGAAAAAGTGGTAACCAAACTGAATCATCCATGAGGGAGTTTTAACAACAGCACATATGGAATGTCATAACATGGTTTTTTGGATCATTTCCCTGCTTCCCATCGAACTTTGGGATGTCCGATGGTAACTTTATTGGAATGGGAGGCCACGAGGGATTGTGTCGAATGGGGTCATTAATCAACTTGGACAAGTCACGAATGTCTAAAGTTGGTAGGAAAGGTAATTAATAGGTATTTTGCAAATACTGGTAATATTGATATGGAATATAATTACCAGTAGGACTGTAACTAGACTAATAGATAGGTTGTTGTGACGAAGATCTACCAGAGAATCCACCCACAAGGGGTTGATTTCTAGGATCATGACCATTAGGACAACTAGGGCCTCCAAGAGGAGGACCACCAGGACCTCCTGGACCACCAGAACCATTGGGACCACCAGGACCATCGGGACCACTAGGAGGCAGACCACTAGACCCTCCAAAGCCACTAGGAGGTAAACCTCCATAGCATCTGAAACCACTAGGAGGAGGGCCACCAGACGTTCCAGGGCCATTAGGGGGAAAGCCACCAGGGCCATTAGAACCATAATGAGGAAAGCCACCTGGCCCTTTAGGCCCATTAGGCCTCTTAGTCCCCTTAGGGGGAGGACCTCCATGAGGCAGTCCTCCAGCACCTCCCGTAGTATGTATGGGTATCCCCCCATGGATGGCATGTAAGACCAGTTAGGCTACCCTCATGGCATGAAAGTATTACTAGGGTATGGAATTCTAGCATAAGGTATTCCTGTATGATTGGATGGACAACTAATATTTCTTACAGGTATTTGATAACCATAACCTCCAAAAGATTGAATGGTTACACGTTATGCCCCCAAGGGCTGACCTGAACTAGATGAGGGATTAGCCATATTAGTATGGGTGGGAGGGACATAAACTATAGATTTTTCTATATTAGAAGTCTGTCCTTGACTAGGTACAATTTTGGTGCCAAATAACATAGGTCGTGTTGGGGGTTTCCCCCCAGCACTAGAAGGTAATGACGAAATGGGAATTGAAGGTTGGGCCCCAGGTGCAAAAGACCTGGGAGGATTAGGAATAGACATAACATAGGAGGTGGTGGGGTTGAAAATTTGTCCTAGGTTGTGTGGAGTCACTGTGTGATCTATAATCGGTTCAATGGGTCTCATAGAATCGACAAGTGAATGATGTCCCACAGGAACAGCTGCGGAATGTGGTGGTGGTGTGCCCAATATATCATCTATTTTCTTCTGAATATCCTGTGCACAGAGAATGGTTTCCTGCTATTTTCTATGTTCTTCTTCATCTGGAGAAATCTCTTCAGAAAATTTTAAACGAGTGCCAAATGAGGCAATGGCCTATCCTATAGAGGTATCCCAAAATGAAGCATTAGGACCATATTCCGAACGGATAGTATCATCAACATGACCTTCTATGGGAGAATGGAATGAGGCATTTTACCGAGAAGGTTGTTGGACCAAGGGATGTGAGTGTGAAGCATATGGTCCTCCACTTTATACAACCACATTATCTCCCACTTGGGAGGTGGTAGCAGCTCCTTGGTCGATAGCTTCCACTAGATTTTCTCCTAGACTAGGAATAAAATAGGGTGGCAAGCCCCGTACTCTTCTGGACTGTCTTAGTTCAACCAGTTTGTACAGTTCCTATCTAACATAGGGTCTAAAAAACTAGAAAGCACACCAAAAAATTTCCCTACACAAGCTATAGGTCAAATAAGCACACTTAAAATGACAGGAGGAGTTCAAATAGTCAGGTCTCTCACCAGGATTGTCAAGAAGGTTCCACTCATGATATACCTCTAGGGTACGTGCATAGTAATCTCCCTGAATTATGTTTTCAGTGTATGGCTCCAAGCATGACAACCAAATAGATTTTCTCAGATGGATAAGGTATCCTAGTGGGGTCTCCCCATATACTCAAGGTATTTGGGAGCTCGAATCGGTAGTAGTGTTGTCTAATGCATAATCATACACAAGGGGCCTTCCGATATACAATCAAGTACATGGAGTACCTTTCTATATACCTCAAGGGTACGTGAAAGGCCGTTCAATATACCGACAGTATGTGGAAGAACCACACGAGTCCCAGGATGTAATGTAGACAAATAACAACAACTCCTACGCTTAACGACGCCCGAACACATCTCTATCCTATCACTCAAATTTATATGTAAATTTTAACATATGACTACCGTTAATTTTAAAGTGGATGGTTAGGTGAATGCATGGTGTTTTGATAGAAAAAGTAAAACCATGCAATATGCGTATGCAAATATTTTACTTTACCATTCAGTATGCCTACCTACGGGAGGGAAAGAGAGTATTTTCTTTTGTTTCAAAACCAAAAATATTTCCAAACAACAATATTGAACACAAAATAAAAGACAAGCAACACTTTCCAAACTAATTTCTCTTTTCTGAAAGCAATAAGAAGGGGAAGAATCTCTTTTCCTAAAAGAAAAACAAGAAGCACTCTACATGCATATGCACTCTATTTTTTAATTTTTCTTAAAACATAGACAAATCTAAATTAAAAATACCATATTTTTGTTTTGATGAGATAGTACTAAATGCATAAGAGACAGAAGAACATAAAGATCTGGAAAGCTTGTAAGGCGAATTAGAGATCCAATGTCTAATGCTGAATGATGATACCCTAATCGTAGTCAAATTTTTTTTATTTATTTAAAGGAGATAAAAGAAGTTCTCTATGAAAACTAAAAATGAAACTAAGATTCTAATCAAATGTTTTTCTTTCAATCTATATAAAATAAATGAAAAGATATCTTACTAACACCCTAATATTTTCAAAAAACAAGAAGCCTTTTCACAATCGCAACCAACAAGCACAAAAGTGAATGAACAATCAATAAGCCTAACCTAGATTTTGAATTTTCCAATCAAACCAATCTTTAACCATAAAATTTCAAACCACAAGAATCAGATTCTAATAAACAAGCCTAACAGTGCAAGGCTGAAAGAAAATCAACTCATTTTTTTTTCAAAAAATGAGAAAAAAGAGGTCTTGGAATGATGCCTACCTGGCACCGCACTACAGGGGTCTTGCCAAAGTGGTTTTGGACCAGCACCACTTCCCACCAGCAGGACTTAGGAGGTGGCACCATGTGCCGCTAACTAGGTTCAGGAGGTGGCACCACTTCTCAACAACTGCATAAGTGCAGTTCCCTGAATAAATACAAAACATAAAGGAGGATGATAGATCAAGTCAGAAAAAGATCAGATCAAGGTAAAAACTGATAGATTGAGAATAAAAGAGAGCATAAAACGTCGAAATAATTCATATCTAGACAGATCTGGAAGTTTCAAACCAAAATCCACTAAGTTAGATAGCAGATCCGACTGAAGAGAGTTGGAGAAGGAGCCTGGATTCGGACAAGAGTTGAAGAACTAACAAAGATCAGATAAACTTATACATATAATTGTTCCCCAGCAGAGTCGCCATATTTGTTAGAAGGAATATTTCACCTTCTGTAGAAAGAATTTGTTCCTCTGGTCTGAATGGTTTAGATCCAGAACAAATGAGTGAACGACAAAGGATGAAGACCCTCCCTAGATGTTGTAGACACCTAGAATATCGCTTCGATAGTGAACCTATGTACCTGCAATCAGATCAAACATACAAACACATCAAATCTACTAGAACATCATTTACTTATCCATGTTAGTGACTAAGGAATCTAACAACATTTACATGCAAAATAAAAACAATAGTAATGTGGGATGGAAATCATCTTTGCATTAAGATGAATGGAGAATTTTACAACCAATGAATCCTTAGTGTCGACATGCACCTCAATGAAATCAACACTTTCATCGCCATAAGCTTCAACTTCGCTCTCTATGATCTCAAATGGCTTGGGCCAAGTGGTTAATTCAACAACATAACAATACCTCCATAGTTCTCTCTCTTCAACCATGGATATGACCTTTTATTTATAAGGATCAATGGATAGGTATGGTTGAGAGATTTGTGGGTGAGGTGGCCTCTAAGATCCTATGATGGGGGATCTCGAGCTCAAATAACCCACTATGATAGGGATAAGGGAGCACACGACACTCATGATCTAGAAGCCTCGAGAAACTTCTCTTTTCCCCATTTTACCCAAGGTACCACTTTTCTCCTCTTATGACAGAGTGGTTTAGGTTAAAAATGCTTATGGACCAAAGGCCATATGCGGTGGCACTACTTATGGAAAACAAGATATAGGTGGTGCGAGCAAGGTACCACTCATGGTTAACGAGAAAAGTGTGGTGCTGGGTAGTTTTATGTAATGTTAACAAACAACATGGGTTTCCACTCTAGATGTTGGGATTAAGGGAAAATATGTAAGTCAAGGGTCTTATCACATGGTGGTGACAGGATTTGGGTATAACAAAAACATATTTAGGTAAGGTGATCCAAGGTACCACATAGGTATTCCCAACATGAGCATGGGTAATGTGAGATGAGTCATTATTGGCATCCCTTATACTCCTATGGGGGGGTACAAAAGGGGGATTTTAAAAATAGGTGTCACTGAGTGGGTTAATGCTAGGTCAATTCCACAGCTAGTAAGGAGTATCGATGCTAAAGTGGAGAGCGGTTGTGACTTATATTTAGATGGGAACATAGTGGATATCATACCATTTGTAGAGATAGAGATCTCTGGTGGAGGGCCTTAATATTCCCTTAACAAATTGGAGCTTTTGTAGATACCCTTACCAATATCAACCTTCTTGGGAGATGTTGTCAATCTTGTGGTGGGTATGATATTATATGAATTTGTATTAGCGTGTGGGTCATTGTAGTTGAATTGGTAAAGGGTGACAATATTCCCTTATTAGGGAACATCACAATTCAGAATATTGATGAGGAAACTTCCTTCATGATGTACATGTAATTACGTCCCAACAAAATGTTGTGGTCGAGTTGTACCATTTTACCTCCTAGATCAATGGGTATATTATAGTATAGTCCTAAAGGTTTCGATGGCCTCTCATCATAAGAACGAAGAGAAGTGGATGTGGAGACCAAATATGGTGAACCCAGACATTTCCATACATGAGTGGACATGACTCACATAAGTCTATGTTCCTTCATCAATTATTCATAGATGGATGATGATGTTCTTGAATGTGATAGTAATGTCAAATGAGAGTAACGAGGGTAGTCATAGTTCTCTTTTATCAAGTTTGAATGTCATAAGATTTGAATCCAAAGGGTTGACAATGCTTGATGCACTAAGTAGTGCCTTCTTTTGGGAAGGGAAATATTGGAGAAATTCCAATGTCAACATGGAAATTAATGATTGAGCTATATCATCTATGATACTATAGTTTTGGGAATATTTAATTTGAGTATTTTTTATAGTTTGTCTAAGAAAGTCCTTAGGGATCATAGGGATCTAGTAACTGATTGGATGGGGTATATACAGAGTCCCACAAGAGGTGGTGGGGACATCGTCTCCTTGTATAGATTCAACCATTCAATAACTTTTATCATGGGTTTTAAGGCTAACCAATTTTGCATTCATATAAATATTCTAAGAAGTACCATCACTTGGAGGGTATGGATCTTGTTCTTCAGTAACTACACCTTGATTGGAAAATGGTTTTTGTGACAAAGTTGTTTGGGTTCCTGGTACATTTGGTGATTGAGGAGGATTGGTTGTGGTCAAATTCTTTGCTTCAAGCATTTTTTTGCACTTATGTATTAATGGGAAATGGTGTGTGAAGTGAATATACTCTTGATGCATGGAGAATAGATAGTTAGTCCCGATGTTGGAATTATTTCCCTCTTTTGGGATGTTGTTTTCCTCTTCATTCTAGTTACCCATGTTCTAGTTTTGGGAGGGGGCTTTCCTCCTTGTCCCTGCTGCACATTTTTCCTATTCTTTCCTTTATTCTTCCCTCGGTTCTGAGTATTCAAGGTATTATCCATGTTTATCTGCTCAAATATCTTTATTTTCTCTGTGGGAGAAGGTTGTACTAGATATACCCCCATTTAAGGCATAAGGGAAAGACTAGGATGACCAAGAAATGGAAAATAAGGATTTTATCCGGCTGGGGGAAGATATGTGTTAGGTGCCCCATATGATGTAAAGGTAGGATAAGTATGTTCCATTTTTTGTGGCACTATCGAAGGTTCTTGTCTTGAATTTTGGTACATAGGACCATATGGTCTATAAGATAGTTGACCAAATGGAGGAGTTGTTGCGGATGAAAGCACCAATAATACAAGGGGTGTTGTTGGGTATTGTTTTTCCATAGTGGATGGTATGGAGATCATAGGTGGGGGGGGTTCCTTAGTGGGAAATATCCCCAGTGATCCCATCACTAGAATGTGATGTTCTTGATAGTGTCAATTTTAGAGAATGATGTTCAGGGGCATCTAATAGGATGGTATATAGACACCCATATTGTACATAAATGAGATTGAAATATTAGGCCTTCAAGATGACCTCTTATTTTGTTGTTGGAAAGTTGGTTTACACATATTTTCAATAATGGTTTGAATTGATTTAAGAAACCAGTCCGACAGAAATTGGGTCTTGATGTCTATTTTCCACATTTTTCGATGCATATGCCATTAATGGATATGATGTGTGATATGGGTGGAAGTTGATTTCCAAAGTTCCATGAGGATTTTGAGCCCAAGGTTGTGACATATGGGTAACTTAAAATAGGTTAGTAATAAATTAATGATTGACTCAAATGTGGAATAAGTCACTAATGAAATATTGACATACCATTTGGTCATTTTTCCTCTGAGGGTTCTCTGGAAGAGACAGAGGTGAAATGGGTCGTCGACGATGATATTGGAGGAACACTAAAGATGAAATTATATGACATGGTTTGTTGGGTAATCTCCTTTATTTCATTGAAATTTTGGAATATATTAGGGACATTTTGGAGGCATATCCATTTAAGTTTGGTTATGAAGAAATGGGTCATTAATCAACTTAGCTAATTTGGAGAGATTTAATGTTTTCATGAAAGGAATATTTGTATTGGTTGTTGGTCCCTCCATATTTTTATGTATGTTTCTCCCTCTAGGAGGTCATGGTGGTGATAATGGCACTATCTCCTCTCCCAAAGACGAAAAATATGGGGGCTGCTCCCACTAGGGGGTGGGGATGGAGTGTTTCTTCTTCTAAGTGAGGAGGAATCAAGGGGGGTTATATGATATCTAAGGGGCTAAAAGGGATATTTAAGAAAGGAACTTTATTTCCTAGATGAGCCCAACAATGTTTCTTGGGAATGTACCAATACAGAGTATCTCCCTCATGAACCATGAGGGGTAAATAGGGAAACTCTTCTATGGAGAGGAGAAAGTCCTTGCAGTTTGAGAGACTACCTCAAATTTGTTTGTTTCACTATTGTTATGGTCTATATGATGAATTGGGAGTGATTATTATTTGTTATAACAACAAATGAACAAATGTAAAAATATACCAACTAAAATAGGTTCAATATGGTGCAAATTAAAGTGAGTGATAGGTTCCAGAGTCTAGGTGTGAGTAGTCCCCAAGTTAGTTATTTTTAATTACAAGTTAGGTGATCTTGTAGTAAAAGAAAAAAAGAAAAAAATTCCCTATAAGACATAACATCTTTTACTAATTGGGCCTTCCAATATATTTCCCTTCAACGGTGATGAAATCTCACGACGTTTGGATAATGAAGGTATGATAGAGTCAGGTTATCAAGTCAAAAGTTGGGGCTATGTTTTAGAAGGGATAGAAACATATTCCAATCAAAAAACAATATCTTACTCATGATTCAATTACACTCACTATTTCTCCCTAGTGATATCCTAGGTTTTGACCACTAAGATACCTATGTCAAGTATGGGTAGGTGGTTCTTCTTGTGTAGTAAATTTGCATCTCTAAAAATAGTTGAGTGAGTCTTTGTGGAGAGAATATACATATATACCTTGTATTTCATGTCCTTAGGAACCAATCCTTGTTATTCAAGTTTATTTTTGACACGTGTTGATAGTAGGATAAAGTACCCTATAATTCAACAGTTATATGTCTCAAAATAATGTAAAAATATTGTTCGACGTTATTTGGATGCCTAGACCAATTAATCCTACCTAACTAGAATGTTATTTTGTGATATCCTATGGAGGATTTTAGTTCATTGGAGATTTACAAGTATAAGGTTGACTTTACAAGGTCCAAATTTGATTAATAAGTGTGAGAGAGGTATTTCAAACTTTCATATAATTATAATCAATCTATATCACTAAGAGTGCAAGATAAAGAGCATACTAGATGTAAAAGATTCTTTAGGTATTTCAGTGTGTGTTTAAGTGGAAATCACACATATGTTTGGAAAACAAATGGACTTGAAATTTGCAACTAACTAAAAGAGAATAAAATAACTATACATGGCCATATACTCTATTTCGACCCTTAACGAAATACCAACTTCTCAAGTATGCTTAAATGAAGTAAATGTGTGCAAAGGAGGTATTTCAAACCTATCACCTTTTATCTATTTATTTTCCATTATCACTAGGATTGCAAGGAAAAGAGAATACTTTGGGTAAAGGAATATTTATGTCCTTGTGTGAGGAAAGTGAACTAAACTATATTGTATAAAACAAAGAAATAAGCAAGAATACAAGTATTTATAACTAAATATATTCAAACGTAATTTGCTATACTACCAATTTCAATGAGATGGAAAGCATAATCATTCAGCCACTAGTGAATACTAAGAGGCTCGTCGAAAGATTCAAAGTATTTTAGCCTAGATATTTCAAGAAGTCACTTATTTACTACCTACCTTGGGCCACGTTAAATAATTACTAGAGAGAATTATACCGTGTGTGAGTTATATTTATTTTATTCACTAGGAATTCATTGGAACTGTAGATGATTTACAATAACAAAGACAAAAAGAAAGTAAGATAAAGAGTCATGTGGGTGTTATACCTAGAGTCACACAAATTGAGAAAGTAATGAAGAAAAAGTTGTGTGTGTTTAACGTACAGGTTAAAACACAATTCAATTATGAAAGTATCATGTCTATCCAGATGATTTATGTGCAATATAGTGCATATAAGAAGCCTAAAACCACGCTATTGATAAACAATTTCTCTTGTGCATAGGAGCAAAAAAGATTGGTTGTTGATAGGATGGACACTAAGTTCCTGAACCTACACAACAACCAAAATAAGTTATCTGAAAAAATACAACTTATCTAACATGTAATGAAAAAATAAGAGTAGATTCACCATAAACATTGTTGTCAGGAAAATAACCACAAGGGTGGACAACCTTACCATAGTGAGATTATCCTTGAGGTTGTAGAGAAATGACCCAATGTTGTGTTTGAAAATTCAATAATTAAAACTAGAAATGGACAAGAAAAATCTTGATTAGAACAAAATAAAAACAAAATAACAAGAACTAATTTGAAATAAAATAGGGGGTAAAAGATAAACCAGAAAACATGGAAAACGAGTGTGCCAAACCCAAGTTTTCATTTCCCAATGGTGCATCTAATTACAATAGTGTCACCTAAGATATGCAAGAATTAAGGGAATCTAACAATATCCCTCAGAGAGGTCCTCTTTTTACACACAATTACAAGATAACTTGGATAAAACAATGGAGGAATTTTTGTAACTTAGGGAAAGAGAGAAATGTACTTTTTAGTATTCCAATATGAGGGAGGAATGAGATTGAAAGAGGAGCTATCAATCATGATTCCAACAATATAAATTTTCTCTTATTGTTTCTTCTGGATTGCATGTCCATGGCTTCCATTATAAGCTGATTGGAGGCAAATAAACATCTAGATCCATATGTGAACACTCCATTATTTGAACCGGTCTCACAAGTACATGAGAGGGTCTATTTAATGCTCCTAATCATGTGAGGACTAGTTGTTCAAATTTTAGAGATAAGATAGCTGTTCTAAGAATTCAGTGCACCAAAAATATATGCAGTCCCACCATTTTCACAATCACATGGGTTTCAAGAGAAATCTCATGCAACTACGCTTGGGTGACTATACAAATAAGTCACACTAATAACATGTGCTTTATTTCTTTTAGTCATGTAGGTTTTTATTTTATTGCATTTAGCATACTAGGGATCAGTTCGTTTTTTGGATCTGATGAGCATGTTTTTGATAAGATGCATTCTGTATGTTGATGATTCCTTTATGCAATATTATCCTAAATGTTGCATGTATGAAAACTTTAAGCATTAATAAGGTGCATAAGAAAGGCCAAGAGAGTGAAGTGTCCATCTCCCTTACCTACCATGGGAAAGGGAGGATTATGTAATCAGTTGCTTTAAATGTTAATAAATCATATATGAGTTTGTTTTGTATATTATTTGTTGTTCCGTATTACTATTTAGTTGCATATTTTCTAGATTCTTCTAGTAGTTGTGGAAACTTCCTTATTATAGTTTGTTATGTTTCAGTGTTAATGAAGTGTTGACAATGTGAGAAAAGAGCCAATAAGTTACACTATCTAGGAAGGTGATATTATATATTCCCTCTATGGATGGGAGGCAATAGCATCACAAGGATGAGATCACTGAATGAGCATAGAGCCACAAAATTCTCTACCTTTGTTGGATGGTTTACAACATTTCAGTAGATGGGTGGAGTAATTTTGTTAGTTTGACAATCTAGATCAAGGTTCCTAGAGGTTGTATTTTCTAGACATGTTTTATTATTCAGTTATGATTCCTTATAGAAGAGATTGTAGTGATGAACTAGTATGAACAATTTATATCCAACATAGTATAAATTTGAGATAAAAAGCATCCTATCTGTAGTGAGAAATATAGATCTGATTCCTTCCAAAGTATTTGTGTAGGGTATTACCTCTTTTGGGTCACCCATTAGATAGATCATGTAGAGGGATATGAATTGAAATAATAGCATCAATTATCTCCTTGTTGATATGTGTACACTATGGGGGTGATTAGTCTTGTGTTTCAAGGTTCAACTATATCTAGGACATATGAGTAAGAGTGTTTGAAAAATCTAGTGAAGTAGCACTGTATTGACATAATGGATGGTGGAGAGGAGTATCATGCCATTATTTATCAAGAGTTTCATTAGTTTTACTGATTGGTTGTAGAATGAGATGTGGAATAGATTTTTCCTACATTTTTTCTTGTCTACATCTAGTCCCATGATCACATTGGATCAAGAGTGTTGCTAGATTGATTTGATTTTTGATAGATGTTAGTGTTGTGAAGGTGGGGAATTCCTATAGTCAGTCATGGAAGGATATAGAATCACTTCATGTAATATTTTATGTCCATGCCTTAATCTAGTTGGAATGTTGCAAAATAATAAAATATGTTGAATTTCCTTAGCACATTGATTGTGAAATGAAGAGATTAGGTGGCATAATTTCTCATGAGGGTTTATGTCAAAGAAGTTAAGGTATATGAAGCCATTGAAAATTTTAATCACATGAAGTATTAGGGTATAAATTTTAATTTTCCCTCAGGAAATGTCCTATTAACTGTTATACTAAAATCTTCTCACTTGATGGTGATGATGTGGAATGATGTTTTTACCAATGATATGACTTAAAATATGCTTATCAGTGGATTTCACAAGGAATATTGAGTGAATGAGGCTGTTGGTTCTATGGGAAGACCCGAGTTTACTGTAATGTACCAACAACACCCCTAGCTCATTGTCCCTTTCGGCGACAGGCCACGGAGCGGCATGAAGTCTCACCTGAAGTGATTCTAATGGGTTGTCCAAAGACTCAAGTGTCTTCAACCAGGTTCTGTAGCATCCTGGGTTCTCGTGGCTCTTCTTAGCCAGTGAGGTCTTTCTCCACGACGCACAGTCTCTCTTCCTCGTGAGTTATGACAAGGGAAGGACTCCTATCGCATCGAAACGACTCTGGTGATGCACAACTCTCTCTTCCTCTTAACCTGTGATTTGTGCTATCTCACACCGCAGCTCCTCTAACGGTGGGATATCATCTACTGTCAATGCAATATCCACTATAGTACGGCCTACTGCGACCCTCACAGTCCAAAGGCTATCGCACTGGATGGAATGACTTGGGTAACTTTCAATAAGGTATTAAACACTCTGACGTGAACTTCCACAGTTCAACACAATCTTCCCCAACTATACTTAACTGTTCGAATAAGTATACTGGAAACACTCTAACAGAATGACTTATTACTATGTGAAACAGGTACTGATAAACTCATGTGGAGATGCTTGATACGTGAAAATCCAACTTTAACCTTAAATAATGCTGTAACTGAATGAGACATACAGACATTTACTAACTGATATACAACACTCATGTAACAGATAATAGATATCAACTGAGTAAATCACAATCACATGAAATAATCACATAACACACTAGTTTTACATGGTTCACTTCCAGGGTAGAAGCTACGTCTACAGAACTATGTTTATTGTATCTTGAGAGAGTACATAGTTCTGCTGCAACCTGATGTGCAGCTAGAGATCTTATGGGTAACTCCACACTCTCTGTCAGGAGCCCTTCTCTCCTAGATTTCTTCTCTTCCTCTATATTGCCTTCTTACAATATTCTCTCTCTCTCTCTCTCTCTCTCTCTCTCTCTCTCTCTCTCTCTCTCTCTCTCAATCCATGCGGATTGTTCATACAAGCTCTATGAGCCAGCTGCTGGTTACAGTAAGATACTATAGACTGAATACAAAACCATAGTTCAACTCTATTACAATACAAGGTAACTATGAGCTAACAGACTAACTCGCTACAGGTTACCCGACTGGCTAACTTTTTACAATACAGTTTACATCTTACTAGCTAACCTTTTACAATACAAAATACATCCCTTTATAGGCAGCCTGAAGGTCTCTCCATTACAACACTATGGGCCTATCCAAACAGTAACCCAAAACCTTAACTAGTGATAGTCGGTCTATCTGTACTCGATATGCTGCTTTCCGTCACACCACAGCTCTCTGTAGTCTTCCATGCTTCTCGGCGCTGACCATGGGTACTGGGGGCCGCTTCCCTTTCTGTCCTTCGTCTTCAATTCCTTGGCCTCATTGCCCTTTTTCCTTTATGAGGGTAGCTGAGCCCTCTTTTCTTCTGCCGTTGCCTTGAATGTAGTGGGTGAGCTCTCTCTTCTCGGCCGCTGCCTTGACTGCAGTGGGTGGGCTCTCTCTTCTCAGCCACTTAAGTACTGTCGTCTTCGACTTCTCTGTCCTGATAGTCACAGTTTTCGGATATGATCTGCAGATAGAAACGTGCTATGGCATCGTATCTTTACCTTATCTCTTATATCTTCACCAAAACTATCTATCCACCAAAATGGTAGCTTCTCTTGTAGCTGCGGGACCCTACTCCAACAGTCCCCTAACACTTAGTTGTGGCTCATCCTCGAGCCAGTAACAGCGGGATTCTCCTACTGTAGCTTCTCCTTGTCTTCCTACAAAGTCTGTTTAAATTTGTCCCAAAGTCCTGCAACTTCATTCTGCATCGTTTCGACACACTCTTGTGCCACTTCAAGTGTAGCTTGACTAATGCTGGAGTCTTCTATTGCATTAATTTCACCTCTTCTTGTCGTGAACTCGTTAACCTTCTGCTCAAATACCTCGAATAGCTTTGTGATTTGTTCCTGATATGGTTGAAGTAGATTATTTATTTGTATCTCCTTTGCTCTCAACCGCTGGGCTTCATGTTGCAAGCGGTTCAGCTCTGTCGTATTTCTCATCTTCACAAGAGCTCCTAAACTCTTGAATTCTTCCTTCATTGCTGCTATGGAATTCTCTATCTGCTGAATGCTTTGCTGTAGTTCTACTCTCTCAGGATGCTCATTTAACTCCGACCATCTATTCGTTGCATCATCTAGCACTGACTGTGCATCATCTATGCGATATTTCATCTGTGTGGAAATGAGTCTAAAGGCCTCTACTCTCGCTTCCTTATCTACCAGGGGGGTGCTTGGTGCTCGAGCCTCAAGCTCAGCAATCTGTGTTTTGTGGCCTTCTTCCATCTCGGTTACTGTGTCCTCTAGAGCCTTTTCTCTGTCTGCAACTCTTCTTACCTTCTGCGTGAGAGGCAAGAAAAACTCAATGTTACATTGGGGTAACTCCAATGCGATGCTCTATAGGACCTGATTGAGATCGTGTTCTCTTGCTTCATATGTTCTTAACTCCTCCGCCTCTGTCTAAACACTCCCATGAGTGTGACATTCTTTTGTCTCAGCTGTGTGTTTTGTTTATAGGTCGTGAGCTCTCTATCTCTGAGCTCTGCACTTAGCTACTGCTGTATCATCTGTAACTGATCAACGTGAAACTCTACGAGGTTAACCTTGATAGGTTGCCTAATATGTATATGTACATCCATCATTGAAGTAGGGAATCAGATGCTCCCTGGTGGTATCAAGACTGTATTGATGCAATCCTTTGCCAAGATTTCTTCACGGGAAATCGACTGTGTTGAACTTTCTCCTGCGGGCGTCTTAATTAACTATGTGGATCATGGTAGTCTTCTCAGTTAGTGTTTTTAACTCCACAAGCTACTAATCTATCACCCCCTCCAGCTTTCCCTGCAATGCCTGCATCACCTAAAATGTGCCATCCATTTCATCCTTAAGCCTTGCTGCAATTTGTTCATAGTCATCATCTGTCAATGCAGTATTCAAAGGTAACTTAGTGGATTTCTTCTTTTTCCTCTTCTGTGTCTCTGGTGTCCCTTCTTCTCCATCCTTTTTCATCTGTGCCTCTGGTGGCACTTGCTGTGGATCTTTCCTCTTTTCTCCTGGTAATGGCACCTCTGTTGTATCCTGCGTCTGGGACCCCTCTTTGTCTTTGCCTTTGTCCGATGGGTCTGTCTGTGCAGTACCTGATGGTGGTACGATGGTCTCCTCTAATGCTTGTTTCCACTCGTCATCGAAGTCTTTGAGGACGTCTGCGACATCCTGCGCTGTCATCCTGAACCTACCATTAACCCAATCATCCCTTCTAGACCTCTTTGGGCTCAGGTAGATTCTATGGCGGTCTGCCATAAAATCAAGCCGGCTATCATATATGTCCACAGTCTTCGTGTTGATCTGTGGCATCTCTTGGATGATTTTCTTCAACAGTTTATAGTATTCATATAATACTATCATATTGTTCCTTTTCTTGGCTGGGCTTCTGGTCTCCCATAAGTTGGTATAGCGCGTGCCTCTGGGCTCGCTGCTTGCTAGCTGTCAAAACTGGGTATGGGGTGGGTCCTTCCACCCGATGAATGCACATAGTATAAGCAACCATGAGAAATGGAAGGGGTGGTTTGCTTCATCCTGGGTTGTCAAACAATATTGCTAAAACCTATTTAACAAAAATAAACACCAATTAAACTGTCCACCTTCTGCAACCTGTATGGCAAGGTGAATTACTGATCCTGTGACTTCCTTTGGGTGAACCTTGGTTAACATTCTTCCTACAAGCAGACTGGCTATAAATCTGATTGTATCGTCTGTTAATTTTGCGATGTCATAAGCTCGTCCTCCTCTCTGTAGCTTATACTTGCTAACTAGGGCTGGTGGTAGCTTGGAATCCTTGGTCTTTCCTGTTATATGTATCTTAGGGTCCTTACCAGTATTGGACAGCCCGGTGATGCGGTGTATCAGGTCGACGTTCAGGTCGACCTTGTTACCTAGCCGGAGGTAACCTCCATGTACACAAGAAAGTAGGATTCTCACCATGGAATTAACCTCTACACCTCGTCCAAAATGTGGTATTCTCAACAAATTGAGCAATCCTGAGTGCTCAAGAATCTGGACATGTTCCATAGGAACATATTCATCTCCACCTGTCCTTGGGTTCTTTTGAATCATCAGATACTGATCCGACCGGAAATGAGGATATGTCTTACTCTCTCCAAGGTTATAATCTACAAATTTAACAATAGAGGCATATCCTAATAGATCTCCATATTCCTTTACTCGAGAATCAATCGGTGGTATTGGAATAGGAAACTTACCACTCTTGGGAATGTTTACCTCTGGTGCGCCATCCACTCATGGCACAATGTAGTCTAGTGCGCTATGAAATTCTTCCTCCAACTCTGGACTGGATTCTTCTATTATCTAAGATTGGCTCCTCATCCTTGGTAGCTGTCTAACCTATGATGAACTTGGTTTCATACTCTTGGGTGGTGTCTCCATAGCGAACACAAGGCCTCCACGCTCGAATCGTCTCACAATGTCTTCTAAAGGTTCTTCCTCGGAAAGAACCCACTCGACGCAATACTATGGATTGGCAATGGCTGCGAAATAGGGAAATCACAGCACTCTATAACGAAATTAGCTCTGCATAGGGAAAAATTTGCAACTTACTCTATAGCTCTCAGATCTTGCAAAAGTAACCATCCTGAATGAATGATGTATGCTTTTATGCTGAAGGCTATAATCCCGGACGCAACGGTCATCTAGGCTGAACCCGTTGGTGTTATTAATTACATGGATGAGACCACACCCGTCATTTCAATCCTCATTAAATGCTGAAATCCGATCAAATTTCCCTCGAAACCTGTGTGTAGGTGCCGGTCTTGTCGAATATTTACTAAATATGGAAAATTTATTATGCTATTGCCAAATCTACGGTAAGGCATACCGGTCATTTCTTCATTAACTACCTATCAGACGGTGAATTGACTGGCCCTCTGTCCTTTTTCAAAACTGGATATGTGGCACGGGGAATCATTTCCTTACCACGATATCACACCGCACCACCTGTGTAAAATAATCTTTAACATTTTTTTTTATAAACTCAAAAAACTCTCCTCATGCGACTGCTTTTTACCTGTCGGTGTAGACTAACTATCAGTGCGATGCCTCCTTTCAAATACACTGGACATCTACACTCTTGTAACTGTCTGAGTTAAGGCTGGGTCATGGATTGGCTAGCACTATAAATCTTAAGCCTACTGCCATTAATAAAAATGGGAAGAAGCTCCCCGTTCAGTTTGCTGAGCTAAACGGCTCCTCCATCTGTAACTTGCTGAATCTGGTATGGCCCCAACCAATGCATCTTGAATTTTCCTGGAAACTTCACAAACTTACTATCGTAGAGGAGGACTAGGTCTCCTATCTAAAAAATCTTGTTCTTGACATGCCTGTCATGCCAAGCTTTCTCTCATGCCTTCTGCACTTTCTGATGGAATCCTGCGATGAACCTATCTTCCTCTAAGGCAAGCAGCTGTGCTAGCCTTTCATCTGTCGTGTCTGAGTCTGTCATCTCGGTGATCTAAGCAATTCTTAGATTGTGCATAATATACTCCATAGGCATAGCAACCTCTTGTCCATACACCAAGCTGAAAGGTGTATGTCCTGTAAGTTTCTTGCATGTCGTCCTATAAGCCCATAACACAGCGTTAACCCTAAGGTCCCAATTATTTCTTTGGCAGTTGCAGATCTTAGTAAGAGAATTTTCTAGAATCTTGTTAAAGGCCTCCACCGTACCATTAGCTTGTGGGTGGTAGGGAGTGCTCTTATGGTGCTATATCTGGAATTCCTCTATCAAGGCCTCAATAGTGTGGTTCAAGAAATGGGTGCCTTGATCGCTCATCAAAATTACTGGACATCCAAATCTACTGATGATGTTCTCAAAGAGGAACTGTACAGCTGTAGTAGCATCAAAATTTCTTACTGCTTTAGCCTCCGCCCATCTGGTGAGGTATTATGTTCCTGTGATGATGTATCTCGCACCAGTTCGTTTTCCTGGTGGGTTGATAGGACCCACAAAGTCTATAGCCCACTTGTCAAATGCCCGCAGCGTAATCTGTGGTCATAGCAGTATTTCATCTCTCCACGAAGGTTTTCCTACCCTTTGGCAGATATCACAGCATCTACAAAATTCTTTAGTATCATTATGTAAAGTAGGCCACCATAATCCTGCGGTCAGGATTTTCTGCGCAGTCGGCTTTCCTGCGAAATGACCTCCTGTGGTACCAGAATGTGCTTCTTTGATAATGGCCTATTTCTCATGCAGCATGACGCATCTGCGCAGGACCTCATCTGGACCTAACTTTTATAGCTGTCCTATGAGCAAGGTGAAGTCTTCTTCTTTAATAACCAACTGCTTCTTCTGATGCTTAGTAAACTCAACAGGTGCCCATCCTGTAGTGATAAAGTGAATAATATCAGCATAGTACTCGTCTGTGATCTGAATAGAAAACAATTACGCATCTGGCAAGTTGTCCTCTAGGTTAATTGGCTCTTTTCCTGAGTTTATCCCTGACAGATGATCCTTTCCAGCATTTAATTTCCCTGGTTTGACAATAATTTCAAAATCATACTCCTGAAATAGGAGTAACCATCTACAGATTCGTCCCCCTAACACTGGCTTATTGACCAAGTACTTCAAAGTGGAATGGTCAGTAAACATCTTGAATGAGGCACCTAGCAGGTAGAGCCTGAATTTCTGTAGAGCATACACCATGGCTAATCCTTCTCTTTCCGTAGTGGTGTAGTTCTTTTCTGCGGTGGATAGTTTTCTGCTCGAGTATGCGATAGGGTGATCGATACCTCCTTCTCCTGGCTGTGTTAAGACAATCCCTAGTGCGATGCCAGATGCATCCACGTGTACGTGAAATGGCTTGGTCCAGTCTGGGAATACTAAGATGGGTGTTGTAACCATCTTCTCTTTAAGTGTGTCTAGACTTTTCTGGCATTCCTCATTCCATAGGAATTTTAAATCTTTCTTTAACATCTTTTCCATAGGTGCTATGATCTTTGCATAACCTTTGATAAATTTTCTATAGTACCCGGTATGACTAAGTATTGTCCTCAGCTGCTTGACTGAGTTGGGTGCTGGAATATTTACAATGATGGCAATCTTTGCGGGATCTACCATCAAGCCTTGTTTGCAAACAATGTGACCCAACAAAATACCAAATGGTGCACAGAATATATATTTTTTCAAGTTCAGAGAAATATGGTACTGTCTACATTTCTCTAACATCAGTCTTAAATCTCCTATGTGCTTTTCAATTAATCCAAATACAGCCCAATCGTCAAAATAAAGCTCTAAGAATTTATGGATGTATTCTTTAAATACAACAACTACTACTCTAGAAAAGATAGTTGGTGCATTCTTAAGACCAAAGGGCATTACCGTATACTGGAATGAGCCCCATTCTGTCACAAAAGTGGTCTTAGATCGATCTTCTGGATGGATTCTGATCTGGTGATAGCCCAAAAATCCATCAGTGAAGGTGTAGACCTCCTTTCCTCCCACATTGTCTAACACTTCATCAGTGAAGGGTGTCGGAAATGGATCATGAAGTGATGCATCGTTGAGTTTACACAAGTCGACACAGATCCTGATGTCTCCTTTGGTTTTCTTTTCTTGCACAACCATGGGACTAACCCATTCACTCTCTTCTACGGGCTCAACGATGCCTACTGCTAGCATCTTATCGATCTCATCCTTAACTTTTTCTTTATACCGGGGATTTAATCTGTATGGACGCTGCTTGACTGGCCTAGCATCCTCTTTCAATGGTATCCTCATTACTCCCAAATCTCCAAGTATTCCCTTCATATCTGTGAACTTGGTGGGGAATAGGTCTTGATAGTCATGTAGCAAGTCTGCAATCTATCCTACTGTTTCATCGTTCCAATAGTCTCCAATGGATGCAAGCTTTGGTTCTGTGTTTGTGCCAATGTTGATCTTCTTAATCTTGATAGGCTTCATGATAGCTGGAGTCTCTAGCTTCGGTCCATCAACATCACGAGTCCCTTCTGACTCTGGAATGTTGATGTTACGAGGATCCTCATCCTCCTCCTCTGGTTCTGATGCAAAGTTATAACACTCGAGCGCATCTTCTAACTGGATGGCCCACTCGGGTTGAGATGATACTGATAGGGTACAGTCCTCAAAGATCTTAATCTTTATAACGTCTAAAGCCTAATTAATGCTTGGGTACTCAGATTCAAAATTGAACGTGAGTAGAAAGATGTTTATCATAAGTGGCCATGTGGTCGTTCCCTTACACAATTCAGTCTCTATGTACCAATTCTTTGGAATTGGATCTAAGGTGTGAATGAATCGGTGAACCCATTCATCCTCGGGAATGTCCGACCAATTCTGTTCACAAGTCTGAATATGTGACCTGGGGTCAATTTCTCCTATGTATTTCTGCTGGACATACTCCTTGTCAGTAGAGAATCTGATCGCCATCAATCTCTTAAGATCATCCCATGATGTGATATTCTCTTTATGTGCATACCACCATCTTGTAGGTGTGGCTCTTACTGCAAGGTCCATAGATGTGATCCTCTGCTCGTGAGGAACTTGTTGTTCAAACTGCGGGAGAAAGTCCTGGATATTTGTTAGACCATGAAATGATGGGGTCTCGTTAGTCTCTGTGCCAATCCATCGCAGTGACTTAGTCATAAACTCACATCTGCATGCTGAGACTTCGTAAAGTCTATTCTGCCAGTTTTCTAGACCAACATCTAAATCTGATGTGCATGAGTTGTCACATCACCAACTAATGTTCCCTTCTGCGGTTGGATTGATGTAGTCTCTCTGGTTCGCAGTCATCTGATAGAAATTCTCCATGTTACGTGCCTCTTCCTCTGCTCGGATAGGTTCAATGTATCTAGGACCCTGAAGAGGATCCAATGATGCGATGACCCAGATCTGTGCATCCTCAAAGGCCATTTGTCTTCTCTTTAGGTCAATAACAGCTATGTTATCGATTGCCCAATCAATACCTAGTAATGCTAGATATGGTCTACTATTTCCAATGATTTCTATAACTTCAAAGTCTGTGAAGCTGCAAACTCCGTCAATGTCAAATGGCACCTGCGGTAGTCGACCCAGTGGTGATACCCTCTGTTGATTAGCTAATCTCAAATGGATAGGTGATCTGACTAAATTAGGGCTACCCATCTGTTCCCATGTCTGCTTAGTCAAAACATTTACCTCTGATCCTAAGTATAGGATTACCTCATCCATTTCAAATTCTCCAACTTGTGTTGTAAGTCACATGTCTCTTCTTGTTCTTGTATGACCCATAATGTTATGAACAACACGTTGTGAACTGCTCACAGAAGAATATGGTGGGTACTGATCTATGATGAACTGAAGCTCTTTTATAGCTTGCTAATTTCTCATGAGTTTAAGACAACTCCGCAGGAAGGATTGTACGCTTCCTGTCGAATCATCCTCATTGCACCTTCCTAATGTGGTAGCCTGTGATGTCTCTATAGGACTAAGGCCACAAGGTGTCTGCTGGGGTACGCCCCTAGACGGCTGTATCTGGGGTCCTGAATGTACAGGTTCATCAAAGAAATTTTTAGCTTCCTGAAATGTTTCTTTATTTTTCTGCAGGTCGAGTGGTGTTAATTTATTAGTAGCTTTGCGTACCCACTCCGATCCTGTGTTCTTTTCACTATCCTGCGGTGTGCCACTAGTGGAAGCACCGCTACGAGTCACAATGTTGACTCTTGGTTCTGGTTCTTTTTGCTCAGCAGCAACAAGCTAGATGTTCTGGTGTACTGCTGGCTTAGGTTCTCTGATCTTGGCTATCAAGGTAGGACATTCTTCTATAGCGTGATCATAAGATTTGCAATAATTACATGTCGTAGTGGGGCTCTAACAGTCCCTAGCATAATGTCCTACAACTCCAGAGTTGTAACAAGTGACTGGTCCATGACCACAGCCAAATCCTTCACCACGGACAAAGCTTCCTCCATGGCCTCGTCCTCTGAATCCTCCTCCATGGCCAACATGAGCCGAATCATGCTGCTGTCCTGCTGCTGGACCCTGTCTCTCCGATTGGACTCTGTACAAGTCGTGTTTTCTGTCTAACATGAGATCATAGGCTCTACAGGTATGGTCATCATGTCCTACTGACTTATAGAAGGTACAGTATAAGTTCTTAGGTGTCTGTATATACTTCTGAAGCATAGGGAATTGCTGAGGTAGGTGTCCTCTTGTTCTGCATAGTTCACACCATGGCCCTTGAGTCTGTGCTAAGGGGTTAGGAGCCCCACTTCCTAAGTATTCAACAAATACTAGACAATTGTCTTTAGTATGGCCTTGTGCTTTACACTTGATACACCATATGTCTTGTGCAATCTATTTTCCTTTTCTAATCTCATGCATCTGTAACATGAGATTTCCTAACTGGTTTTGCAGGTTTGTCATACCTGTGCTAGTCTCAGCTAGAGGTGAAGCCTCTAGTTTCATCGCCATCTCCAACGCGTCATCCTGTATCTGGAGTTTCTGCTTCATTAATGGCAGTCTAATGTGAGGGAGAAGTGCTGCAATAAACCATTCCTTATGCTGCTCCAGTGTAAACTCAAAGCTGACTTGGTCTATGAGGGCTTTGAATTTTTGGTCAAAGTCCCAAACTGAATTTGTAGGTAACTGTTTAATGTCTTTGAGCTCTGTGATACACTGTGATTCAGACTTAGGTTTCTTAAACTCTTTGATCATGGAAGTCCGGACCTGTATAAGTGTTCTAGGTGTTGTTGAGGTATACTTCATGTACCATGTTAAGGCTCATTCCCTAAGTGTGGTGACCAACTGTACAAGTTTAATAGTATCATCGTGGATTCCTTTAATGGTCCACATGGCTTCACATAGAAACTAGTGTTGCTCTGGGTCTTCTGCCCCTGTACCCTTAAAGGTAGGTAACTTCATATCATCCCCCATTCTATTTCTACGTGGTGGATGTTGGTTTCCTGTGTTACTACCACTCGGTGGTGTAGGTGGAGGTGATGTAGCGGTAGTGTGTACTGTCTGCGAGCTACTAGATGGAGTTCCTACGGGATTGTTCTGAGTCCCAGTCTATTTCTGTGGGGTATAAGGGTGGTAAGGGATACCCCCTTCTGTTCTTTCTGTATTACTATGACTCCATTGTCTAGTATTATCTGAACTGTCTTCAAATATGGGAGATCTGAAGTCTACTTTATATTTCTTTCCACTACGTGTATGTCCAATTTCATCAAAATCACTCTCAAACTCTTCTGACATCACACTTTCTTAACTTATTGGTCTGAAACTATATCCGTTACTCCTTTTTCATATAATAACATATTAATGGACAAGTTTAAAGAGTTTAGGTACTTACCACGATATCCTTTGAAGAAGTACTGCTCAACCTCACTGAAACTTTTTCTCTATTCGACTGCAAACTCTGTGACGAAGCCTTCTAGCACACTTGCAAGCCAGAAGTCTACTGTCCTCGTAATGGGATTGGCTATGCTCTTCATGGTCTGAATCAACTCCGGTGTCCAGAAATTGTTTCTTTTCTTTCTGAATATGCCCTGATCAGTCAACTTTGATAACCAGTCATACAGCTCATTTCCATAGGTCGCAAAAAATATCATATGAAAGTCTGTGTAGATATGTTTTTGTAACCAGTCCTCTGTACTCAGTCTAGGATTCTTGTTCTCTTGTTCGGAAAAATATTTCTCCTTAGACCCAACCCACTGGTTGAGTTCATCTTTAGTAGGATGCCAATAGAACATCAGTGCTCAGTTTGTTCAAAAGCGGCAACGAAACCATTTTTTGGTTCTATGGGCAGACCCGGGTTTACTGTAATGTACCAACAACACCCCTAGCTCACTGGCTCTTTCGGTGACAGGATATGGAGCGGCCTGAAGTCTCACCCGAAGTGATTCTAATGGGTTGGCCAAAGACTCAAGTGTCTTCGACTAGGTTCTGTAGCATCCTCGGGTCTCGCGGCTCTTCTTAGCCAGCGAGGTCTTTCTCCGCGATGCACAGTCTCTCTTCCTCGCGGGTTCTAATAGGGGAAGGACTCCTATCGCATCGCAACGAATGGCTATGTGCAACTCTCTCTTCCTATTAACCTGTGATTTGCGCTATCTCACACTGAAACTCCTTTGACGGTGCGATATCATCTACTGTCAATGCAATATCCACTATAGTATGGCCTACTGCGACCCTCACGGTCCAAAGGCTATCGCACTAGATGGAATGACTTGGCTAACTTTCAACAAGGTATTAAACACTCTGACATGAACTTCCATAGTTCAACACAATCTTCCCCAACTATACTTAACTGTTCTAATAAGTATACTGGAAACACTCTAACATAATGACTTATTACTGTGTGAAACAGGTATTGATAAACTCATGTGTAGACGCTTGATACATGCAAATCCACCTTTAACCTTAAATAATGTTGTAACTGAATGAGACATATAGACATTTACTAATTGATATACAACACTCATGTAACAGATAATAGATATCAACTGAGTAAAGCACAATCACATGAAATAATCACATAACACACTGGTTTTACGTGGTTCACTTCTAGGGTGGAAGCTACGTCCACAGAACTATGTTTATTATATCTTAAGAGAGTACACAGTTCTGCTACAACCTAATGTGTAGCTAGAGATCTTCTAGGTAACTCCGCACTCTCTTCCAAGAGCCCTTCTCTCCTAGATCTCTTCTCTTCCTCTATATTTCCTTCTTATAATATTCTCTCTCTCTCTCTCTCCCTCTCTCTATCAATCCCTGCGGATTGTTCATACAAGCTCTATGAGCTAGCTGCTAGTTACAGTAAGATACTACAGACTAAATACAGAACCAGAGCTCAACTCTATTACAATACAAGGTAACTGTGAGCTAACAGACTACCTCACTACAGGTTACCCGACTGGCTAACCTTTTACAATATAGTTTACATCTGACTAGCTAACCTTTTACAATACAAAATACATCCCTTTATAGGCGGCCCGAAGGTCTCGCCATTACAACACTGTGGGCCTGTCCCAATAGTAACCCAAAACCCTAACTAGTGACAATTGGTCTATCTGTACTCGATCTACTGCTTTCCGTCACACCACAGCTCTCTGCAGTCTTCCATGCTTCCCGATGCTGACCATGGGTACTGGGCATCGCTTCCCTTTCTATCCTTCATCTTCAATTCCTTGTCCTCATTGACCTTTTTCCTTTATGGGGGTAGTTGAGCCCTCCTGTCTTCCACTGCTGCCTTGAATGCAATGGGTGAGCTCTCTCTTCTCGGCCACTGCCTTGACTGCAGTGGGTAAGCTCTCTCTTCTCAGCCGCTTAAGTACTATCGTCTTCTTTGAATTCTCTGTCTCGATAGTCACAGTTTTCAGCTCTGATCTGCATCTAGAAACGTGCTACGACGTCGTATCTTTACCTTATCTCTTATATCTTCACCAAAACTATCTATCCGCCAAAATGGCAGCTTCTCCTGTGGCTGCGGGACCCTACTCCAACATAGGTCGTTTCATTCCAGGATCAAATGGTGTTTTGAAGGATTTTTCTAGATACTATTACTTATAATTCACTTATCAATGGGCTCTGGTCATGTGTCAAAATAAAGTGCTCGGGAATAATTGCCCTTCATTGTAAAGCTTCATCTTGTAATTACTTAGTTATCGATTGTGTTGGAGCTTGATTTATTGAATTATATAAAATAGTGATTGCATACAAAAAAATGGTGTTCCATCCCATTCCATTCCCAAAGTGGAGACTGAGACAAAACTCCATTTTTCCACTACATCACAATGGCATGTATTTCTCTTTAAACTATAGAATATCAAAGTTGGGGTTGCACACCTAGCTTGATTCTCACTAATGAACTATGGAAACATCTTAGATCTAGTATTTAACCATGATAGATCCATATTAACTATGGCTCTATCAAGCATAGAAAAGGATTAAATAACTTGAGGTGAAAACCTTTATTTAAGGAATCTAAAAGGGGTTTGCACCTCAAAGGATTTGATCATTCCTGGAACTGTATAAAGCAATAGTTATGGATATATAATGGTGATATACCTGTTAGAATAATCAACCCATAGTATTTACCCACTTAGACATTATTTCATTTATTTTATCTTATTTTCCTAGTCCATGAGTCCCACCATGTGCAAGTTGTCAATTGCCTATCCATAGAGGTCAAACTTGCCATTATTGACTCATGGAGCGCTTGGGAAAGTCCTGGGAATCAAATCTACTTTATTCCTGGCCTCCTAGGCACCCTTCTGCTTTTTCTGCTTTATTGCCTGCTTTTTCAGTTTTTTAAGGCACATAGGAAAACAAGACTAGGTGAGGTGAATCAGCTTTGTTGCCTCTTCCTCCTCCACTCTTTCCTCCATGCAAAAGCATGTATGAGCTTCCATTTGACCACTCTTTAGCTTTCCCATGTGCCCTTGCTAATTCGTGGGGTCCTTGATAGATTTGGGATCAGCTTTTTACACCTATGGGGGATTTGCCTATTTTGGGTAAGCCTGCTTTATGCTAGATTTAGATGCTTCCTTATGCATTTGATTTTCTCATGTATTCTATATATTCAGCAGCCTATTTTATTACAGGTTTGGCTATTGTACACTCAGTTAATATAATTTTGTGTTACAGCTCCATATTCAGTCTCCATTGTTGATAATTTGCATGATCAATTGTTAATTGCTGTGAGTGAAATTAATCTACTGCAGGCCTGAATTTCTACATGGTATCAGAGCCATTGTAGGTTGTTACTCTCCTCCAAAAATTGTTTTGCAGATTCGACATCAAGACTAGGAGCCTTCTACTGACAGCCGGGACAGATTTTCTAAAGCTATGGATTCACAGAAAACTATCCTCACTCCCTTCAACTTTTTTGAATGGCAAGCAGAGATGGAGATCTTGTTGAGAGTGAAAGGCCTCTACAGGGTGACTATGGCTACAGAAGCAGAGCCCAATGCTGCTGCAGAGAAGATCAAATGGCACAATCGGAGAGATGAGGCCTATGGCCTCCTATGTCTCAGTATTTCCCGAGACCTCCTTTCCAATCTCGATGGATTGACTTCACCGGATCAAGTATGGGAGAAACTTTCTGAACTCTTTGGAAAGACAGATGAGATGAGGGGACACCAAATCGAAAATTAATTGATTTCCCTGAGTCCCAGTAATTTTGAATCCCTGCAACTATATTTCTCCAAGTTCAAAGCACTAGTTTTGCAGCTGAAACGGTGTGGTATTGAAAAGAAATATGAGCAGCTCGTATTGTCCATCCTCTCGAAGCTAGGGCCTGATTACTCAGTCTTTGTTTCAACCTTCTATGCCACAAAACTCACAGCTCAAACCTGGAAGATGCCTAGCCTTGCAGATTTCATGGAATCTCTCACACAGGAACAAGACAAGCTGGTGATGATGGGCACCATCAAACCTTCCAAAGACCAAGCTCTATTTGCTGGAGATTTGAAGGTGGATTCAAAAAGCAAGAAGAAAGCTAAAAATCCACCTGAGAAAGGAAGAGACAAGAAGCAGTCTCCATAGGATCAACAAGGTCCCAAGAAAAATACCCAGAAGAAGAAAAAAAAAGGTGATATGAACAAGTGCTCATACTGCAATAAGGGCAATCATACTGAAAGCTCTTGTATGAAAAAGAAGATAGATATGTTAACTCAAATGTTGGAGAAGAATGGCATCTCCCTTCTAGAAGGCTCAAAGAAGAGAGAAGGAGGATCAAGTTCTGATGACAGAGAGAGAGTTCATGCTCTAGTTGCTGGCACATCAAGCTCACCCAGTTTTATGATAGATTCTGGAGCTTCAAGAAACATGGTTTCGACTAAGGAGGCCTTCTCCTCACTGGATATGTCGAAAGGACCATCTATTGTACTGGGAGATGACTCTCTCACTGAAAGCAAAGGCAAAGGAAGGATAGAACTTGATCATGGTAACTTCAACAATGTGCTGTATGTCCCTGGTCCCGCCTCCAACCTTCTGTCAGTGTACCAGATGACCCACACTGGGTCTCCTAAGAAAGTCACATTCTCACCAGATGAAGTTGAGATCACAGAAATCTCAAGTGGAAGAATCATTGCAAAAGGAGTAGCGAATCATGCTCACAAGGTATACATGTTTTCACACTTCCTGCCTTACTCAAACCCCTCTGCTCTTCTTATCCATGCTAATGAAGCTAGAAAGCTATGGCATGAAAGATTTGGCCATTTAAATTACAAATATTTATCTGATCTTATTGAGAAAGATACGGTCATAGGGTTTCCCAAGATAAAATTTTCCAAAGGTGTATGCCAAGGCTGTATCCTAGGAAAACACCCAGAGCACAAATTTGAGAAAGCCAGCCATGAGAGAACCTCTGCACCCCTCGAGCTGATTCACAGTGATGTTGCTGGCCCATTCCCTCATATGTCCATGAGTCAGGCCAAATATGCATTGACCTTATTGATGATTTCTCCAGGTATTGTTGGGTTCACTTCATGAAGCACAAGTGAGAAGTTTTTGGCCTATTCAAAGTCTTCAAGGCTTTGGTTGAAAACCAGTGTGGAAGAAAACTCAAAGCACTCAGATCTGACAACGGTGGTGAGTATGTCAAGAATGAGTTTATTAACTATTGTGCAGATGCAGGTATTCAGATGCAGCATTCTATCCCCTACACACCACAGCAAAATGGTGTTGCAGAGAGGAAGAACAGATCAATGAAGGAGATGGAAACATGCATGATGGAGGCCAAAACTTTGCCACCAAAGTATTGGGATGAAGATATCAACTGTGCAGCCTATATTCAGAATAGGGTGCCTCACAAACAGTTGGATGGCATGACTCCTTTCGAAGCATGGAGTGGGCACAAGCCAGATGTGACCCATTTCAGGATTTTTGGCTCAAAGGCATGGGCTAGAATCCCGACAGAGAAGAGGAAGGCTTTGCAGCCCCAAAGCCAAGAGTGTCTATTTGTGGGATACTCTGAAGATTCAAAATGGTACAAGTTGATAAACTTGAGCACAAACAAAGCCTTCATTGAAAGGTGTGTTAAGTTTGAAGAAGAACCCCTTGCAGAAGTGGAGATTGGTGAAGCCTCTTCACCACCTGAACCTCAAGAAGTAAGTAAAGAGTTTGTTGAACATGCTGATTCTGATTTTTCTGATGGAGATGAGTTTATTGCAGACCCAAACAGCCCCACAAGGCCTAAATGGGCAGCCAAGACACTACATGCAGCAGGACAGTTAGCTGGTGATCCCAATGACCCAAGGAGGACTAGATCTCAATTTGAGAGTGGTCTGTGCATGAAGGATCCTGAGTTTGCTGAAAAATGCTATTTGATGGTGGAGTATAATCTTCAAACATATGAAGAAGCAGCAGGAGATCCAATATGGAAAGCTTCCATGAATGAGGAGTTCAACTCGCTACAGAAAAGCAACACATGGGAGCTAGTGGATCTTCCTCCAGGGAGAAAACTAGTACAGTGTAAGTGGGTCTATAAGACCAAATTTTCTGCTGATGGTTCACCACTGAAGTAAAAGGATATATTGGTAGCTAAAGGCTCCTCACAGGTTCATGGCATTGATTACAATGAGACTTTTGCCCCAGTGGCAAAGATGGATTCAATCAGGCTAGCTCTAGCCATTGCAGCATCAAGGCAATGGGAGGTACATCATATGGATGTAAAGTGTGCCTTTCTGAATGGTGATCTCACTGAGGAGATATATATGCAGCAGCGCCAAGGTTTTTCTAATGACCATTCTCTTGTGTGCAGGTTGAGAAAGTCATTGTATGGGCTAAAGCAAGCCCCTAGGGCTTGGTATGCCAAGATAGATAGCTTCTTGCTATCTCTGAATTTTGTTCGGTGCAAATCTGATTCAAATGTCTATATGAAGTTAATTAATGGTTCATTAATGATCATTGTGTTATATGTTGATGACCTCCTCATTACAGGAAGCTCACAGGCTGAGATTGCTTCCC
>LPNX010562922.1:394226-475491 GCA_001517045.1 Pseudotsuga menziesii
ATAACCAAGAGTACTTGGAGAATGTCCAAAACTAAACCTTCACGGCTGCCTGCAAGGAATATGTGGGATGAATGGAGTCTCTGTGGCTATTTTTCATAGTGTACCCATTAGGGTGTGATAGAGATCGGCGCCCCGAGGTCACTTTTCAGAAGTTCCTGCTTCCTTTGGGTATTTTGCCACCGTAATGGTTTGATCTAGGTGTTGGATTTTCACCTGATGGTTTGTCAATTTGGGAGAGCGAATCCTAATTATTCTAGTCACTCAAGTTCTTTTGATATATCTTGAATGATTGGAGGAACTGCAGCCAAGTGTAGAGCATATACACCGGGGTCTTGTCAATTTTAGTAAATTTTGAGATGGGTGTTCTTGTTAAAAAGAAAACCCTCCAGGGACCTCTTTCGATCCAAGTGGATCTCAATCGGGGAATAAAGGAGGGGTTAATTTTATAATATCTGAAGAAACAAATGATGAAAAGGAAAACATAGATACACAATTCCAATTTTCTATTTAGTCCTACCACACATCTCTTTCCCCTTTCGGGTCAATCGGGAAGTCGTGGGGTAAGTATTAAGATTAATTTGAAATCTCAAATATGGAATATGAAATTGATAATAAATCAAAGTATACTACCCTTCATATTAGAGGTATGCTAGTTTGAAAATAGATGAAAAAAAAGTAAAAAATAGACACCGACGCAAATCCCCCCCAGGGGGGATGGTGAATAGGATCGAAAGTTTTTGAGCCTATTCGAAAGGACATTTTATTTTTATTAGCAGTGATTTACAATATCAACAAAATTAAAATTGATGCACCTTGGTCCTTTTTATCTGGGATCCAAAGGCTTACAACAAGCTTGTAACAAGATAGAATTAAAACACAGTGGTGGGGGAAGCTTCCGAGAAGCTCCGGTTCGTCCAAGAGTTAGAAATTAGGCAGAGTTTCCTTCTCTTTTTTGTTAGACATGATAAAAAATAGAAATCAATCAAAATCAAATGTTCCCAAACACACTTTGAAAGTGTTTTGGGTCACTACACTAGTTACTGAAAAAAAACTTAAGTAAAATTTTGTTAAGTTGGGGTAATCTAGTTTTGCAAAAGGAACCAAGGAAAGCAAGATTTCCTTGGGATATTGGCTTGTTTTTTGGGAAGCCAATGAGATGTGCAATTTTATTGCAGAATATGAAACTTTAAATTACAGCAAAGGAAACTACCTTAAAAGCAAGCTACAAATTTTCGTTAAAATGCTTGCAACAAGAGGATAATTTCAGCTAGATCTCTTAAAATATAACTTTATATGCAAAATGGAACTGAGATCTAAACTTAAGAAAGGATATTACTAACTATATCTATATGTAATTTTCTTAATGAGACATATCTAAGAAATAAGACTCTTTAAAAGTAACCAATTTGAAGAGAAATTAAGATTTTGAAGGAAGAAGAGAGAGAAAGAGTGTTTGAAGCCTGGGAATGTTGGAATTTGGATTCTGCTTTGGTGGAACACCAAGGAACTATGTCATTCAGAAGATATTGAAGATGATGAGGACGCAAACCAGCTCAACCTCTTCTACAAGCTATATCACCTGCAACTTAGAAATCCTTGCACAAACAGATGGTTAAAATGTAGGTGCTGCTGGAAGAGATAATTGGAAAGCATGCAATTAAACTTAAAATACATACAAATCCAATAGATCTGAAACAAGCAGCAGTAAGAGCATAAATAAAACTAGGATAAACTCTTACCCTAACATGAGGGAGCTCTCTCCTTCAAGGCCAACAATTAACCAACAAAAGCAATGATAAATAACATAGATTATACCTCATAAGCATTTGACAATCAACATCCACACATGAAGAGAATTACACGATAGATATTGCCTCCAAAGCTTCTTTATTATAGAATAATAAAAAATACAGTACAAGACCAACAACACCTCAATCCCAGTTCTAAATAGATTGGAAGAGGTTGCTTGTGCTTTATTTATACAAAAACCAAGATATCCAGCCCAGGGGGGCGCAAATCCCAAGGAGATAGATCAAATTAGCTGATGGAGAGTCAATCAATGTAGATCTGAAGCTGAACTGAGCCTACTTGTCAATCGGGGGCTTGATTGAGCTAACACATCAACCCATAAACCGACACATCAGTCCACAGAGCTCCCAGAAGAGCCCACACGTGTGGAGGAGAGAGAGAGGGCAAAATTCCCCATAAAGACTGCTAAAGATTAACTCTGGATCTGATTTGATCACCTCCTTTAGTCAAGGATTTGTCAGATTCAGTCAATCTGGTTTAGATCTGACTGATTTCAATCAAATCGACTGAGAATACACTGATCTATGATTTTGGATTTGCTCCATTATTCATCAATTTATTAATTAAAATAATCAATAATTGATTTTTGGGGCTTTCTGACCTGAGTGATGGAAAATCACTCAAAACTAGGAAATAGTGGGTCCATGAGTTTACATGGTGCTCTTAGCTTGAAAATGAGCAGCTACATGACTAAAATTGATTACTTGGCCCACTTTTATCACAAAATCGATTTTTCCAATTAAACAATTAAAAAATAGCCTAAGTTTTGGAAAAATTAAATTTTAATAAAAAACACTGAAAAAACTAAAAAATTGAAAAATTGAAAAAACCTAGGGGGACTTAGACATGTTCATATGACTCGAACATGATGTCTATCATGTTTATACATTGACACATAGACTCTAATAACCTCAATATGCCTAAATTCCAAGCCGACGACTCCAACTTTAAAGGTATGGAGTGAAAAACTCAGAAATTATCAGTCGTTTATTCAACAACCAATAATAACCAAGGGAAAAAACACCCTGGGCTGATTGGATTGACAAATAAATTCTAAAAGACCGAGTCTTTTATAGACACTATCATACTAGAACATTTATTACAATTCCCCCATGGGGTATGCACATGTGATATAGTACAACAAGCACTTCCAAGAAGTACTTCCAAAGGTCTTCTTAAGTCCGAACAAGTTATCCGTGTTTAGTTCACCAAACTCACTTGATAAAAAACCACTAAGTACAACTTAGGTGGTAAAAAAGATAAATTAAGATGATATATCAATCAAGATATTGTCTCTGTCAATATATTTTATCCATCGAAATTTTGAAAATTCTTATAAAAACAAAAAACAATTGCCAACAATTTATTTTCATCATAGTTATTGTTCAAATTCTCGACCAAGCAATGAGAAGAAGCTGAATTGAGTGCCAAGCCATCAACACCAATGATCCCCTCCTACTTCCATAGTATATATGTTGAAATATTGTAACTTCAAACAATATTATAAATGTATTTTATTGATGTATCCCAAGGAAGATGTTACTATTTCTCCGACGGGATGTTAATATTGTACTTGGTAATCTTAGAGTCATGAGGTAAAACCTACACTTGTTTTGACTCTTTAGTGCCCTAATAAATAAAATAAAATATTTTTTTTGAGTATTCCTAGGTGAATTCGGCCCACACAATTTATTGGGGCTGACTTGTCTAGTGAAAAAAGTCAATTGGAAATTAATATAAATAGAGGAGCTATGATTCTTATTTCAACGCACACTCACTCACTTGTGTAGAACATAAGAGAGAAAGAGAGAGACATAGAACAGAAGGAAGAGAAAACCTCTTTTTTGGTTTTTCTTTTATACATCTTATACAGAGCAAGTTTTGCTGGGTTTTCTTCCCCATGAGGGTTTCCCAGGATAAATCTTTGTGTTCTTCTTTGTGGTTGTGCTTGTCTTTATTTCAGTGATATTTTTTGTTATGGTTATGATGCTATGATTCTCAATGTTATAATATATGATATAACCATTAAAACTTGGCATGGTATTAGATACACCCTGAAATAATTCACTATGCATCCGAAACAATGCTACAACTACAGCTATTGAAGATTAGGGTTTCATGCTTGAAAGCCCTAAAATAATAAAACTAGTGGTTTTGGTATATTTGCTATATCTCCAGATTGGACAAGGATCAGGAGCTAGAACTTTCATAGGACGAATATAAATTCCTAGTGTACACTTTGTAAAAAATTTCAGCCTTAGATTCACTATATTCTGGGATATATGATTCCTCCAAGTTAGGGTTCCAGCCTCTCCCAGGATTCAGCCTTAAACAGGTGACCTAAGGATAATTTCTATATCTCGGGATAAGAAGGTCCAAATGCAATTTATAAAGATGTTCCAAAAATGGTACAAATGATAGTTTATGTGGTAAACATTTCATACCCCAAAGGTGAAATAGTGACATGTGGATGTTTGTACAAGTTTGACCTTCGAAATAGTCCTGAAATAAGTCACCTTGGGAAAAAGCTCATAAGTCCCAATTGGTGAAACCAATTCTTCTTGAAATTGTGGTGCTGGAAAGAGGACGGACAAGGATACCTTAGTACAAATTTTCAAACATACATAAGCATTAATTTAATATATACTGTAGAAACAATATCATACATTTATGCAGAAGAAACTGAAGAAAACTAGGGCATCAAATATTTTGCAGTTCTATCACAGTTTTGGGAAAATGAGTATACTGCTCAACTTACATTTAGGAGGTGCATATTTCTATACAATCAGATCTGAAATATACCTCAATTGAAAAATTATAGTTTCTCTATTAAACCCTAGGTCTACGAGAAGCAGCATTCCAGAAAATCTTTCAAGCAAGCATGAGATTGAAGCAATCTCACTAGTCAAAGAAGAAGTTAATGATCTAGAAGGGCATGACAACAAACAAAAAAAGATAAGTATTTGAATTGTCTTTCCTGTATATCTTGTGTATTATACATGATAGAACGTTTGCATTAATGATAGTATACTACTAATATGCATTTGATGGGTAAGTAGCCCATGGTGCTATACAACTCTCCATTGCTACTTGTCTAGAATGAAACCTATTTGCTGAAATATTGGATTAGTGCACAATATAAAAAATGTCATGGTAGAGATGGAAGGAATTTAGAAATTTTCTATGATATATGGATGAATGTTGTATTGGATAAATAGTTGCATGATGCATAAGAATTTGTCATCATTCATATGTTCTATGAAATGGTTCTAACCATGCAACTGGTGCATTTGACTTCTAGGAAAGGTCTTGTATAACCTCCTATGTTGGAGTAGGGTCCCGCAGCTACCAGAAAAGCTGCTATATTGGGACAAGAAAGTCAAAAGAAACAGTACTTGAAGTAGCCGAGAAGAGAGATCTCAACCACTGCACTTAAGGCAGCGACCAAGAAGAGAGAGCTCAACCACTGCACTTAAGGCAGTGGCAAAGATAGGAGGGCTCAAATACCCTCATAAATGAAAAGGAGCAACGGGCTGAGGTATTGAAGACAAAGGATAGAAGGGGAGTGATCGAGGAAGTGGTGCCCATACCCACGATAAGCGCCGGGAAGCATGGAAGACTGCAGAGAGCTGCAATGTGACCAGTAAGCAGCAGTCCAAAGTACAGATAGGTCGACTGCCATAGTTAGGGTTTTTGGGTTACTGTTGGGATAGGCCCACATTTTTGTATCTGGGTGAGACCTTTAGGCCACCTATTTAAGAATGTATTTTTTATTATGAAGGGTTAGATAGTTGGATAGTAGATAGACAATTAGCTAGTTGTTTAGTCATCTGTATTGTAAGATATTGAGAAAGAGTTGAGCTCTAGTTCTATATTCAGTCTGTAGTTATATTAATGTAACCAGTAGCTGAATCCTTGAGCATTAATGTAACAATCCGCAGGGATTGAGAGAGAGAGAGAGAGAGAGAGAGAATATATTGTAAGAATAAAGTAGAATAGAAAGAGAAGAGATCTAAGAGAGAAGGGCTCCGAGCTGAGAACGCGGAGTTTCCCAGAAGATCTCAAGCTGCATAATAGGTTGTAGCAGAACTATGTTTACTCTCTCAAGATATAATATAAAAACCATCTCCTGTGGACATAGCTTCCCCCCCAGAAGTGAACCACATAAAATCCGTGTGTTGTGCGACTGTTCATGTGATTGTGTTTACTTATTTGCTATCTGTTACCTGTTACATGAGCTTTTCTTAACAATTAATAAATGTATGTATGTTATCCTTCAGTTTACAGTCATGTATAAGGTTAAATGCGAGTTGGATGTGTTAAGTATTATGCATATGAGTTTATCAGTGCTTGATTCAGACTGTAACAGTTACAGTGTTAAGTGACCTCTGTATATTTAGTTCAGCAAGTTGAGTGCAATAGATGTTAAGCATGTTAGACTGTAGAGCTTATGTGAAGTTAGTTAACACCTGTGTGAAGGTTAACTGAGCTACTATACATAGAAGGAAAGTCGTTGGACCTTGAGAGTTGGAGAGTCCTATTGAGCCTTACTATAAAAGCTATCGCAACACAGAAAGGAGATATTGCACTGTCAGAGGAGCCGTGGTGTAAGATATCGCAGGTAAAGTGTCAATAGAAGAGGGAGTTTGTGCATCGTCTTTGAAGCCATGATGCAATAAGAGACAGTCTCAAACCAGATTTAGCTGGGAAGGGAGATACAACATCTCACAATGAGATCCCATTGGTTAACCAGAGTCAATAGAAACCTAGGATGCTACATAATCTGTTTGAGGACACTTGAGTCTTCAGCCACCCTATCTAGGATCACTTCGGGTGAGACTTCATGCCCTTATGCTGTCTATTGCCGAAAGGTCCAGTGAGCTAGGGGTTTTGCTGGTACATAACAGTAAACCCAGGTCTTCCCAGAGCAAGCCAACAAATGTTTTCGTTGCCGGTTTTGAACAAATTAAAGAGCTAATGTTCTGTTGGCATCCTACTAAAGAAGAACTTAACCACTGGGTTGAGTCTAAGGAGAGAGAATTTGCTGAAAAAGAAAACAAGAGTCCTAGACTGAGTACAGAGGACTGGTTACAAAAACATATCTTCACAGACCTGCATGTGATATTTTTTGTAACCTATGCAAATGAGTTGTACGATTGGTTATCAAAGTTGACTGATAAGCACATATTCAAAAAGAAAAGGAACATTGTCTGGACACCGGAGTTGATTCACAATGTGAAGAGCATTGATAATCCCATTTCGTGGGTAGTAGACTTTTGGCTTGTGAGTTTGCTGGAAGGTTTCATTACAGATTTTGCAGTTGATCAAAGAAAGAGTTTCAGCGAAGCGGAGAGGTACTTCTTCAAAGGATATCACAGTAAGTACTTGAACTCTTTAAATTTGTCCCTTAAGATGTTATTACATGAAAACGATATATTGGATATATTCTCAGATGAATAAACTAAGTAAGTGTAATGTCACAAGAGTTTGAGAGTGATTTTGAAGAAATTGGATGTACACGTAGTGGTAAGAAATATAAAGTAGATTTTAGATCTTCCTTCTTTGAAGACAGTTCAAACAGTACTAGAGAACAGAGTCAAAATAATAGAGAAAGAACAGTAGGGGGTATCCCTTACCACCCTTATACCCCACAGAAAGAAACTGGGACTCAGAATAATCCCGCAAGAACTCCATCTAGTAGTTCACACACAGTACATACTACATTTACACCGCCGAGTGGTAGTAACATAGCAAATCAGAATCCACCACGTAGAAACAGAATGGGGGATGATATGAAGTTACCTACCTTTAAGGGTACAGGGGAAAAAGACCTAGAACAGCATTGGTTCCTATGTGAATCTATATGGACCATTAAACAGATCCAAGATGATAATACTAAACTTGTCTAGTTGGCCACTACACTTAGAGAATGAGCTTTAACATGGTATATGAAGTATACAACAACACAGCCCAAAACGCTCGTACAAGTAAGGACCGCCATGATTAAGGAATTTAAGAAACCTAAGTCTGAGTCACAATGTATTACAGAACTTAAATACATCAAACAGTTACCCATAGAGTCAGTATGGGATTTTGATCAGAAATTTAAAGCCCTTATAGACCAAGTTAGCTTTGAGTTTGCACCGGAGCAGCATAAGGAATGGTTTATCGCAGCACTGCTCCCTCACATCAAATTTCCACTAATGTAGAAGAAACTCCATATGCATGATGAAGCATTAGAGATGGCAATGAAACTAGAGGCCTCACCTCTAGCTGAGACTAGTATAGGTATGAAAAACTCACAGAATCAGTTAGCCAATCTCACTTTACAGCTACACGATATTAAGAAAGGAAAAGAGGTTGCACAAGAATTATGGTGTACAAAGTGCAAAGGACATGGCCATACTAAAGATAATTGTCCAGTATTTGTTGAATATCTAGCAAGTGGGGCTCCTAACCCCTTAGTACAGAATCAAGGGCCATGGTGTGAGATCTGTAGAACGAGAGGACATAGACCACAGGAATTCCCTTTGCTTCAGAAGTATGTACAAACTCCTAAGAACTTATACTATAACTTCTGTAATTCAATAGGACACAATGAAAATAATTGCAGAGCTTATGATCTCATGATAGAGAGAAAACACGACCTCTACAGAGTCCAGTCAGAGACATCAGGTCTAGTAGCAGGACTACAACATGAACCGACTCATGATGGCCATGGTGGAGGATTCAGGGGACGAGGCCATGTTGGAGGCTTTGGCCATGGTTATGGACCAATTATTTGTTACAACTATGGAGCCATAGGAAATTATGCTAGAGATTGTCAGAACCCTACTACGACATGTAAATATTGCAAGTCCTATGATCATACTATAGAAGAATGTCCTATCTTGCTAGCCAAGATTAGGGACCCGAAGCCAGTAGTAAACTAGAATATTCAGCATATTGCTGCTGAGTAGAAAGAACCAGAACCAAGAGTCAATATTGTGACTTGCAGTGGTGCTTCTACTAGTAGGACATCACAGGACACCGAAAATAATATAGGTCTGGAGTGGATGCGCAAAGCCACTGATAAATCAACACCACTTGACCTGCAAAAGAACAAAGAAACGTTTCAGGAAGCTAAAACATTCTTTACTGAACCTACACCATCAAGATCATAGGTATTTCCTTGTAGGAGCATACCGCAGCAACAACATTGTGGAGTTAGTCCTGTGCAGACATCGCAGGCTATCACATCGGGAAGGTGCAAAGAAGATGAGTTGACAGGAAGTGTCCAATTATTCCTACAGAGCTGCTTGAAACTCGTACGAAATGAGAAAGCTATTGGAGAGATTCAGTGCATCATAGACCAGTATCAGCATCCTTCTTGCATGAGAAGTACGCAGTGTGTTGTTCATAACATTATGGGCCATACAAGAACAGGAAGAGAAATGAGAATCACAGCGCAAATTGGAGAATTTGAAATGGATGAGGTAATCCTAGATTTAGGATCAGAGGTAAATGTTCTGACTAAGCAGACATGGGAACAGATGGGTAGCCCTAAGTTAGCCAGATCACCTATCCATCTACGACTATCCAATCAACATAGGGTATCGCCACTAGGTCAATTACTGCAAGTACTAGTTGATATTGATGGAGTTTTTAGCTTTGCAGACTTTGAAGGCATAGAAATCATTGGCGATAGTAGACCGTATCCAGATTTACTAGGTATTGTTTGGGCAATTGATAACATGGTTGTTATCGATTTAAAGAAAATACAAATGACCTTTGAGGATAATCATATTTGAGTCATTGCGCCATTGGATCCTTTCCAGGGTCCTCGTTATATTGAACCTATCAGAGCATAGGAAGAGGTGTGTAATATGGAAAGCCTCTATTAGATGACTGCAAACCAGAGTGATTATATCAACCCCACCGCAGAAGGAAATATTAGTTGGTGATGCGACAGGTCATGCGCATCAGATTTATATGTTGGCTTAGAAAATTGGCAGAATAGACTTTACGAAGTCTTAGCTCACAGATGTGCGTTTATGACTAAGTCACTCCGATGGATTGGTGCAGAGGTTAAGGATATTCCATCATTTCATGGATTAACAGATGTCAATGACTTTTTACAACAATTTGAGCTGGAAATTCCTCATGAGAAGAGGATGGAAGTTATAGACCTTGCAGTCAAAGCCACACCTACAAGATGGTGGCATGCACATAAAGAACATATCGCCTCATGGGATGATTTTAAGAGACTGATGGCAATCATATTCTCTAATAACAAGGAGCCTTTATAGCAGAAATATACAGGAGAAAGTGACCCCAGGTCACATATTAATATTTGTGAACAGAGTTGGTTGGACATTCCAGAGGATGAATGGGTTCACCTATTCATTAACACTTTAGACACAGTTCCAAGGAACTGGTACACTGAGACAGAGTTGCGCAGAGGAACTATTGCATGGCTAGTTATGATAGACAGCTTTCTACTCACTTTCACTTTTGAATATGAGTATCCAAGTATTGATCAGGCTCTAGATATTATAAAGACTAAGATATTTGATGATTGTACCCTACCAGTGTATACTTAGCCTGATTGGGCCATCCAGTTAGAACATGTGCTAGAGTGTTGCAACTTCGCAGAAGAGCCAGGTGATGAGGATGAGAATCCTCGTAGTATCAACATTCCAGAGTCTGAAGGGACTCATGAAGTTGAGGGACCAAAGCTAGATATTCCAGCTGTTATAGAACCTATCAAGATTAAAAACATCAATATTGGCACAGAAACAGAACCCAAGTTTGCCTCTATTGGAGACTATTGGGATGATGAAACAGTAGGACACATCGCAGATCTGTTACATGACTATCAGGACTTATTTCCCACTAAGTTCACAGAGATGAAGGGAATCGTAGGAGATTTGGGAGTCATGCGGATACCTTTGAAAGAGGATGCTAGGCCGGTTAAGCAGCATCCATATATATTAAATCCTCGTTATAAATAAAAAGTTAAAGATGAGATTGATAAGATGCTAGCAGTAGGAATTATTGAACCAGTAGAAGAGAGTGAATGGATTAGTCCCATGGTTGTGCAGGAAAAGAAAACTAAAGCAGAAATTAGGATTTGTGTCGATTTGTGCAAACTCAACGACGCATCACTTCATGACCCATTTTCGACACCTTTCACTGATGAAGTTTTAGACAATGTGGGTGGACAGGATATCTACTCATTCACTGATGGATTTTCAGGCTATCACCAGATAAGAATCCATCTAGAGGATCAACATAAGACCACCTTTGCCACAGAATGGGGCTCATTCCACTATACGGTAATGCCCTTTGGTCTTAAAAATGCACTAGCTATATTTTCTAGAGTAGTAGTTGTTGTATTTAAGGATTACATCGATAAGTTCTTAGAAGTCTATTTTGATGATTGGACTGTATTTGGATCAATCAAAAAGCATATAGGAGATTTAAGGCTCATGTTAGAGAAATGTAGGCAATATCATATTTCTCTTAACTTGAAGAAATGTATATTCTATGCACCATTTGGTATTTTGTTGGGTCATATTGTTTCCAGACAAGGCTTGATGGTAGATCCTGCAAAGATCTCCATCATTATAAATCTTCCAACACCCAACTCAGTCAAGCAATTGAGGACAATGCTTGGTCATACCGGGTACTATAGAAAATTCATCAAAGGCTATGCAAAAATCACAGCACCTATGGAAAAGTTGTTAAACAAAGACGTGAAATTCCTATGGAATGAGGAATGCTAGCAAAGTTTAGACACTCTTAAAGAGAGGATGGTTACATCACCCATATTAGTATTCCCAGTTTGGAACAAGCCATTTCATGTACATGTGGATGCATCTGGCATCGCACTAGGGATTGTCTTAACACAGCCAGGAGAAGGGGGTATTGATCACCCTATCGCGTACTCCAGGAGAAAGTTATCTACCATATAAAATAACTACACCACTACATAAAGAGAAGGATTACCTATGGTGTATGTTATACAGAAATTCAGGCACTATCTGTTGGGTGCCTCATTCAAGATGTTCACTGACCATTCTGCTTTAAAGTATTTGGTCAATAAACCAATATTAGGAGAAAGGATCTATAGATGGTTACTCTTATTTTAGGAGTATGATTTTGAAATTATTGTAAAACCAGGAAAATTAAATGTCAGACTTGACCATCTGTCGCGAATAGACTCAGGAGAAGAACCAAGTAATTTAGAAGATAATTTGCCAAATGCGCAATTGTTTTCTATCTAGATCACAGATGAGTATTATGAATATATTATTCACTTTCTCACTACAGGGTAGGCACCAGTTGAGTTTACTAAGCAGCAAAAGAAACAGTTAGTTGTGAAAGCAGCAGATTTCACTTTGATCGCAGGACATTTATATAAGTTAGGTCCAAATGAATTCCTGTGCAGATGCATGATGCCACACGAGAAAGAGGCCATTATCAGAGAAGCACATTCAGGTACCACAAGAGGTCATTTCGCAGGAAAGCCGACTGCGTAGAAAATTCTAGTTGCAGGATTATGGTGGCCTACTTTGCACAAAGACACTAAGGAGTTTTGCAGATGCTACGATATCTGCCAGAGGGTAGGAAAACCTTAGCGGAGAGATGAAATGCCGCTGCGGCCACAAATTACACTGTGGGAATTTGACAATTGGGCTATAAATTTTGTGGGTCCTATCAACCCACCAGAAAAACGATCTGGTGCGAGATACATCATCATAGGAACAGAATACCTCACCAGATGGGAAGAGGCCAAAGCAGTAAGGAATTGTGATGCTGCTACAGCTGCACAGTTCATTTTTGAAAATATCATTAGTATATTTGGATGTCCAGTAATTTTGATGAGTGATCAAGGCACACATTTTCTGAATCGTACTATTGAGGCCTTGATGGAGGAATTTTAGATACAACACCATAAGAGCACTCCCTACCACCCACAAGCTAATGGTATGGTGGAGGATTTTAACAAGATTCTAGAAAATGCTCTTACTAAGATCTGTAATAGCCAAAGAAATGATTGGGACCTCAGGGTTAATGTTTTATTATGGGCTTATAGAACTACATGCAAGAAACTTAAAGGACACGCACCTTTCAACTTGGTGTATGGACAAGAGGCTGTTATGCCTATGGAATATATTATTCCCAGTTTAAGAATTGCTCAAATTACCGAGATGGCTGATGCAGATATGATGAATGACAGATTAGCACAGCTTCTTGCCTTAGAAGAAGACAGATTCATCGCAGGATTTCATCAAAAAGTGTAGAAGGCACGAGAAAAAGCTTGGCATGACAGGCACATCAAGAGTAATATTTTTCAGACAGGAGACCTAGTTCTCCTTTATAACAGTAAGTTTGTTAAGTTTCTATGGAAGTTCAAGACACATTGGTTGGGGCCATATCAGATTCAGCAAGTTACAGAAGGAGGTGCCGTTCAGCTTGTTCCTACCTTGATTAATGGTATTAGGCTTAAGCTTTATAGTGATAGACACTCCATCTCCTAGTCCTAACGCAGACGACTAGGATGTGCAGATGTCCAGTGTAGTTGAAAGGAGAAATTGCACCTATAACTAGTCTACACCCCTAAAAAAAAAAGTGTGTGTTTATTTTGTGCAAGTTTTGAATGTTTTGGAGTTTCAACAACTTGGCATGAAACTTTTGGTTCAGGACGATGCGGTGTGACATCGAAGCGATGCGATGATCCCCATGCCATGTAGATGATTTTGGAAAGGGACAATGGGCTAGTCACTTCACCCTCTGACAAGCAGTTAATCTAGATATGACAGCTATCCATTGCCCTAGATTTGGAAATAGTACAGTGACTTTTCCAGATTTGGTAAATCTTGGTCGAGACCGGCGCCTGTGCACAATTTTCAAAGGAAATTTGATTGGATTTTTAGCAATTAATGAGGATCGAAATGACAGGTGTTGTCTTGTCCATCCAATAAATGCTGCCGACAGGTCTAACCTAAGTGACCGTTACTTCAAATATTATTACCTTCGTTATAAGTACATAGATCATTCACACAGAAGGGTTACTTTTGTGATTTCTGAGAGTTATAGAGAAATTTGTAAGAGTTTTCGTGAGCAGAGATATTCTAGTTATAGAGTGCTAGTTTCTCTAATTTCCCAGCCATTGCCAGTCCAGAGTATTCCATGTCTTGGTGTATGTTCGAGAAGGAACCTTTAGAATACATTATGTGACGATTCCAGAGTGGTGGCCTCAGGTCTGTTATGACGACGTCGCCAAGGGTTCTGAATTTAAGTGCACCACAAGTCAAACATATGCCAAGGATGAGGAGTCAAGCTCAAATAGTAGAAGAGTCCAGCTCAAAACAGAGAAAAAGAAAGTAGAGAAGAAGAAAAGTGAGAAAAAGAAAGAGAAGGGCTCCCAGCTGTCTGTGTGTAGTTTCCCAGAATATCTCATGGAAAGAAGAAAAAAAGGACCAAGAAACATGCATCTGAGACTCAGAAAAACAAAAGGAAATGGGAAAGAAATGAAGCAGAGATGTTGAAAATGAGAGAGATACAAAAAATATCAAAGAAGGTAGTTACATTAAAGCTGGAAAAGGACATGTCTCCTCATGGAAGTTTTACCAATGTGCATATATCCAGGAAAAGTCAAATTATCGGAATGAAGATCAACTTAGATGTATGCTGTAAGACATCTACTTTCCATATACTCAGAATGACGATGGCTTTGATGAATCTACTCGGACAAGCGCTCCAGTAGAATTTGAGGTGAAGGGTACAAACCTGACTAAGGTAGCAGGAGGTGAGATCATTCCAACACAATTTTGCAGCCTATAAATGGTCTGCCATTTATTCTGAAGCTCACTTAAGGAAAGCATGGATACTATTTTAGAGAAAGCGGCACAAGACCGTGTCAAAGCTATGAACAAAGAAGTCCCAGGACTCAGAGAAAGATTCATAAGGACTTCGCAGGAAGCCAAGGAGAAGCTACAGAAGGAGAAACTAGATGCCAGTGGCTCAGGGATGAGCCACAAGTAAGTGTTAGGGGACTTTTGGATTAGGGTCCCATAGCTACAGGAAAAGCTTCTATATCGGGACAAGAAATTCAAAAGAAACAGTACCTGAAGTGGCCGAGAAGAGAGAGCTCAACCACTGCACTTAAGGTAGCGGCCGAGAAGAGAGAGCTTAACCACTACACTTAAGGCGGTGGCCGAGAAGAGAGATCTCAACCACTGCACTTAAGGCAGTGGTCGAGAAGAGAGAGCTTAACCACTGCACTTAAAGCAGTGGCCAAGAAGAGAGAGCTCAACCATTGCACTTAAGGCAACGACGAAGACACGAGGGCTCAACTACCCTCATAAAGGAAAAGGAGCAATGGGCCGAGGTATTGAGGACAAAGGATAGAAGGGGAGAGACCGAGGAAGTGATTCCCACACCCATGATCAGTGATGGGAAGTGTGGAAGACTGCAGAGAGCTGCAGTGTGACCAGTAAGTGACAGTCCAAAGTACAGATAGGCCGACTATCACAGTTAGTGTTTTTGGGTTACTGTTGGGATAGGCCCACAGTTTTGTATCCGGGTGAGACCTTTGGGCCACCTATTTAAGAATGTATTTTGTATTATGAAGGGTTAGATAGTCAGATAGTAGATAGACAATTAGCTAGTTGTTTAGTCATCTGTATTATAAGATATTGAGAAAGAGTCGAGCTCTGGTTCTGTATTCAGTCTGTAGTTATCTTACTATAACCAGTAGCCGAATCCTTGAGCATGAATGTAACAATCTGCAGGGATTAAGAGAGAGAGAGAGAGAGAGAGAGAGAGAGAGAGAGAGAGAGAGAGAATATATTATAAGAAGAAAGCATAATAGAAAGAGAAGAGATCTAAGAGAGAAGGGCTCTGAGCTGAGAACGCAGAGTTTCCTAGAATATCTCAAGCTGCATAATAGGTTCTAGTGGAACTGTGTTTACTCTCTCAAGATATAATATAAAAACCAATTTCTGTGGACGTAGCTTGCCCCCCGGAAGTGAACCATGTAAAATCAGTGTGTTGTGTGACTGTTCATGTGATTGTGTTTACTTATTTTCTATCTGTTACCTATTACATGAGCTTTGCTTAACAGTTAATGAATGTATGTATGTTATCCTTCAGTTTACAGTCACGTATAAGGTTAAATGCGAGTTGGATGTGTTAAGTATTATGCATATGAGTGTTACGGAGAGAAATTCCTATGGCTTGGGGTACCACAACAGACAACTTTGACTCTAGAAATCAATCTTTCCCAATATGCAATAGAAATAAAATGTCTAACACTAAAGGATCAGACCTCGTACCTTATTTCAGACGGTTGAAGTAGATCCCCGTTGAGCTTTCCAATCTTCAGCTTGAATTGATATAATACTTCCTAGACAACAAGTAAACAAGACAAGCATACTATATATCATGGTGTTAGATCTATTCTAGCATATATAATCAATAATGTAAAAGAATTTGACATATTCCAATGGATACAATATTCAATCAAATACACATCACTGGACAGGAAAAGATAGTTCTTATTAATATGAATCAGAGTTTACAAGATAGATACAACCTCTGACAGCACATCTACGAATCAGAGAAACTGAATCCCCCACTTGGGCCTCCACCACCTCAATCCTCCATCTCACAATAGCAAGCTCACTAGAAAAAGGAAATCTTGGGAAGAACACCAAAGTGCTCCAAAGGGACAAAGGGATGTAGAATCAAGTATAAATTTCGGTAACAATGGACTATAGTTTCTTTGCTTTCAATCTCTCTATATGCCTTCAATGTACCAAGGGGTTCCTTATATAGCTTCACAAGGGATAATGAAGGGTTGAATCTGAGCGATCTCAAGGCATATGGAAGGCCAGGAGTCAAATGAGTCGGATCCATGTCAAGGAAAACTCCAAAAGGATTTGGATTATGCACACATCTCGATGTACGCGGTTATAGGGGTCAAACCCACGTATGTACACGGTTATTGGGTAAAAATCCGCGTATATCATTTTTCATATAGTTTTAGGGATGATCAAGTAAACATCAAAGGATAAAAAATAGTCCATGGGGTCTAAAGAGTCTGCAGCGGGACAGGGGAAGGCCATACAAAGTGTGATTCACCTAGAGTGGTGAAATCTGCTATAACAGATGCCCCCTAATGTGTGAGGTCAGAGGGGTCATACGATGGCTGAAATACATTATAAGTCCATCCCAAAAGTGGAGTGATGAAGGATCCCAAATGGAAGACTAGCCACCCAATCAACATAGTACAATAATACAACTCTGCATATAACTGCAAGTACATATAGCAGTCCCGGATACATAAGAGTACAATGGCCATGAATAGGCATAATACATGATATCACATATGTGGTCATCGCCACGTACAATATACATAGATCAGAATCTCAATGATGAAGATATACAAAGGACCATGATCTCCAAAATGGCTGAAGATATACAACAGATCAAGATCTCCATAGTGGCTGGAAATGTCTGACATACATTGGAACGAAGTCATGAGAGCTGAAATCTCATGAACATTGGAACGATCAAGGAGGTAGCATATAAGATAAGCCACCAGTCTGGAAGGTCTTATACACAAACCGCTACGAGTACATGTCCTACTATGTGAATAGAGGTGTCGAGGTCGAACATAGTAGTCCATCGTCTGATTACCGGTCATTGATGTATACCGTTAACAGACGCGAGATTACCCACCGATAATGAAAATGGGAATCAAGGTACTAGAGTGCAAACTAACAAGTGTGAATAGATGTGTTGAGTTCAAGCACTTGAGAGAATCCATCGATCAGGGGACATTGATGTATTCCCAAAAAACTATCGATGGTGAGAGAACCTGCCACTGATGACTGCAAGTCTCAAGGCACTCAAAAGGACTCTAGATTCCAACCCCAGAATAAATGATCTGAAGTCAATGGGATGAAATCCGCTGGAAGGAGGGTATTAAGGCATCCCCCATCATCCAACATGAGGTACTCAGCAAGGCTGTATAATGTGGAAGAACTCGATCATAAGGTGCACGAACCAGTAATTGTACCGGGAATGGCCGACATGCAAAGTCAAGATAACTGTGGAATGGCCGACACAGGTTTCAACTTCCTTCGAACAAGAGCATAACGACGTATGGTGATTGAATGAAGGTATCATAGACTCGATATACAAACTGGGACATCTCTGTGACACAGGAGGAATCAACAGAGGCTCCATAGGGATTCGAAGCTTAACCAGTCAGTGGAGCTAAACTCAGATAAACGAGTACAGCTCCTAAAGTCAAACTATAACCCAACCAATGGATGTGATATACAGTGCTCTGTTCGAAGGTGACACAACTCGACAACTGCCAAAGATAACATCTTTCCTTGTCTGACTTTTTATTTTTTTTATTTTTTTGGACTTTTTCAGTTATTTGAAAAGCTTGAAAAAAGAATAAACTAGATTTATAGTTACAAACTAAAAGGAGACGAGTGTCATCAGGGAAAACAAACTAGTTCCAAGCAGTGGAACATACCTATGCTCAATGCAAGGATACATGTGTAGGATATCGACACTCGGGGGAAAATCCCATCCCGGTAAAAGGGAAATCAAGCTGCGAAGGATATATAAAATGGCTCTGCATGGCTAGGGATGAGACAAACTCAGGCTATATGGCTGAAATGCAATGTCAGGAGAGTCGGCATAAAGCTCAATAAGGCAGGAAAAGCTCATGATAATGCATTCACAACTTGACATAAGGGGAGTCCGGAGGGAAATAGGCCAGCATAAGATCAAGAGGAGTATGAGGCTCTTGCAAAATGTAATGGCAGTACTATACAACAGACTCCCACACCCTAAAGGAGAAAACATCGGCATGGGCACCAAATGCAAAGAAGGCGCTAACTAGGGTACCCATGTAAGGTGAATCTCTACCACTCACATCATGCCACTTCTAAAGTAGCAAGAAGGGTCCGTGACATAATAGAGTGGGTTCATAACTAAGGTCATGGTGACATGGTCATAAGGTCATGTAAAATGAAAATGGTGGTGAACCTAACCTATATGCCAGTGTAGACATTATACCTGAGATCAGTATGAACAGGTCAATCCAATGGCTGAAACGACACTAAAAATAGTCTTCTACATCACAAATTATGTCAAAAACGGTCCAAAATGGTTAGAAACTGTCAAAACTATAGGAAAGGGGGTAAAAATTTTCTATAAATAGTAAAAATTAGAAATCATTTGAAACTTTTACCCATTGGATCTCTGATTTTCAACTGCAAATTCCAGGAGATCCAGCCGGCGGAATTCACAACCGTTTCTTCCAGGTAGTTACTCATGCTCTCCTCATGCATTTTCATATAATTTTTGTTGATTTTCATTGTGAAATGAGGTAGTTTAGGCCAATTCTACATGAGCACTACGGCCCATTCGGATATCAAAGATTTTTCCGCGTATAGGGCTATCTATATGGGAAAAAGAGGCTAGAAACCGCGTACATATGCGGTCGTTTGCAAAACAGTTGCGTATGACACTGCGCAAGTGAATTTATAAGATTCTAATGGACAATATGGTAATTTCTCTTGCAGGATGGTGCTAGAATGGAGAGAGCATGAGCATGGTGAAGTAGAGGAAGATGTAAGGACTGACGTGATGGCTCAACAAGCTCTTCGAGCATGTGGACTCTACAAGTTCTAGTGCCTTGGTGGTTTGAGGGCCAAACCAAGACTGCTAGAGATGCTGATAGACTATTGGGATCCAGAATCAAAGTCCTTTAGGATAGATGGGATGTATCTCACCATAGAGGTGGAAGACATATACTTTATCATAGGTCTATCTAGACGAGGGGAGGTAGTGAACCTTCGTTCCCGAGGTGGGCCAGGTCATGGGATTACTATCTATGAGTATGTAGCTGTGTACTGCTACCCAGATACTGAGAAGGTGGGAAGTCAAGTCCCCACCAGTGCTATACAGGTTCTGGGCCTAAAGGCCATACTACTGACGCTGGGCAGGATAGCAGGCTTAGCCTCACTCCATCAGGCCTCACGGCCACTGATGTTCTATGCGGTGGAGTGTATGAGACCATATACGACCGGAGTACTACACTACTGAGCAACATGAAACACCAGCTCAGTGAGTGTAAGGCAGGCAGGATACAGAACTTCGGGTTCAGCAGCATTCTGAGCATGTTTTTCTTCGAGCATGTTCTAGGATTGAGCGCTAGAGTGGACGTTCCTCTCCATGGGGTTCGAGATCCTGCCCAATGGCATTGGGCAGATGCTGTGCATAGACTAGGGGGTGGTAGGGTGGCCAAACCATATCCAGCTGACTTCTTTCCATGGTGGCAACAACAGATTGTTGCCATAGATGACTACCCCTATGGAGGGATAGATTTTTGAGGGGATCCAGACATGCCATTGCCACTAGGATCGGCATATGGAGAGATAGGTACTGAATCTCGACTCTCACTCTTTTTAAAAAAAATTTGAGTTATTTAATTTTTTTGTATTTTCTTGATTATGTGGAATCAAAAAGACATGTTTTGGCATGACAACACATAGTGACATCTACCATTCATGTGCATATGTGGGACCACAGCGACCAGAGGGATTCCCACATCATAGACATAGGGGAAGGAGGGATGACATCACAGGTGTGGATGTGGAGCGAATGCTCCAGAGCATTCATACCAACTTCATGCGACTAACTCATAGAGTTCCCATGGCACAAGTCGAGGACTTGCCTGAGGCCATGCAGCGACAGGTGGTGGGCATGCCACATGTACAGGTGCATTTATTCTAGTGACTAGCTAGATCCGTAGTGACGTATCATGATCACAACCCCCCCCTTCCATAGGATTAGATACCTGGGAGTGCATATGTTTTGTACAACCGTGTATTATATGATGGAAGCTTTGAAAGCTCCACTTTTGTATATGACACTATGTATTACCACATTTTTTATATATATAAAATATTTTATGGTGATCGGTTTATTTATTTACATGTGTAAAAATGTTTGTGATTAATTTATTATGGATGAAAAAAATGACAATCTAACACATAGTTAGCATATGAGTCAGCAACTTGATTATCATTTCTTGGAATGTGTATATATGTAATACTGTCAAATTGCCATTCTAACAATCTCACACATAAGAATCTTCTCAATAATGTCGGATCTCTAACATGGTACAAACCATTGAGCTGTGACACTACTAACTCCGAATCAATATGTACCTCAAGAGATAGAACGCCATGTGAAATGGCATCCTGTAGAAGCTCTATAACGGTGCTATATTCAGCAACATTGTTGGAAGATGGCCGTATACCGATACCTCCTGAAGACAGTACCTGACCCATAGGAGTATAAATCACCCAAGCAGCAGAGGCTGAGTGTTGAGTGTGACGGCTTGCACCATCCATGAATCCTATGTAGGTGGAAGATTCCATTGACATCTGCCAAAAGAAATAGAAACTAATCACAATCCCGATCACGATAAGAAAAAGACCTAACTATGCAAAGCTGTACAATAATATAAAACAAGCATCCTTGGATAAAGATCATGCATAGTATTTTTTGAGATAGAGCCCGTTTCTAGGCTCTGCCAAAGCTGTGCCTTCGTAATCGACTAACTCATAGGCACCCTTCTCTAAGACACGCTTGACCACGTAAGGACCACACCACATAGGATTAAATTTCCCTGCCCCCAAGGGTTCTTTCGATTGATCCCACAAAAGGACCAAGTCTCCTTCACTAAACACTCTTGGACGGACATACTTGTCGTACTGGACCTTAACGCGACGCTTATTAACCTCTAGAGCCACCAAGGCATCTCGACGCTGCTCATCAAGTTGCTCGAGGTGGACCAAATGCTCCTCCAAAGGTGAAGTGTCTGGTAAGAGTTCCACAACTAGCTTCAATGAAGGAATCTCACATTCAACCGACAATATTGAATCCACTCCATGCACAAGTTGATATGGATAAAAACCAGTGGCAGTCTTGACCGCGGTTCGATGTGCCCACAAAGCAAGGTATAACATAATATGCCAATTCGTCTTGCTTTATGCGATGGTTTGTTGGAGAATGGACTTAAGTGATTTATTCACTGCTTCAACCTGTCCATTCGCTTGGGGGTAGTAAGAAGAGGAGTGATCTTTCTTATGCCCTAACTTGGATGCCAACTCTTCCATCATACGGTTCTGAAAGTGCGAGCCATGGTCAGTGACAAGCTCTTTCTGAATCCCAAACCGAGTAATGATTTGGTTGAATACAAAGTGAGCGGCTGTCTCACTGTTAGATTTTACTGTAGGCATTGCCTCAGCCCATTTCGTGAAATAATCCACAGCCACTATAATATGATGGTGCCCCCAAGCCGAAGCTGGGTTTCAATCCATAAAATCGAGCCCCCACTTGGTGAAGGGACTGGCGGTTATAATGGGATGTAATGGGGCAAGCTTCGAGCGCATATTTCATGCAAACACCTGGCAAGGGTGGCACCTCTTGACCGCATAAACACAATATTTAAAGATTGATGGCCAGAAATAACCCACTCTCAAAATCTTTTGAGATGTAGAAAGCCCAGATAAATGACCACCACACGCCCCTCTGTGGCAATCATTCAGCACAACCTCAGCCTCCTCATGAGTTAAACAACGTCGTAAAATGGAACCCACCCCATGGCGGTACAAAGTATTGTCCACTATAAGGTAGTTCTTAGAGACGTGACGTAATCAACGTCGTTCATCTCGTGAGAGGTGAGTAGGGGTCCTTTGCGTTTGCAGATATACTATGATATCTCCATACCATGGGTCAGACGTTGAGATTAAGAAGATGTGTTCATCGAAAAACGTGTCTTCACAAACCAACTCCTCGGCCTCGCTCAAGAAATCTAATATAAGCTCTGCAAAATTTAACGACTTCTTTGACTTTGCCGAAACAAATTCGAGATCGAACTCTTGCAAAATGACAATCCATTTATTATACTTTCCCCCAATCATCCTTCGTGTGAGGATGAACTGAAATGGATTGACATGGGCCAAAACCGAGGTCTGGCGAAGGAGAATATAATGTCTCAAATGCTGAACTGCATGTACGGTCGCTAAAGCAAGCTTCTCGACATGAGAATAACAAATCTCTACATCAATAAGGTTTTAGCTCAGATAATATATGACATGATCCTAGAGCTCCTCATCCTCTTGAACCAATACCATACCAATCGTCTCTAAAGACGTGGCCACATATAATATGAAATCACAGCTATAATCCAGAGGGCTAATCATCGGGGCTGATGCTAGGGCTCGCTTAAGTGCATCGAAGGAATCCTAGGATCACTCATCCCATTCAAAGGGAGTATCCTTCTTCAAGAGACACATAAAGCCTCTAGTCAAATTGGAAAAGTTGACCACAAATCTTCGTAAGAAGTTTTCCATACCTTGCAAACACTGAAGATGACGAATATTCTTCGGGGGAGACAACTGAAGTATTGTCTCAACCTTTAAGGGATCGACTCTTATGGCCTCCTTTGAAATGATGAATCCTAATAAACAACCTGACTTCACACAAAAGATGCACTTATGAGGATTTAATCGAACTGAATAGTGATAGCATATTTTGAAGACCAATATCAAGTGATATGAATGACGCATTCTCATACGAGAATGAGCAGCGAGGTCATCCAAAAATACTTCAATAATAGACTTGAGATCGTGGAAAATCAAGGTTATCGCCCGCTGAAATGTAGCTCCGACGTTTTTAAGGACGAAAGGCATTTTTCAATATGCAAACGTTCCCCAAGGACAAACAAATTCAGTCTTGTGTTGGTCCTCAGGTTTAATCTGGATCTGATTATACCCAGAAAATCCATCCATGAAGGAGAACACCTCGCTACCCGCACACTCATCCAAAATCTGATCTATAAATGGTCTGGGGAAGTTATCCTTAGGACAGGCACGATTCAAATCACGGAAATCAATGCATATTCGGATCACTCCCTACTTCTTATCCACCGGAGCAGGGTTTGAAACCCACTCCGTCAAGGGAATGGGATGGATGAAACCAGCTTTCAACAGCTTCTCTATCTCTGCCTTAATGGCCGGTCATTTCCTAGGATTCACGGTGCATAAACGTTGTCAAACAGGCTTAGCATTGGGGTAAGTCTTAATCTCGTGTTCGACAATTCAAGGGTCAATACCTAGCATCTCATCATAAGACCAAGCAAAAATATCAAAAAATTCCTTGAATAGCTCAATATACTCGAGAATCTCAGCATGGGAACATTCCACCCCAATATAGACATTCTCGATGGTACCAGGATTTCGAGAGATGTTGATAGAAATCATGGAAGATATGTTTGCCATGTTACCATCATCCATCTGACCAAGAGAGCTTAATGGAATCATGGGACTACCAACTCTCTGAGTAAGAATCTCCCTATAATCCTCATGCTCCAAACGGTCAAGCGGTGGAAGGAAATATGATCTATGATGAAGTTCCTCCCATGGTGGCTCAACACCCAACATAGCCTCGATGATCACTTCATCTGAAGGGAAAATCATATCCAGGCAGTCATGGGCATGAGAAGACTATACTGCCCATGCCGGCAGTACATAAGGGTCTTCCTTTTCCATCTGCGAAGAGGAAGAACAAGGCTCTGCAACATTCTTAAGATTGGCTTGATAAGCTATCATGGTTGCAGGAAGCGGCACGTTGGTCTCGACAGGCTCACTCAAAATACTCAGTGTAGGAAGAATCCAAGGATCTTCCATATGAGTTGTGTGAAAAGACACTGAGGTCGTAGAAGTCGAAGCCTCATCGGAACAAGATCCTATCATGAGGACCGACGCAGGACAACTAAAGCTTCCCATGAGGGATGGATACGTGCCTACACCCACACTCCCAGTTGCCGGCTGAGAGTGTTCAACAACTAGGACCGAAGCTCCTGAAGATGCAGTAACAGGGGAATTCTTGAATGTCATTTGATCGATCGTTACAATCTTCCTATTATGTGGAAAGCATACAACACGGAACAAGGAAGAAGCAATGGCTTGCATACTATACATCCAGTTCCGACCCAGCAAGAGATTGTAGTCGAGGGGTGCATCAGCCACCTCAACCTCTATCGCAACGGTCTTCCCTCCCAAATGGACCTTAAGGGATGGAATGATTCCATGCAGCCTAAAATATCTCCCATCAAAAGTAGTTAACATAGTCGCTGATTTCGACAACTCAGGAGAACCAAGACCCTTCCAACATGACAAAGACATCACAGATGCAGCAGCGCCCTCGTCAATCACAGTGCGCTTGATGATCATATTAAGACATTCTGCATGTACCAAAAGTGACACATAGTAGGGCAAGCAAGGTTGATAACCTACGATTTCAAATTTTATCACTAAGGAAGAATCATCACCATTCACACCAAGAGCAGAAAGCAAAGCCTTCCTTTGCGAAGGACAACTCTAAAGCACTTCCAATGTAGACATCGCACAAGGAGTATGGCCCAAATCCTCGACAACTGAACAGTTTTGGGTGGCTCGGGCATTTGGATTATGCCCCGAGCGCTTAAGTACCCCTTTAGGAATGAAAGGTGCAGCCTCAGGTTTATCCGCAGGTTTCTCAATGCGCAAAGGGGTTCCTGGTGGATCAGGTTCTTTTCCTGGGTTGGGTTGTGACGATCCATAATCTTTCACATGAGTCACAACCTTGGCAGCACGGACCATGTTAATGCACCCACGAGCACTAGTCTCTGGTGGATCATTCCCACTAGATAGCTCCTGGGACTTCGATTTCATATTCTGGTTATGCGGTAAAGGGTTCGTTAGCACAGCTAGGCCTTGTGGTAAGAGTCTCAAAGCTTCATCAATTCGAGGACACAAGTAAGTGAGGTGATCATCCTTACATAGCTTGCAAGGGAACTTAACCTTATGTTTCGCTTACTTGTCCCCGCCATCATTCTGACTGTTCTTGTCATTATTGGTAGCATTCTCATTCCTATTCCCACCCTTTCGATTATTATTCTTACCCTTTTTTCTATTCCGTCCGGGCTTCTGGTTACCCTTCTGGTCTGACGATTGCACAGAAAGTACATTCTCCATTTGGGTGGGTTGAGGCGAAGCCGTAGCTTGTCTCGAAGCAGACTCGTTGAGCGACAATTGACTAACTTGTTTTGCAACTGAATCTGCAGGTTTCACACTTGCACAACCCACAATGCCATTGGCATGTGGTCCAGGTTTGACCTTGGGATCGAAACTAGAATGAGGAGCGTTGGGAATAATCTCATACAACAAACCAAACTGAGCATAAATCAAGTCCAGATCCTACGCCCTAAATATTGCTTGTTCCTCATTCTGCACTCCGGATGTGGAAACATCCTTCACAATATATGGCAATAAAGACTTGAGGAACCACTCGAGAAGGAACTCCGGTGGTATAAAGGCTTTAATTAATCTCTTCCATCTACGCCACTCCTGAATATGATCAGAAATATGGGTGGCTTTATCTTGCTGAAATGTCGACAAGAGTTCAATACCAACGTCATAGCACACTGGTAGCTGGAAGTGATTAAGAAAAGTCATAACAAGATCGTCGAACAAGGTAAAATCTCCCTTTGGTAACTCTATATACCATTTCGTAGCAGGCCCTGTGAGGGTGCATTGAAATAGTTGCAAGCGGACTGACTCCTGATGTAACGAATTTGAAGAGCACCAAAGGTGAAACGTGGTAATGTGTTCGCCCGGATCCTCTCCTGGTTTGCCTTTGAACTTAGGTATGTCCGAAGGAAGTTTGGTAGGGACAGCTGGCCAAGCCGGGTCATGAGCCACGGGATCATTTGTAAGTCTTGATAAGTCAGGAAGGTTAAGCGTTGCAAGGAAAGGAAGCCTAGGATGATAACTGCTCCCTAGTTCACATAGGTTTGAGCACCACCATGGCCTTGGCCATAGTGTCCTCCTCTTGTTTGACCCATATAGGGTAACATGGAAGTACTATAGTAAGGTGGACCTTAACTAGTAGGAGCTACAAATATGTAATTAGGAGAGTAAGCAGGTTGTTGATACCCACCTCCGTAAGGTGAAGAAACCTGTCCATGCTGCGCCCCATAATAAGGTCCATAGGCCATAGCATGCGATGTCCCATGGAACACTCCATAGGTAGGAAGATAAGCTCCTGAAGGGGGAACATACATACTAGAAGTAGGTATATAGGCCCCGGACGTAACAAGATGACCACTATAAGCGTGAATATAGACTCTCGAAGCAGTGGGTGGTATATGGACTTGAGACACAATTGGCCTAGTAACCGTAGTATGGATCTGACTCAAAGCCATATATTGGCTCGAAGGACCATGTGGATAAGGTGGAGGATGTACATTTGAAGAACTTAGAACCGAGGATGAAGGAATCTGAGTAATAAGATATGTACTACCACCTATCGTCACCCGTCTCGGACCTGGTATCCTAATCGGATCGCTAACCCTAGACCTAGGAGGGAGATGAGATGTAGCTTCCACCACTGGGACGAAAGGTGCAATGTGACTAGTAGTCCCAAACCTCTCCACGAGGTAAGGAATGGGATTTCCCCTAGGCATAGTGCTAGACTCAAAATCGGATTCGACATGAAATGTCAAATCGTGCATAGGAAAACCAGCCGTAGCATAACTACCGTAGCTATTGCTGGCAGGTTCAAAGTGAGTCTTTTCATCTTCCAAAATTCAATACTGGTAATGTGTCAATGGGGAATCAGCCCTAGGGTGAGTAGGTCTATCGTGCAAAGATCCTATCTGGGAAATCACAGGACCGAACTCAGCTAGGTCAGGTGAAGGATCATATGTAGGAGTAAATTCCCCATCGTCAACATGAATGAGAGGAGGTGGCTCAAGAATAGTCTTTGAATGATCCTCCATGGTGTGTGAATCAGTGTGTGACATAGTCTGCCCAGACTGTCTAGGTCTCTCTCCCAAAGGAGGAGGAGAAGTGGAAGGCGGAAGTCTTGCTAACCGACGAGAACGGCGTGGAACCACACTCAAATCCACAATGACTCAAAACAAAAATAGCAAAGACTCTCTATTTATGTAAATCCTAGGCCAACTAGCGTGCACAGAGCAATCACTAACAAAATCTAAATCCAAATGCAAGCAAACAAGGGCTGGATAAGTGAGCTCTCGAATGAAGCAGGTATGTCTCACCTAGGAGAGGCCTGAGACTCCCATACACAACAAGTGGAGGTACGTAACCAATTATTGTGGCCCTTAGCTTCAACGCATAAAGCAACTATGATGTCCGACCCCAACCTGGCCGAGACACATGCAGAATAACCTCTACAAGTACCCCCTCAATATCCTAGGTAAGTTCACTAAGGTCACCTCTATATAATCAAAGCTCAAGCAGACAGTCGTAGGCGGGATTGACCGTATGGGCAGGGTAGCAACACCCGAAACTCTCTAAAGAGCCCCCAGATACGAATACAATCCTGGAAATATCTCCGGTGCTACTCAGTTATGACTAGGGGTCATCCCAATCAATAACCGCTAACATTTCTTCATGCTTAAATCCCATTTCAGAGGAGGATCCTGAGAATGATGGTTATATCAAGGATTTCACACACTCCCTGGACAGACACCTAGATGTTGTTGTTTAGTGATCTTGGAGAATTGACTTACAATGAACTATTCCAAGATCCTAAAACCTAATCTTGTTGGTGCACCCTAGAAAAGAAAAGAGTGTAATTCATTTTAATTAGCGTTGATTTTAGTTGGCTTCATTACTCAAAAATAGGATATGGTCGTGCAACTAGTGGTGTTATGACGCAACATGAAGTAAAATGCACACCATAACAATCAATACAAATGCATTGTGTCCATGTAAACAGGGTATGCTACTACATGAAATGCACAATTCTTCTTCAAATGATGAATGCAAATATTTCCTATATGAAGTCCTAACTAGTACTCCAAAGCAAATCTAGATCTAGTGCAAGTGCAATGCAAAGTGCAAAATGCAATGCATTATGATAAGCAAATGTTTTTGGATTTTTTGAAAATATAAGAGATGCAAAAAGCAAAAGAATGATTCTACCACCCTTAGACTCTGCAAGCACACATAAACAGCATTCAAGCAAATCACTAAGGTAAAAGAACTCTAATGCACTAATCTCAAACAAAAAATCGAAAATGCCATGACTAGAATCTTCCTAAAAAAAAACATTTTCGGTCAGAAACAGAGGTCAAAACAGACTCTGGCAGTGCCAAAGGAGACTTAGCAACTAACAACATTCACCCAAAAACCAATTATCTTCCAAAAAATACAAAAAACTAGGGTATACACGACTGTTCGCAGTAAACCCGCGTGTATACGTAGAAATCACAGATAAAACCGCGTGTATATGCGACTGTAATTCAAAAACCCGCGTACAGGAATAAATGGTGCATAAAACAAGGCAAACAGGAAAGCTGAGACAAACTTCACTCCAATCAGACTCTACTAGGCATACATGCCCCTAGACCTGACACAGAAAAAAGAGAGAAAGAGCAATTCAAATACATTGAATGCCGAGAAAATCACCCCCAAAGGACAACTACTAGGAACTCCCTAGTGGAGTTGCCAATTCTGTTACAGAGAGAAATTCCTATGGCTTCGGGTACCACAACAGACAGCTTTGACTCTAGAAATCAATCTTTCCCAATATGCAATAGAAATAAAATGTCTAACACTAAAGGATCAGACCTCGTACCTTATTCCAGACGGTTGAAGTAGATCCCCGTTGAGCTTTCCAATCTTCAGCTTGAATTGATATAATACTTCCTCAACAACAAGTAAACAAGACAAGCATACTATATATCATGGTGTTAGATCTATTCTAGCATATATAATCAATAATGTAAAAGCATTTGACATATTCCAATGGATACAATATTCAATCAAATACACATCATTGGACAGGAAAAGATAGTTCTTATTAATATGAATCAGAGATTACAAGATAGATACAACCTCTGACGGCACATCTACGAATCGAAGAAACTGAATCCCCCACTTGGGCCTCCACCACCTCAATCCTCCATCTCACGATAGCAAGCTCACTATCAAAAGGCAAGCTTGGGAAGAACACCAAAGTGCTCCAAAGGGACAAAGGGATGCAGACTCAAGTATAAATTCCAGCAACAATGGACTATAGTTTCTTTACTTTCAATCTCTCTATATGCCTTCAATGTACCAAGGGGTTCCTTATATAGCTTCACAAGGGATAATGAAGGGTTGAATCTAAGTGATCTCAAGGCATATGGAAGGCCAGGAGTCGAATGAGTCGGATCCATGTCAAGGAAAACTCCAAAAGGATTTGGATTATGCACACATCCCGATGTACGCGATTATTGGGGTCAAACCCGCGTATGTATGCGGTTATCGGGTAAAAATCCATGTATATCATTTTTCATATAGTTTTAGGGATGATCAAGGAAACATCAAAGGATAAAAAATAGTCCATGGGGTCTAAAGAGTCTGCAACGGGACAGGGGAAGGCCATACAAAGTGTGATTCACCTAGAGTGGTGAAATCCGCTATAACAATGAGTTTATCAGTGCTTGATTCAGAACGTAACAGTTACACTGTTAGATGACCTCTGTATATTTAGTTCATCAAGTTGAGTGCAATAGATGTTAAGCATGTTAGACTGTAGAGCTTAAGTGAATTCAGTTAACACCCGTGTGAAGGTTAACTAAGCTACTATACGCAGAAGGAAAGCCATTGGACCTTGAGATATGGAGATTCCTATTGAGCCTTACTATAAAATCTATCGCAGCACTGAAAGGTGATATCACACTATCGGAGGAGCCGCGGTGTGGGATATTGCGGGTGAAGTGTCAGTAGAAGAGGGATTTTGTGCATCATATTTGAAGCTGCGATGCGATAAGAGACAGTCTCAAACCAGAGTCAGCTAGGAAGGGAGATACAACATCTCACAGCGAGATCCCATTGGTTAACCAGAGTCAAGAGAAACCTAGGATGCTACAGAACCTGGTTGAGGATTCCTGAGTCTTCAGCCACCCCATCTAGGATCACTTCGGGTGAGACTTCAGGCCGTTCTACGGTCTGTCACCAAAAGGGCCAGTGAGCTAGGGGTTTTGTTGGTACATAACAGTAAACCTGGGTCTGCCCAGAGAAAAGCAACAGCCTACAAGAAAAATGAGGATGAGACTTGTTTCGAATAACAAGTGATGATAATTCAAGATTCACTCCAATAAACATGAACTCGAATCTCCCAAGGTTAGAGACAACGTGACGAAAGAAAAAACTTCAGAAAACAATAGATCCACCTTGAAAGATGAAGACCATATTGGGCATGAGATATATTCCAATATGAAGAAAATCATGACAGAAATTCCAAACCAAATTAAGAGGCCTCAGACACACTCTATTTGTGTAACAAAGTTGGGTGACATCATTGATGCTAAATTTTTTACTATGGAAGAAGTTATGATTAAAGAGTAACATTTGATCATGGGGAATGATGTCTACGATATGGTTTTGAGACCTGAAGGGAAGTTCGTAGTATATTCCATATGGAGCTACAAGAACAAGTGTACAAATCAAGGTTTTTGGTTTGTCTCAGAAAGAATAGACTATGGCACGACATAATCTATTGACCAGACACATGAATTCTTTAGTAGAAGTATATATCAAGCAAAGAACCACCTATACAGAATATGCTTTGTACGAGCTCAGAAGGCACCCATACAAAAGCACATCGAGGAGATTGACAGGTCACCTAGAGTGATGAATATCTTAACCCTTTCTATAGGGTTGAAGATGGAAATCTATAGAAGACAACACAAATGGGTGCAAGAGAACCGTTTTGAAAAATTTAAAGATAAAGGGATGTTGGTTTCTAGTCACCTGAGATGGATACATAGTAGCAGAGAATGATACCTACCACTCCAATATAGAATGGAGAGAGAATATTATGCTATGCTTCAGGGGGAGTGACTACAAAATATATTTGATTTCAACATGGTATGACATGATGGACAACTTCCTAATGGACCAAGACTTTACCAAGAGTAAAGTGGATTCCAACCTTCAAGGTTGAATTTGAAAGACTGGGATATGTGGATGACCTGACAGAATAAAATTATGATAGAAGCAATGATGGAAGAATAGCATAATGTTTTTTGGGATATAGTACCCAAACTATAAAGCAAGAGTGTGGTATCTTCCAAGTGGATTTTTTGTTGATGGAAGTCTTGGAAAATACAAGATTTGTGGATAGAGTATTCTATCAAGAGAGAGGGAATTTAATATGAAGAGACACTTGCTCCAGGAAGAAAGGTACACTTCCATAAGAACCATCATGGTAGTTGCTTCCATGATGAAATGGGATATACACCGTCTGGATGTAAAAGCAAGCATTCCTTAATGGTGTGCTTAAGGAATATTTTTACATCGAATAGCCACAAGGATTTGAAGTCAAAAATAGAGTGACTCATGTATGTAACTTGAAAAATACTCTATATGGATTGAAGAAATATCTTAGAGCTTGGTATGGAAGATTATATAGCTTCTTGGCAAGCGTGGAATTTACCAAGAGTAAATTTGATCCTAACCTTTACCTTAAGTTTATGGATGATGAACTTGACATATTATTGTTGTATGTGGATGATCGAATTGTGAATGGAAATGAGAAACAGATCGTATATTGCAAGAAGAATATAGTTGAATAATTCAAGATGAAAAGATCTTGGATTGCTACATTATTTCCTTAGGCTGGAATTGTGGAAGAACTCACAAGGAATATTTTCGAACCAGGGAAAGTATGATGTGGAAATATTAAAGAAGATATAATGTTGGATTATAAATCCATGGCCACACTCATGGATACTAACATGAAGTTGTTTTCTAATGAGACATCAGAGTTAGTGGATATGACTCAGTATAGACAGGTTATTGATTCGTTGATGTATCTGATGAACACAAGGTTAGATATATGCTTTGTTGTGAACACCTTGAGTCAGTGTCTAGGTAACCCTAGATGTGTTCATCTGATAGCTGCAAATCATGATTAGGTACCTTAAAGGTATGACATACTTGGGTATTTATGATGGTAGAGATCATGACTACAGATTATATGGATATACAAATTCATCTTGGGTAGGAAGTGTCACAGATAGGAAGAACACCTCAGATCAATTTTATGGTCTAGGATACACCATGATCTCATGGTTTAGTCCAGTGTTTCTCTCAGTACATGTGAAGTAGAGTACATTACAACTTTCTCTATTATTTGGGAAGTCGTGGCTTCAGAAAGATGATGTCAAGACTATTTGACATGGAGCTGGATACCACAATGTTTCTTTGTGAAAATCAGAGTTGCATAAAGATGAAAAAGATTCATGTGGAATATGGTACCAAAGGGAGACATAAAAATATAGTATGTGAGTACAAATGAGCAAGTGGCTGATGTGGTGACAAAGCTTCTGTGATAATTTTGGTGTAGTTCAAAAATAATTTCCTCGTAAGGAGGAAAAATGACGATACTACATAATTTCCTCGCAAGGAGGAATAGTGATGATGATACTGCACACTTTCCTCACAAGGCGGAACAATGATGTTGATATAGATATGTTCTCAAAAACGAGAAATAGGTCAAAGATATGGACGCTTCTTGGAAAGGAGAAATAGGTCGAATATATGGACCATTTTTGGAAAGGAGAAATAGGTCAAAGATACAGACTCTCTTCAAAAAAGGAAGAACAAGTCGAAGATATAGAATTTATTTAGAAAGGAAGATTGAGTCGAAGATATGGAATTTCTTCATAAACGAGGAATAAGTCAAATATATGGACTATCCTCGAAAAGGAAGCACATGTAGAGACTATGAACCCTCCTCAGACAAAGGGGGAGTAGGTTGATAATATGGATCCTCCCAGAAAATAGGGAGTGATGATGAGGCTGACTTTGATGATGGGATGACAGTGGTTCTCCAACATAAAATATGCCAAGTACGCCTGAAAATGCTGACAAGGTCCAACATTTATTTGTTGATGATAGTATCCTCTCTTGAGGATAGCAGGTATAACAATCTGTTCATGAGAGTGGTCTTTACTAGATAAGGATGGCCCTACAGATGTGTTGAGGCCTAGAAATTCACAGGCAACAACATCAAGGGATTCTCCCCAGTCAACATTCCCAACTAGCCCATGACTATTTGGAATAGGGAATCTATCCTGTTTGCGGTCCAGCTACCGTAGGTCAAGTAACAAAAATAAAGGTTTTACCAGTTGCGACCCAGTCCACTGTGTGTATTTTTTGACTTAAAATATGGTATGCATGTGCCTAATTAACCATGCAGGGTGATAAAGGATACAAGGAGTAGTCACAACGTGATGCGTAGGTTCTTACCTCTCGTATTAGAACTCACAAGCATCTAAATCACATATGCAGCAATAAAGTAAAACTAACTATCTATCTATCCCCGGGGATCCAAATTGCAACTTATTTATGAGTAATGTGTATTGTGCATGAATTATAAAGAGAAATTACAGATAGCTAATATTCCTTCCTACAACACATGAACGATTAAAGATATTTAGACAATTAGATAGCCAATTGTTTATGAACAGCATGCATTACTCATGGTGGTAATTTCACAGAATAAACTAGAAATCATTCAAACAAGAACATAGGTTCTAGAGTTAGAACGATCTCACAGTTAATGGACAAAAACTGGAAAAATGAAATAGTTCATCTTTCACCAATCCATAGCATAGCATTTAAACGTCCCACCAAACTTTCTCTGACAGACAAACAATAATTCTTTATTGCAAAAAAACGTAGTTCTTCTTACAATATCTATTTACATGTCTAACTGGGAAAAAGCCCTTTGTTCTTCTAAGTCTCCTATATTTATACAAAAGGACGAGACTGTTGGGCTGTCCACAAATAACCTTTGGGATTCCTAACTCTTCGCCTCCCAAAATTCCACTTTCATCAAACGTTTACAAAATCGTTACATATTACAAGTGAATGATCATTCACGAGGAGGGCCCCACTTGGGTATTCATAATTTTTTTCCACGCCAAAGCCTCAGAGGTGATGCCTTCAAATGCACAAGGTTCCAAGAATTGAATGTTTATCTCGAACTTCACAGCTTGGTTCTTGATGGCCTCAATTCTGGCTGCACTCAAATGCAGCTGATCCTCCAATAGATGCACACCAATGGCGGAATGATCTACTTCACTCCTTACGACCTGGTGGTCGAGGGCCTTAATGTGTTGTATTTTTGCTTCCTCCTCTTGATACATCTTCTGTAAAATATCCACAAATGCGTTGTGGTCTGGAAAAACATCTAGCCTTTTCTCAGCTTCTACTTGGCATCGGTTATAAGTAATTGGGAGCCTTCTGAAAAATTTTGTGCATGCTCCTTTCATTTTTCTAACAACCTTTTTGAAATCCTCTGCTGTGTTTATAGAAAAGACTAATAAGTTGTAATATTTCTTAAGGGCCTGTCGATCCTTCGAGGGAAGCTCTACAGGAGTTTCTTCATTATTTTCCTTCCTTGCCATTCTTGCTGTCAGAACTTCCATGACGTCCTACGATCTATCAACAAAATAAGAGGAAGTCTCCATAATTTCCTCTAAATGGCCATCTATTTGCAAAACTTTGCATCTCTCTTCTTCTATGGTAGTCTGCAGCTGAATCATCTTGGCCTTTTGTGCTAGCACATGTTCCTTGAAAGGTTTGAGGTCAACCTACTGCTCTTTTGCTTCTTCTAAAGCAGTTTCTAGAGAAGAAATATGCTCTCGAAGTTTCATGTCTTGTTCTTGAGCTTGCTTCTCATTTGTCTCCAAGGTGGTCTTTTGCAACTCTAAGTCTTCTATCTTTCCCAGCAGTTTTTCCTTCTCAACCCTTAGCTCCTGATACTCTTGCTGCACTCTCTTCAGACACTCTTATGTAGTTTCCATGGACCTCCTTTCTGCTTGGAGAACTTGCAGTTCATCCTTTGAAGACCTCATCTCCTTTTGCATGTCCTCATATTTTCTCTTCATCTTACTGTTTTCTTCTCTCTCCTTTCTTAATGTGTCTTTCAGTTGAGCAGAAGACTTCTTGGATTGCTCCAGATCTGTCATGATTTTGTCTATATTATCCTCTGAAGCGTGGACCAATGCAGCTCCTACTCTAATGGTGAATCTGGGATCTCGATCTGTCCCATATACAACTGTTGTATCCATTATCATCTTCCCAAACAGACCTCCTATTGCAACCTTCTTTTCAGTTCTCTTTACTATCCTCTCGGTTTCCTTGTCATAGAAGATAGTATTAAAATCAGGGATTTCTTCCCCTTCCTTCTGTACAAAAGGGACCAGTTTAAGTGTGGGGACCATAGAATGTCTAGGTGTGCTGACAGCAGGTGCTTCTAGGTCCTGAACCTCGGGGTTCTCAACATCCTGGGTCTGAATGTTAGCTGTGTCAGAGGCTAACTATCATGTCGTTGTCCGGGTCAGCTTCATCCTATCCGCTTCCTGTTTCTGAAGCTCGTCATCAAGCTTTCTTTTTCTTTCTTCTTCTTCATTTCTTTCATTATTTTATGCTTTCTTGGCTGCCTCTTAGGCAACTCTTATTTTTTCATCCTCTTCTCCCTGCAGCCACCCTGCAGCTTCTTGGGCCAACCTTTGGGCTTCTTCATCTCTTTTCCTGGCTTCTTCATCAACTTTTGATTGTTCATCCTGCCCTTTCCCCCCTTTGGTGGTGATCTTCTTTTTGAACCTTTTCCTCAAGGCTGTTATGTTCAAAGCACTGCGAAAGACGGACTCTTCTCTATCCCAATGGTGAGTGTATTCGAAATGGACGTTGTTCTATTTGCAGTGTTCAGCCACTTTGCTATGGGAGTCATTTCTGTGGTAGGGAATTTCACCAAAATGAAACTTTTCCAATTTTTCCACAAACTTGTCTGCTTTCTTTACTCTGGTAAACTTATAACTTCCTAACTTGAAAGGAAAAGGGAGATAGGAATCCTTCTTATGTTCAAACAAAAATCTTCCTATGCCATCCAGGAAGGCTTGCTTGACCGCCTCTTTATGAATGATGTAGTCTGTGGCATATTTGGGTAGTAGGGAGGGTGCTTTAGAGCCTCCAAACATTCTGAAGTAGAGGCCATCCTCAGTCAAGAAATAATCTGCATATTCTTCGAATACCTACAATGCCTCTTTCGACATGCAGTCACATTATTTCAGGAAAATGAGAGTATACAAAGGCATGATGAAATGTTCACTGACCTCCTGGTAATGACTATGGTATTTGTGCACCCATAGTGGCTTGTATGCATAATAGACAGGCATCCTCCCCCTGTCCCAGATGCACCTTAGGCCGGGAAAAGGTTGATTGAACAGTATACAATCAATGAGTATGGAACTCATGTAAAATTCAGACCTCTTTTGGGACACTCCTCCCAAAGCTAAGGCCATACAGGTTGAAAGACTATTTGACACTATGTTAGCCCAATAGAAGATGGTCCCTTCGGTTGCAACATAAAATATAATGGGCATCCACTCTAATTTGAAGATCTTTCCATGAGCTCTTCAAAAAATCTTGTTAAGCATTAAGGCGATGAACCTGTACGGGGCCCTTAAGCTTGTTGTGTCATATTCTCCCGTTGGCCTGGTTCTGAAATGTCTTCTAGACAACATCATTCTTTTAAGGGTCTCAACAAGGTCCATTCTAATGTTTCTCAGCCAATCATTAGACAAAAATACTTGTGCTTTTGGCAGGTGGTAGGCCATGGCTACATATCCTGGGCTATAGGCAGCATAGCTTTGTTTGTCAACATTTTCCAGGATCAAGATGGTTACATCTGCCCGGGGCGGAATCCAACCAATCACTTAAGAGCATGGGAAGAACTCTGGTCTTGTGGCAATATTCATCAGTGAATATCTCTCTATATTGGCATATATGCCTTCTTCCTCCAAGCCCATATCAGGCACCTCTCGACGTGTGATCAACTTGTATATCTCTCCCCATTGGTACTCAAGCTCTACACTAGTTATACACTTGGTGTCCTCATAAATATACTTAGTTTTAGTGACAACTTCCACGTCGGGCTCCCGCTCGACCATAGGGGCCTTCTTCTTTTTCCTCTTCGACATTTTGAGTTTGAAATCTTCCTCTCATACATGAAATTATAATCATTAATCCATTTCCAGATAGGTTGCAAACATTGAGACAACAATGTGCAGTATTTCACTTCATCTATGTTTAACATGATAGAAATTAGTTAAATGAAGCAAATATGTGTGAGCTAACGCCGCTGTCTACTACCGAAACAGTTCTATCAACAAATCTCGAGTGGGGAAACAAAATCTACATTAAAGTGAAGAAAACTTGGGCTCAACAACTAAGCATAGGGTTGAAATACATAACGGCTGCAGAGGGAAACTATCCTGCAGGCTAAAAACACCCCCACTAACAGCTACGCTACAAGCCCCCCCACTATAAATGTATTTAAATAATGGGGTCAAGGGAAAATGACGGTGGAAAAACCCTAACCGTGAACCAAAATCAAAATGCTCGATAGAACAGAATGGGTAAAGCGAACAAGATCCTACCTGGCAGTGCCGTGAGACCGACGGGAAGAGGACTATCAAGCTTCTGTGGTTAAGATACCTGGGAACGTGGGTACATCGACAGTGGGGTCCTTACGAGCTTGAGTGAATGACAGCGCACAACAGTGACTGTGCATGATAGTTGGAAATAACAATGGAATAGCCCACATGCCCGACCCCATATATATGGTCAACCATGACCGGAAGGAAAAAATCGGACGGTGGTAATAAGAGGGTCGGAGGTCGCAGAAATGTTTCTTTCCGCAACGTCGGGTGGCAAAACCACTAAGCTAACCACTGAGATAACCAGGAGAAAATAATAACATGTCAGAGCTTATGAGATTAAAAATTGGAGCGATAGAGGAATAGGGAGCCGCAATAGCGGAGTCATAAATGACAATCAGTTTGCAATAGGCAAGGTCTACATTGGAGAAGAAATTAACTAAATGACCAGAAGGATAGTACCTTTTCCATCCGCAACGGCAGAAGCCCAAAACTTTAGGATCGGCAAAAACAACAACGCGGGGTTGAAAATTCAATGTTTTGGGAGACTTCACCATCTGTCATCTGCAACTGCGGAGAACAAAGTAACAAGATGCTCCAATGTGAAACCAAAGGTCAGCCGATTAAGACAAACGCATCAGAGAAAAATATCGAAGCTACAACCGATTATTTCTCCGCAACCGCGGGAGCGCAAGCAAATAAACTTTCGATTCAAACACTTGAAAATGCATTCAAAGGCAATGATAAATAAAAAACAAGTGGTAGATCAATCCAAGCATTAGAAAAGTCTTTCTGAAAAATCATTAGATCAAATCAAATAAGAAAATCAAACCAATATAAGCAAAAGGAGGGTCCCAAAATTTTTTGAATTTTGGGGAAATGTTGCAGCTGGAACAATTGGTGACTACCTGGTGAACTGCAGATTTCTGATTTAACCCCTCCCCAGTAAAAGACTGTCTAGCTCAAAATTGAAATCTTCTAGATGTTTCTATTCCTAAATTGGCCAACCCATACATTTAAATCATTGAGAAGCAGTTCATTCATTGGGAAAAGGTAACATCAGAAATATTTGCAAGTCTGAATAACTCTTTTGAGGCCTGATAATTGAGATTCATTTTACCCATCCTTCGGTAGTTTCCAGCTTGGATGCCACAGGATTGTAACATATGGTAAACATCATTATCCATTTGTTCCTCATTCCCATGCCAACTGCACTTTTGTGCCATTTGAACTTTAGTTCTTTTGAGTCCTCCATCTGCCTTTCTTTCTGAATTTTATTCAGGCTCCTCTATCCATAGTGTCCTTTTGTGTGAGCGAAGAATTTACTTTTCATCTCACGGACGGAGAGGAGCATTTGGAAATTTGAAATTCATGCTTTTGATGCTTTGCTTTGATATGTGTTGTTTCTTTAAGGAGTTTTGACTCTTGATAGCTTTTAGCTTTTCTAAAATCATGGCATGGGATCATTTATATATGATATACTGTTTGCCTTGCTTCCTTTCTGTGGGTACTTTGCTGTCACTCCCTTGGACATTTTAGATGTGAAATGGATGGAGCCTCGAAATATTATTCCAGACTTCTTAATTCTGAGCTATTTATAGTGGTTAAGTAGGAATTCAATGAATGCATGGCCAATTAGGAACACTGCTACTAGAAGACATTCTATGTTTTAAAAGCACAGTCTTTTGCTCAAGATTTCAGTTAATTAAGAACCCTAATGTTTCCATTGCAACCAAAAGTTTGCCTCTTTATTCAAAACCAAAAGAACTAGCAACAAAGCATTAAACTAAAAGAAAAAACAACATCAAAGCAATAAACCAAAAGAAAAACATCATCAAATTATTTATGTACAAAGCAAAAAAAAAAAAAAATGTGTGCCCGCCCTTAAAAATTCTTCAATCCAACAAGTTAAAGGGCTAGGCTGTACTGTAGGCCAAAAATCTATCCATGGTCTAAGTGTACTATTTTTGAAATCAAAACCATGTCTACTAGTCTACAGTGATTCTTATCAGCCTGAGGAAGTTGAAGGAGCTCAAGCTGAGCGTCAATCATAGAACTGGCCTTTCCTATGGTATGATATCTTAGTTTGAGCTCCGTTAGATATTTTCCCAGGACAGAAATAGCAGACTCATTACCTTCTCCCAGCTTAGTGACAGTATGCTTCATGTAAGGTTCTCTCAAAATTTTAATCTGATTAGGGGTACCCTTAAGAGGTAACCATAAATGAGACCAGTCTGAAGCAAAATAACCCGTTAACCTGGTATACCCATATCGGTTAAGAATAAGCCCATATCCATCTGGTATGTCAGCCACCATAATGTCAATAAATTGACATATCTTGTTATTCACAAATAAGCGTATGAGAACATTCTTCATTTATCCCACTACTTTGACACCCATTCTATCTAGCTGCACTACTTCCTAGGCAGTGGGCTCTGGTTGTCCATTAATCCTTTTGCAAACTTCAAGTGGCATAACATTTACCGATGACCCAGAATCTGCTAAACAATTATGCACATTATGATTCAACATTTCTAGAGTCGCAAGAAAAGGCGGGGTTTTAGCTTTTTCTTCCCAACCTGGTTCTATATCTTCTTTCACTGGTTGATTTTGAGTGGGTACGTCTTTTTTAAGCTCCTTAATTTCTTCAGTGTTTCCTTCATTAACACCCACCTGTTCTTCCACAAGTTTGACATGCTCGTTGATTGTCTCTATTTCCTGGTTGACAGTAGTGACTTTAGGTGTTTTATCTTCAACATTAGCATCTACCTGTCTCTTGACATTCTTTTGCAATTTTTTAATCTTCAAAATTATTGCATTGTCTTTAATTGTTAGGTCCGTGTCTTTTTCTGCTGTAGGTGTATATTCATATTTAAGAGTACTCTCTTCTATATTGAAAAGAGAAACACCATCCCATAAAAACATGGTATCATCTTCTTGTTTCTCTATGGTCTTGTTTTTCTTTTCCTCTTTACCACTGTCTTTAGTCAATTTAGAGTCTAGCAGCTGATTCAAAACCAATGACATTGAATTTAACCATTGAGGACACTTCTTTTTAGAATGAGTTTGTTGATGGAAAGTGCACAAATTATCCCCCCTACCTCTGTTATATTCACTGATGCTAAATTGGGTGAAGGGATCTTCAATTGGTTGTTATCCTCCTTTTTTTGGTAGTAGGGTTTGTAAGTTTTCTGAACTTCCCTTTCTTTCTCCAGATCTATTATTTGGTTTGATAGTTTCTGAATCATTTTCAGCATTCCCTCAAAATCATGTGATTGTTCCTCTTTAGGTTTAGACAGCAATAAGGTTCTTCTCCTGATAGTTTTTTTCTTAGGTTGCTTGGGATAGTCTTCTATACTTTCCTTTTCAGCCTCTACCCTTTCTGCATCTTCATAAGTCTCTACCAACGTAGGTTAAGCTTTCATTTTGGCAAACATGGCTAGCTCAGGTCCTAGGGCTAAGGTATAATATTCAATTAAGACTTTGTCTGAGGGTCTGTCAATTTCAGAAAAGTTCTTTAAGTATGTTGAAAACCTTTGAGTAAAATGATGCACCTTCTCATCCTTCTCTTTTTTTAACAAACCAAGACCTTTCATTAGCAAGGCATGTGTCTTTTGGGCTGCGTATTTACTTCTGAAAATTCTTTCGAAGGTGTCCCAATCAGGAATAGAGTTTGCAGGAAAACTGAAATACCAAGATGTTGCTGCCCCTTTAAGGGTATGAAGGAATAACCTACAGACAACGTATTCGTACTCCCCATCCCTTAACCCTTCTACTGTTAAATAGAAACTTTGCAAGTGGTCATGTACAATAGTCTTTTCATCAGGGTCAAACTTAGGCAACGGCTTTCCAAAATCTTGAGGTAGGTTATGCAATGGAGGTGTGAGGTTCAAAGGTGATCTAGCTCTCCAAGCTGGTAGTGGGTTGGGATGATTCACATTTATACCAGCCATGAGAAAAGGTGAACAAACAGGAGTCTGAGTAAGAAACACCATAAGATGAAACTGGGCTTACTTGCTTCAAAGGTAGAACCAAAACCTGTAAGTACTTGGGTTAAGCCAAAAGCTTCCAAATATCTGCTGGTGGGGTAATCTTGGCAAAATATGTTTCCACAGCCAACCATGCAATAGAGGCCCTCCTTCAAGTGCCAGAAACTGCTGAGGCTTGGAAATTTGTAGGCAACAACAGTAAGGGATTATTCCCAATCAACGTTAGCAACTAGCCCATGACTGTTTGGAATAGGGAATCCGTCCAGTTTGAGGTCCGGCTACCGTAGGTCAAGTAACAAAATTAAAGGTTTTACCGGTTGAGGCCCAGTCCACCATGTGTATTTTTTGTATTTTTTGACTTAAAGTATGGTATGCACGTGCCTAATTAACCATGCAGGGTGATAAAGGACGCAAGGAGTAGTCACAACATGATGCGCAGGTTCTTACCTCTCATATTAGAACTCACAAGCATCTAAATCACATATGCAGCAATAAAGTAAAACTAACTATCTATCTATCTATCCCCGAGGATTCAAATTGCAACTTATTTATGAGTAATGTGTATTGTGCATGCATTATAAAGAGAAATTACAGATAGCTGATATTCCTTCCTACAACACATGAACGATTAAAGATATTTAGACAATCAGATAGCCAATTGTTTATGAACAACATGCATTACTCATGGTGGTAATTTCACAGAATAAACCAGAAATCATTCAAACAAGAACATAGGTTCTAAGAGTTAAAACGATCTCACAGTTAATGGACAAAAATTGGAAAAACGAAATAGTTCATCTTTCACCAATCCATAGCATAGCATTTGAACGTCCCACCAAACTTTCTCCGACAGGAAAACAATAATTCTTTATTGCAAAAGAAATTAGTTCTTCTTACAATATCTTTTTACATGTCTAACTGGGAAAAATCCCTTTGTTCTTCTAAGTCTCCTATATTTATACAAAAGGATGAGACTGTTGGGCTGCCCACAATTAACCTTTGGGCTTCCCAACTCTTCGCCTCCCAAAATTCCACTTTCATCAAACGTTTACAAAATCTTTACATATTACAAGTGAATGATCATTCACGAGGAGGGCCCCACTTGGGTATTCAGAAAGTTTTTCCACGCCAAAGCCTCAAAGGCGATGCCTTCAAACGCACAAGGTTCCAAGAATTGAATGTTTATCTCGAAATTCGTTGGTTGGTTCTTGATTGCCTCAATTCTGGCCGTACTCAAATGCAGCTGATCCTCCAATAGCTACACACTGATGGTAGAATGATCTACTTCACTCCTTAAGACCTGGTGGTTGAGGGCCTTAATTTGCTGTATTTTTGCTTCCTCCTCTTGATACCTCTTCTGTAAAATCTCCACAAACGAGTTGTGGTCTGGAAAAACATCTAGCCTTTGCTCAACTTCTACTTGGCACCAGTTATAAGTAATCAGGAGCCTTCTGAAAAATTATGTGCATGCTCCATTCGTTTTTCTAACAGTCTTTTTGAAATCCTCTGCTATGTTTATAGCAAACTCTAATAAGTTGTAATCCTGCTTAAGGGCCTGTCGATCCTTCAAGGGAAGCTCTGCAGGAGTTTCTTCATTATTTTCTAGCCTTTCCATTCTTGCTGTCAGGACTTCTAGGATGTCCTACAATCTATCAACAAAATAAGAGGAAGTCTCCAGAATTTCCTCTAAATGGCTGTCTATTTGGAAAACTTTGCATCTCTCTTCTTCTATGGTAGTCTGCAGCTGAAGCATCTTGGCCTTTTATGCCAGTACATGTTCCTTGAAAGGTTTGAGGTCAACCTGCTGCTCTTTTTCTTCTTCTAAAGTGGTTGCCAGAGAAGAAATTTTCTCTGGAAGTTTCATCTCTTGTTCTTGAGCTTGCTTCTCATTTGTCTCTGAGGTGGTCTTTTGCAGCTCTAAGCCTTCTATCTTTCCCAGCATCTGTTCCTTCTCAACCCTTAGATTTTGATACTCTTTTTGCACTCTCTCTAGAAACTCTTGTGTAGTTTCCATGGACCTCCTTTCTGCTTGGAGAACCTACAGTTCATCCTTCGAAGACCTCATATCCTTTTGCATGTCCTCATATTTTCTCTTCAGCTTACTGTTTTCTTCTCTCTCCTTTCTTAATGTGTCTTTCAGTTGAGCAGAAGACTTCTTGGATTGCTCCAGATCTGTCATGATTTTGTCTACATTATACTCCGAAGCGTGGACCAATGCAGCTCCTGCTCTAATGGTGATTCAGGGATCTCGATATGTCCCATATACAACTGTTGTATCCATTATCATCTTCCCAAACAGACCTCCTGTCGCAACCTTCTTTTCAGTTCTCTTTACTATCCTCTTGGTTTCCTTGTCATAGAAGATAGTATTAAAATCATGGATTTATTCCCCTTCCTTCTGTACAAAAGGGGCCAGTTTAAGTGTGGGGACCATAGACTGTCCAGGTGTGCTGACAGCAGGTGCTTCTGGGTCCTGAACCTGGGGGTTCTCAATGTCCTGGGTCTGAATGTCAGTTGTGTCAGAGGATGACTGTTCTGTCGTTGTTTGGGTCAGCTTCATCCTATCCGCTTCCTATTTCTGAAGCTCTTCATCAAGCTTCCTTTTACTTTCTTCTTCTTCATTTCTTCCATCTTCTTCTGCTTTCTTGGCTGCCTCTTGGGAAACTCTTCTTTTTTCTTCCTCTTCTCCCTGCAACCACCCTGCAACTTCTTGGGCCAACCTTTGGGCTTCTTCATATCTTTTCCTGGGTTCGTCATTAGCTTTTGCTTGTTCATCCTACCCTTTCCCCCCTTTGGTGGCGATATTCTTTTTGAACCTTTTCCTCAAGGTTGTTATGTTCAAAGCACTGCGGAAGACACACTCTTCTCTGTCCCAATGGTGAGTGTATTCGAAATGGACGTTGTTCTCTTTGCAGTGTTCAGCCACTTTGCTGTGGGAGTCAGTTCACCAAAATGAAACTTTTCCAATTCTTCCACAAACTCGTCTTCTTTCTTTACTCTGGTAAACTTATAACTTCCTAACTTGAAAGGCAAAGGGGGATAGGTAGCCTTCTTATGTTCAAACAAAAAAATTCCTATGCCATCCACGAAGACTTGCCTGACCGCCTCTTTATGAATGATGTAGTCTGTGGCACATTTGGGTAGTAGGGAGGGTGCTCTAGAGCCTCCAAACATTCTGAAGTAGAGGCCATCCTCAGTCAGGAAATAATCTGCATATTCTTCGATTACCTGCAATGCCTCTTCCGACATGTAGTCACATTCTTTCAGGAAAATGAGAGTATACAAAGGCATGATTAAATGTTCACATACATCCCAGTAATGGCTATGGTATTTGTGCACCCATAATGGCTTGTATGCAGAATAGACAAGCATCCTCTCCCTGTCCCAGATGCACCTTAGGCCAGGAAAAGGTTGATTGCATAGTATAAATTCAAAAAGTATGGAACTCATGTAAAATTCAGGCCTCTTTTGGGACACTCTTCCCAAAGATAAGGCCATACAGGATGAAAGACTATTCGACACTATGTTAGCCTAGTTGAAGATGGTCCCTTGGGTTGCAACATAAAAGATAATGAGCATCCGCTCTAATTTGAAGCTCTTTCCATGAGCTCTTCCAAAAATCCTGTTAAGCATTAAGGCGATGAACCTGTACAGGGCCCTTAAGCTTGTTGTGTCATATACTCCCGTTGGCCTGGTTCTGAAATGTCTTCCAAACAACAACATTATTTTAAGGGTCTCAAGAAGGTCCATTCTAATGTTTCTCAGCCAATCATCAGAAAAAATACTTGTGCTTCTGGCAGGTGGTAGGCCAGGGCTACATATCCTGGGCTATAGGCAGCATAGCCTTGTTTGTCAACATTTTCCAGGATCATATTGGTTACATCTACCCGGGGAAGAATCCAACCAATCACTTCAGAGCATGGAAAGAGCTCTGGTCTTGTGGAAATCTTCATCAGTGAAGATCTATCTATATTGGCATATATGCTTTCTTCCTCCTAGCCCATATCAGGCACCTCTCGGCATGTGATCAACTTGTATATCTCTCCCCATTGGTACTCAGGCTCTACACTAGTTATACACTTGGTGTCCTCATAAATATACTTGATTTTAGTGAAAACTTCCACGTTGGGCTCCTCCTCGACCACAGGGGCCTTCTTCTTTTTCCTCTTCAACATTTTGAGTTCGAAATATTCCTGTCATACATGAAATTATAATCATTAATCCATTTCCAGATAAGTTGCAAACATTGAGACAACAATGTGTAGTATTTCACTTCATCTATGTTTAACATGACAAAAATTAGTTAAATGAAGCAAATATGTGTGAGATAACACCACTGTCTACTACCGAAATAGTTCTATCAACAAATCTCGAGTGGGGAAACAAAATATACATTAAAGTGAAGAAAACTTGGGCTCAACCACTAAGCCCAGGGTTGAAATACATTACGGCTGCGGAGGGAAACTATCCTGCGGGCCAAAAATGTCCCCACTAACAGCTACGCTACAAGCCCCCCCACTATAAATGTATGTAAATAACGGGTTCAAGGGAAAATGGCTGTGGAAAAACCCTAACCGTGAACCAAAATCAAAATGCTCAGTATAACGGATCGGGTAAAGTGAACAAGATCCTACCTGGAAGTGCCGCGAGACCGACTGGAAGAGGACTGCCAAGATTTCGATGTTGAGACACTTGGGAACATGGGTACGCTAACAGCGGGGTCCTTACGAGCTTGAGCGAACGACAGCACAAAATAGGGACAGTGCACGATAGTCAGAAATAACAATGGAATAACCCACATGCCCGACCCCATATATATGGTCAACCATGAGCGGCGAGAAAAAATCGAACAGTGGTAACAAGAGGGTCGAAGGTCGCAGGAATATTTCTTTCCACAACGTCGGGTGGCAAAACCACTAAGCTAACCGCTGAGATAACCGGGAGAAAATAATAACACGTTGGAGCTTATGAGATTAAAAATCAGAGCGATAGCGGAGTAGGGAGCTGCAATGTCGGAGTCATAAAGGACAATCAGTCTGTAATAGGCAAGGTCTACATCAGAGAAGAAATCAACTAAATGACCGGAAGGATAGTACCTTTTCCCCGCAACGACGGAAGCCCAAAAATTAAGGATCGGTGAAAACAACAACGCAGGGTTGAAAAGTCAATGTTTTGGGAGACTTCATCATCTGTCATTCGCAACTACAGAGAGTGAAGTAACAAGATGCTTCCACGTGAAACCAAAGGTCAGCCGATTAAGACAAAGGCATCGGAGAAAAATATCGAAGCTACAACCGATTATTTCTCCACAATGGCGGGAGCGCAAGCAGATAAACTTTCGATTCAAACACTTGAAAATGCATTCAAAGGAAATGATAAATCAAAATCAAGTGGTAGATCAATCCAAGCATTAGAAAAGTCTTTCTGAAAAATCATTAGATCAAATCAAATAAGAAAATCAAACCGATATAAGCAAAACGAGGGTCCCGAAATTTTTTGAATTTTGGGAAAATGTTACAGCTGCAACAAGATGCTACTTTCACATGGAGAGAACCCACATTCACTTATGGATGATAGTATCCTCTCTTAAGGATAGAATATATAACACTCTACTTATGAGAGCGGTCCTTACTAGCTAAGGATGGCCCTGTAGATGTTACTCTCATATGTAGAGTACCCACATTCATTTGTTGATACCGTAGAATAACACTCACTCAAGACTGGTCCTAACGTATGTGGTATGGATGCTCTATGATGAGACCTCATGGATGAGAGGACCAATGTTTTGTATGCAGTCAAGATCTGCTCTACAGATGATACTCTTATGTGGATAGTATAGCTACATTCATATGTAGATTCCATAGATTTAACACTCGCTTAGGAGAGGTCCTAACCTATGTGGTATGGATTCTCTATGACGAGCCCTCATGGATGCCAGGACTGACATTGTGTATGCAGTCGAGATTTTATCTGTAGATGATATTCTTATGTGGAGAGTATAGCTACATTCATATGTAGATTCCATAGAGTTAACGCTTGCTTGGGAGTGTTCCTAACCTATGTGGTATGGATGTTCTATGTTGGGATGACATTTTGAATGCGTTCGAGATATGCTCTGTAGGAAATACTCTTACATGGTAGAGTATACCTACACATGAGTGTAGATACCGTAGTATAACACTCACTTGTTAGTGGTCCTAACCTATGTGGTATGGATGCTCTATAATGACTCCTCATGGATGATAGGGCTAGCACTGGGTGTGGTCGAGATATACATTTAGTTGTAGACAATTCAGCTAATCAATTTCATGGATCATGCTAATGGAGGATTGCATTGTCCTTGGACTTATTTCCTAAAGTGATCAGGATTGATCATCCCACAAATAGATCATGTGTACTATAGGTAGCATGGTGAAGAAGGATCAAGTAGATCAAAGTATAGCATCGAAGGGTCAATTATATCGAAGTGCAGCTACAAAGAATCAAGAAGAATCGAAGTGATGCCACAAAGGATCAAAAGAATCGAAGTACTATTGAAAAAATATCAAAAGGATCGTAGTGTTGCTACAAGGGATTGAGAAGATCCGAAGTCTGCTGTAGAAGATCAAAGTGCTGCTCCAAAGGATCAAGAATATCGAAGTGCTGCAAAGGATCGAGAAGATCGAAGTGCTGCTGCAAAGGATCAAGAAGATCAAATTTCTACTGCAAAGGATGAAGAAGATTAAATTGCTGCTGCAAAGGAGTGAGATGATCGAAGTGTTGCTACAAAGGATCGAGAATATTGAATTTTTTCTCCAAAGGATCAAGAATATTGAAGTGTTGCTAGAAAGGATTGAAAGATTGAAGTGCTACTACAAAGGATCAGAATATCGAAGTACTACTGTAAAGGATCAAAAGATCGAAGTGCTGCTACGAAGGATTGAAAGATCGAAGCGTTGCTGCAAAAGGATCAAGTGATCATGTGACGTAGAAGATAAAGAGTAACTATTCCAAGTTACTGATTGTGGAAAAATTCCTATGATGTATAGATATATTACCTTGATGTACCGTTGTAACTGTCTCTCTATTCTCCTATAGTCTGTGATGATGTTGTCAGTAGAATAACCTTCTCGTTAATGGGGAGTGTTGAAATATTATAAATTCAAAGGATATTCTAAATGTATTTTACTGATGTAACCCAAGTGAGATGTTATTATTCCTCCGACAGGGTGTTACTATTGTATTCTGTCATCAGAGAATCCTGAGGTGAAGCCTCCACTTATGTCAGGTCTTTAGTTCCCTAATAAATAATATGAAATGTTTTTTTTGAGTATTCTTAGGTGAAGTCGACCCAGATAATTTATTGGGGCTGACTTGTCTAGTGCAAAAAGTCAATTGACAATTAGTATAAATAGAGGAGCTGTTATTCTTATTTCAACACACACTCACTCACTTGTGTAGCACATAGGAGAGAGATAGCGACAGAATAGAAGGGGGAGAAAACTTGTTTTTGGGTTTTTCTTTTATACATCTTATACAGAGGAAGTTTTGATGGGTTTTCTTCCCCATGAGGGTTTCCCAGGATAAATATTTGTGTTATTTTTTGAGGCTGTGCTTTTCTATCTTTCAGTGATGTTTTTGGTTTTGGTTGTGTTGTTATGATGCTAAATGTTATAATATCTAATATGACCATTAAAAATTAACAATATAGGCGATGAGGTAGGTGAAAAAAAATCTTAAGCCCTTTCAAAATTGTCTCTTTGGCCATATATCCATACCTACTACTCAAACCTTTCATTGTACTACCAATGTCCCCAATTTAAGCGAAGGATATATGCTCAATAGGAATGTGTTGTGGATTAAGTGTCTTTGTTAAACTTGGATGCTTAAATATTATTTTGCAGAATAAATCCTAGATTTAGTACTCAACCATATCCAATCCCAAAGACTCATACTTAGTATAAAACACTTCCTAATAACAACAATATTCTAACTCAAAGGTAAGAATAAACTGATAAGAGTTCATGTTTTTTGGCACATGTAGTAGCCTAGTTTATGTAAAATGATGTAAATATGCTAGCATGATTTTATAGTACAAAGCTCAAGGCCAAGGATCAACTAGTAAATGGATAGCCATTCTATGATGTAAATATTCTTATTGGACCATACTATTGGCTTGTCATATTAATTTGAAATATATGTGAATATTATGTGCATAAATAATCAAATGGTCCAACATGGATATGTAAATATGTAATCATAGAACCAAAAGGGTTATGATTCCACCAAACAGGAAGAGGAAAGAGGTTCTACGTGAGACTAAATACTTGCTGCAAAGTGTCAAACTTAGAACTCAACCAAATTCTATCATCTCTGTTGAATAAGCCGATTGTCTCCTCTTTTAACTATTTTCCAATCATTGAATGCATGTGTGAGGTTGGTGGGAAAAGTCACCTCATGAAGTTATTGAAGTATGTGGTAATTGACTACACTTTTGTGACATTTATGTCAGCATCTAGAAGTCAGAATGTATATCCATGAGTCCATTCCTCTAATGTTAGAGCTAATGTCAATTTTGTTTTCACCATTTTCTCATATCCCTTAGATTCAACCTTCATTTTCTATAATTATTGCATGCATATCTACTCTATGCATAGCTCTCTATTGTTGTTCAAGACCATCATCAGACTGTGTATGACCTAGAAATTAAAATTTGGATATTGGACTACAATTTGGAAGGAAAATAAATGGTTATAGGTGAGGAAAGAGGTTGGGAAAGATAGGAACCCTTAACCTTTGATTTTTTCTACTCTAGATGTTTGAGAAGCCAAAAATTTAGGATATAGGTAGTTCTCCAACAATGTATAGTAGATTTGTCTCCTTATGTGCAAACATTGGAAGCACCCAAGAAAACTGGGGGTCGGTGAACGAAATGCTTGAGCTGAGAAGGGTGTTGTATGGCATAGGTATTGTAGGATAAAAATATGCAAGGGATAAGTAAGATCCCTTTAGATATCTGTATGAGCATTTGGAGAAGAATAGAGAGTAGAATAGCTGATGGGACTAGAGATAGAGTCCTACATCTTTTTCCTTCTCCTTGTTGGCCTCACAGCCCAAGTTGGCGGTGGTCTCTCATAAAAAAGAGTATATACCGGATAGAGTGGCTATTTTTGGGAAAATAAATCCCTCTTACACAACTATTTTCTTGGATCTACATTGGATAAATATAAGTATTCTTTTATATTTCAATGTGCAATGTTTTTATTTGCTGTTGGTAGTGATAATGATGGAAAATGCACGCTAAATGTGTGTGGATATAGTTTATTTCTAGCGTATATGTTATTTATACATATGGAAACATATTTTATATGTTATGAAATTCATAATTATGGGTATAGGTGAAATTTAGAACCCCATAGTTAGGTATGTCCCTTCCCATCGGTTGATTTGGGTGAAGGATAATTTACAACACAAGGTGTTGTTCATTCCCATAGATTCTTGATAACTTCTTTTATAATTTAATCCCTAATTTTCTTCACCCAGCCATGTTGAAGTTCACCTAGTCCTCAAAATATCCTATTGGCATGCACATCCTCATTAAAAATACAATGATACCATCGGGAGGTCATATATGGTATTTTAATCATCGTTCTTATCTTTCTCTTAGTGATTCTACCATGAGACCTATACATACTACTTAAAACCACCTAATTTTTTATTGATATGTTTCCACATAGAGGTAAAGGATATCCCCAATAGGTCATGTCTAGTGGTTCATGGCATTTTTTGTGGCCGTGGATAGAGAAAATATTACATTAGGTCCTAATGTATATGTTTCCTCATCAAACATGTTAAGGTCATTAAGAATGATGATGCCTAGTTCTTAAAAGCTTCTAATGACACTAGGATATATATCCACTCTTACAACAAGGATACACTTAAGAGGTCCTATTTGGTGGTTTGTGGTGGGGAAAATTTTAAGGATCCATACTTATTTAAAAGTGTAAAAACATTGATGAATCTTACCAATTGTTAAAATGTCAATTATAAAATATTTTTCAATATATTTCTAAAATATTTCAATTTCTAAGGATTTTAAATAGTTTATATAATAATTTGGATATTTTTTGAGCGAAGAAAATTCACCCCATCAAAATTGGAAAAAACATGGCATCAAAAAATGCAAATTGGTGAATATTTGTTGGGAAGAAAACATGGAAAAATAGCCCACAGGCTAAATTTTACTTCTAAAATATTCCTTGGGACTCTGTGGTATCTTCTTGGTTTGGGTTTCTTCCATTAATCATGTTTATGGAACTAAGACTTATGCCTAGTGTTGTTTCCTCTTGATTCTTTACCTATCCTTATTTTAAGGACAAGGATCATTTCAAGGGGGGTTTGTAATAGTTCAACACATTTCCCTTGAACCTAAAGGCATGGAAAATTATTTTAATTCGTATGACATGGGTTTTGTCGAGCCTCAACCATGTCAAGGTCGACTAGGCTTATCTCTAGTGATTCATAACCAGAACAACTAATTGTAGAGAAACTTTTCCTAATGCCCAATCGAGAATTGTTTTGGAGTTTCCATAAAAATAAAGAGATAGAAATAACCTTGAAGAAACAAATTGAAGTAATCCCCACATATTTATAATTTATTCCCATGTATTTGTACTCCATCAATCTTATGAAAATATTTATATAAACCCATAATTTTGAAACTAGTCACTTGTATATTTTGACAAAAATATTCAAAAATCCTTAAATACCTCGCCAAGGGAACTAATGTACCCATTTTTTCAGTAAGTCGTCAAAACAATACCCAATAGATAACTAAAACCATTCCAATGTAATCTGAAGCTTTAAAATCACCTTTATCCAAACTATACAGGAAAAGGGGCATTCCACAAAAGGCGTTCAATAGATTCAAGTCACGTTTCACATAAGATACAAAATAATGAAAACATTTCCATCTAGTGACACCATCCTAGTAATTCATTTCATCATCCTCATTGTCATTGTGACCATAATTAGAACATCATGAGGTTCATAAATGAACATCAAAACATCATTTTATTGAAAGAATGACATATATGTTTTTTCTTCATTGTTTCATGCAGATTGTTCTCTAGAGTGGGGTTCTTCCCTTCACTAGTCCCAATTATCAAGATGATCTACTACTACAACACCCTCCCCACTTCATGAGTGAACTTGTATGTAAATTTTGGACATATAGTTTTTTTTTAATTGAACTACATATAGAAGTAAAAATTATTGTATACATGTACATTTGTTTAATTATTAATTGTTGATTGTGTTTAACCACCCCACCAATCAGTCTATCTATCCATAGTCCATCTACAAACATGGTGGTTAGTGTCTCATGTGATGGCCAGGTTACATTAACACCCTTAGAGCATTATGAGGAGGTTCATGATCATGCAGGTACATTAAATTAATATTTATTTATTTTTTGAATCTATTAGTACTTTAAATTTTGTATCTGTGTTTTATAATGTCATTCATACATTTTTTAATCTATGTTGAGTGTTGGTCCCGGTTCTGATTCTCTGTGGGAGGATTATATAACTAGGATCATGATCGAGGAGATCGTATCGTAACACAATTGGTTGTACAGTTAGGTACAGTCCATGTGCCCTAACTTCCCAACAGTATGGTCGATGCCCATGCTCATTGATGCAGTCGATGAGTTGTTGGACATCAACCAGAATCCAGGGCCTCTGAGTGACATCTAGTAGATTAATTTCCAAAGGAGGAGGGACTAGGTAATGGGTCCTCACAACGGGAGGCAGTGAAAGTAAAAACAAAGCGAAGGGATGTCAAGGGCACTTGATTTTTTTGAAATCACTCCCAATCACACTACTGGAAAACCGTTTTGACAGGAAGAGTTTAGGTTTGAGGATTTTGCACCTCATATTTATGATAGGGTTATTGGAGCACAAGGAATCTCCCCCCACCATGAATAGATATCCATGTACTTTGCTAAACATATTTATGCAAAGTTTGTCTTACACATTCTTCTCGATTACACAAGTACGATGTCTCCTTTCTATGGCGTCGGGTGGGGATGCACTTAACTACCTCCAAGGGCTTGAAAATACCCTATTTCTATACCACCCCCTCCTCAATTGGTTCATATCCCTATCTGAAAACTTCTATGACCCGAGGACATAGCCGATCCATTGCAGCTCAGAATTGAAACATTTTCTTTGATGACATGTGTCATGTTCACTACATTGGGTCGTTTTATTATTACCATGCACGAGGAGAGGTCCAAACCATCTCCTAGACCTACAAATTCTGATTTAATGTGGATGAACGACTTTAATATTTGGTTCCTTGATTTTGAGCCTCTAGTGTCATATGATATACATGCCTGAGACTCATACTTTCATCTATATGAGATATCTATGACGTTGTCACCACAACGGGTATGTTTATGTACATAAGGTTTTTATTAAACGTCATTAAATAATCATCTTGGCTTGACTTTACTAGGTTGTGATGGTATCAAAGTGGTTAGCATTGAATTGATGCTTCTAAATTAGTGCATATTGTATTTTTATGGTATAGGTGATTACTTTTTCAACATAACTTCCCCCAAACATTTACCCTTTGAAGTACAAGGAGATACTTGTATTTGTATAAAGGAAATTCACTCCCTACAAAAACTTTCAATAGAAAAAAATCCCGAACTCCAATCCTTTGAAGTACAAGGAGATTGTTGGATTCATATAAAAGGATTTCACTACCTATGACAGGTTTCAAAAATAAACAATCCAAATTCGCAAATTGTGTATTAAGATGCTTTTATACATTTTATTTTAGCTCTTCTATTTCATTTCATTTTTTTGAATATGTTTTTAATTCAAGTGCTCTCACCTATTTTGAGTTTCAATTATTCAAATTATTATATTTCTTTGTTTCTGGGGCTAGGCAATATAAATAAGGTTCAATGTGGGAAACTTTTGGATTTAGAATCACTATCCATTCGGTTGGTGATTGCTTGAACCATATTAGATCAAATGTATTTTCATTAAGTTTTAATGAAAATTTATTATCTTTCATGTATCTTTGTTTAGTTGTTTAAAACTGTCAATATTTGGAAGGGAATTATTTGTTTTTTGTATTTTTTCATGAAGGACTTGATTAAATTATACTTATCAATTGAAGTGCAATTATTTATATCACCATTTATCTATGAATGGTTATATGAATATATTCCCTTCCAATTAAAATGAACATCTTCCCTTAAAATTTGATCAGTGTTGTCACCTATGTGTTCCTTTTAATTTGCAGGAATGATTAGAAGGGAGAAAGGAGAAATGGAATGAAAAGTGAGAGAAAAAATATCGATCGAGATATTAGCTCGGTCGAGCATTATTAAATGCTTGATAGAACATTTATAAAGCTTAATTGAGCTAATATTTAAATGGAGATAATAGCTTAATCAAGCCTCTACTTCACTGCACATTAACCCTTGATTAAAAAATTTAAAAATTTTCACAAAAACTCAATCGAGCTTTAAAAAAATCTCGAATGAGCTTTTAGCCATATCAATGGCTCAAAAACAGATTTTAAGCTCATTTAAAAAAATATTTTTTTTTGTCAAACCTAATGTCACATGCCCCAATTTTAAAAACAATTTTATGTTATTGAGGAACATTATGTTATATTTTATGTTAAATTTTGTAATTAATGACCAAGTGGGGTCAAGGATAATTTAATGTATTGCAGAATATTTTATTAATAAATAAATAAAAAGATGAGACAACAGCTTAGGGACACTGTTAAATGAGTGTTTACTGGTCACTTGGTGGAGGAGACTGGGTTGAGAGAAAATTGACATGTGGCAACATCCTCAAATTACTTCTAGCTGTTGCAGGTGGCAACTTCCCTATTTTTGTGGTCATGATTCCCCAAGAAAGTGGAACAGGAGCAGGTGGCTCATTAAGTAAAAACTGACCCAAAAGACCTAGGCATGCCAATAAAACTTCCCATTGAAGACAGATGAGGCTGCTCATTCTATATTTGTGATCATTCTGAGTGAATGAAGTGCACATGTAAATTCGATGGACAAGACTACCTGAATTAAGTTTGAGGGGATAAGTGCTGAAGACTGAACTAGTGCATCTAATCTAACATGAGTTCATATTGATGTAAGTAGAGCTCAATTACTATTGAACACTTAGTGGAGTTGAAGAGGGTCTCAAGACTACATCTCTCACCCAGTACTGTACCAGGAGGACCAGGAGACAAGCTCGGGGGTCCTAAGAATTACAATCTAGCTCTTCTCTAGGAGTTGGTTGGGAGGAACAACTTCCTTAAGTTGTTGTCACCTCATCTATATTACAAGTTCTATTTGTTTAAGTTCATTTATTATTTTATTTACTACAACAGAAAAGTTAAGAGTTTTTCATGATTATAGTATATTGTTGTTTTATTCCTGTTAGGGATAAATAGGAGAACATATTTATGCTGTGAAAGCTAGCAACTAGTTAGATTAGGGTAAATCAGTAGAGATATTGCTGATTAATTTGATAGATAGGAAAAATTACCTATACTGTATTTTTCCAGACCTCTTGTAAGGCAATACTCTAGTATAGCAAGTATATTTATTTCAGATAAGTAGATTCATCAAAACTTGAAGGCATATGCAAATGATTAATTTCTATAGGATTTGTGTAAATTATTTACAGTACCTAGATGCATTTGTAATATCTATTCACGGTATTAAAATTAATTAATTGAAGATAAAGGATGTTATACCAAAATCCTATCACCATCATGTGATAAGACATTTGACATACCTACTTGCCCTGAATCCCAGCTTCTGGAGTGGAAACTCATATCATTTGTCAATCTTTTCATAGAAATTCCTAGCACAACGCTTGACCCTTTATCCAAAAGCAGTACCCTTGTTCGCACCACCCATCCCCTGTTTCCCATAAGTGGTTCCACCGCTTATATCCCTTGGTCCTTAAGTGGTTATTACCAAAACCGCTCTGTCAGTGAAGGAGAAATGCGGTACCCTAGGTAAAAAGGGAAAAAGAGAAGCTTCTTGAGGCTTCTAGATGATAAGCCTCAAAATATCCCTTATCCCTATTGTTGTGGGTTAGTTGAAGCTCGAGATACCTCATCCTATGATCTTAGAGGCCACCTCACCCACTTATCTCTCAACCTACCTTATCCATTAAGCTTTATAAATACAAGCTTATGGCCATGGTTGAGGGAGAGAACTCTTAAAGTATGGTTATGCTGTTGGATTGATCACTTGGTCCATACCATTGGAGAGCATAGAGAGAGTTAGAGTCGGAGCTTATGGGGTTGAGAATGCTTGGTTTCATGGAGATGCATGTCAACACTAAGGCTTGGTTGTAAACTTCTTCATATTTCTTTAATGCAAGTTGATTTATGTCCCACATATATTGTTAATGTTTGATTTCACATGTATGTTGTTGGATTCCTTAGTCACTAACATAGATTAGTAGATTATATTATGGTTTCTTTGATATGTTTTGTTTTGAGATGATTGCAAGTACACAAGGTGACCATCAAAGCATTGCATTCTAGGTATCTACGGCGTCTAGGGAGAGTCTTCAACCTCTGTCCTCTATTTGTTCTGGATCTAAACCATTTAGACCATGGAACACCTTGTTGTTCGCAGGAGGTGAAATATTCCAGTTAACAGAAGAATAAGTTTAAGTTAATACACACTATTATGTATAATATTTTACACAGTAAAACTAGTAAAGTTATAAATTATAAATCTAGTAAGTAGACCTAAATAAATAATATAGGAACAATAAAATATTTAAACTAGGTTTAACTTAGTAAACAGTATTTTAGGTTAACTATTTACCTAGTTAGTCATTTGTAAGAAATCGTAACTAGGTTTACTAAAACAAAAGTACTAACTTTGTAAACCATTAAAAATATTTAGGGTTTTCCAAAAGATCTGTACTTTCACACTAGAATAAATTCAAAATTTAAATAATACCAAAACCTAGCACAGACTATTCCAGAAAATTTTCAGAAAATAAATGTAACTAATTAATAATATCAATCTCAGTCCTATTTCCAAAATTTCATTGCAGCATTATTTATTCTACAACTATCAAATTATTACTTACCAAGAATCTTCAAATATTTTTCTTTTAATAAGAAAAAATAATTTCTTAATTATCAAGTTAATCCTAAACATCGAAAAACTGAATAATAATAAGAATAACTAATACAAAAAATTATACATAAATGTAAACCAAACAAAGATACTGCAAATTTCAGCTGTAAGCTGTGAAATTTTTTTAAGTATTTAAAAACAAACTAAATAGACATAATTAGGCCTGCGGCCTTTTACATTAAGTGTCAAGGATTAAAATCCCAATCAAAAACTATTTCTTAAGTTAAATGGAATTCACAAAAATTAAAATAAACAACCATCTGCTTATGGCTACGAGAGCCCTTCTCAAATTGAGAGTTGTTATAAGCACGACCATCCAATGTTCACTTAAAAACCCTTACAATCGGATTTTAACAACCCACTGGCCTGACAGTAAGATTCACAGCTAAATCCAGCTTACAAATTTTACTCCTTAAAGTTCATCGTGGCTGATAAGGCCTGAAACCATTTCCTCAAGTCTCAGTTGAGAGAGCCTAAGTTCCTCCTTACAACAACCACTAGGGTTTTTAAAAAAAATAGAAAATAAAATAACAAATAAATCAACTAAAGAACACAGTCGTACAAACATTCCACAAAACACAGCAGTGCCATAAAAATCCAGCCCACAGCGGTGCAGGAGAAAAACCCCAAGTGAAACCGAGGCTTACAGGTTTCAAGCCTTCGCGAAAGCTATGGTGTTGAAGTTGTCAAGACTCTGAGCCATGGTGATGAGCCTGTACAAAAAAGAACAAAGGAAAATAAGGGTTAATACTGAAAAATTTAATTAAATAAAATTAAACTTATTTCCAAGTAGTAAATATGTTGAAATTTCTTACCTAGAGCATGGTGCAACGTTGAATGTAGTAGTCTTACCCTGCTTTTCCTCGTGAGCATTACAAGCTGAAGTGAAACCTTGCAAACGTCAACTTTCAAGTGTGCAGTATTCAAAATGGAGTCTCAAGCCGCGGCAATTTAAGCCCAAAACCTTCATGAAGGCACGAACAGTCAATAAGAAAACTCAATACACACAGTGAACAACCTATTCCACTCCTTTTTAATTACAGAGTTCCAACTCTCACAGTATTGCAATGGCGAAGACAACCCAAACTCAGTACTCACTATCAGTTGAAAACTCCCTCTTAATGGCAGAAAAGCTTGTTCTCCATCCTTTGACCCTAGCTCGTGAAATCTCACAAGATCCATGTGCATTTCAATGGAGGTTCAACATCTAGAATGGTGGCCATGAGGTCTCAGCTCAACCACTCCATGGTCCAAACTAAAAAAAAAGGGAAATTTTAGGGTTGAAGCAAGTTTTATGGCTTCTCAAGTCAATGAAACCCTAAAGATTTGATTCACCAACCACATGTCCATTCAATGATTTAAAAAAAATGGGTATCGAGCTATAGTTGCAAGACTCAATTCGAATCCTGCATAATGATATAACCTCGTTTGATTCATTTTTTTTTTGTTTAACCATAGACTTTGAGCTTTGTTTAGATGTTCCTCTATACTAGGGTTTTAAGCATAATTCATCTATAACCTTAGTATATATATAAGCAATCCTGATTTTAGTTAATGTCTACTATTAACAACAATAGTTTACAAATTATTAAAAAATATATAAATGAGTTACACATGGTTACTTAATCATAAGAATCCTGGAGCAATGATCAGTATAATAATACTTTATAAATCACAAATTACTTTTAGTAATTGAGATCTCTTACGAAACGAGGTTTTGTATGCAAGAAAAATAAGTAATAACATATGATTTAGAATAAATCAATAATGTAGATTATTTAAAGTTTAAAAGTACTCAAATAGATATGAATAAAACCATAGTCTTTTCTCTAAATGGAAAATATGTAGATATGGATGCAAATTTGTGTAACATATCTTCACGTTTATGAAACTGTTAGGGAACTATCTTGTAATTGGCAGAAGTGGAGCTATTCTCAATTTATAACACCTCAAAATGAAGAATAAGCATATAACTAAAACTACAAGAAGAAAGTTTATTGGATCAAGTACTATGGTAATAAAATTAACTACACATAATCCATTCCTTTTTCCAGTAGTGATATTACGATCATTTATGTAGCTGAAAACATTAAAATCACCGAAAATACCTTTTATAGGGTCAAGTTGCAAACAAACATTGTTAACTAGCATTTTATCCTATGCTAGTGGAGTATCTTTCTCGATCTCGGATTTTACTGGAATAAATTGTTTACCTGTTTTAGAACTTGTAAAAGAACCATTAGTCCACTGCGTTAGCTATAAGCTAAGTAAGCACTGATCTCATCTAAGATTCTTTCCTACTTGACAAAAGAAATTATTAACACACTTAGTATCAAAGTAAGATGAAGTTTCCTTTTTGACTTTCTAAATCATAAACTGTTGTGTTTAACATCCTTAACATAGCACTTCAAGATAAACTAATAAATTATATAGCGTTAAAGAAATATAATTCTCGATATTATTTATAACTGTTTGAGTATCCGCTAATAGTTAATGGTTCATTGGCAATGACAATCTTGACATTTTATGTTACATGAAAAAATTTAAATTTTTGTAAATTTTTTGGGTTATTACATGTGGTATCAGAGCCCAAGGTTCGAACACTAGGCCTGAATGTGGCTCAACTTGCATAAATAAAATAGTAGATTTAAAACATGTATATTGATTTTTACTTTTATTTTGGAATTACACCACAAAATATTTTTCTGATTTAACTGCAGTATGGAACGATTGGAAGAATATGCAGATGAGGAGTCCCCATTTACTGAACAAAGTAATTCTAAAAGAGAACCTATACAAGAATGAATAACTAATAATTCTTTTGAATTATTACAAATAGTTAAGGAACTAAGAACAAAGATGGAAACAACAAAAAATGAAAATGAGAGAATTCGGAGAGCTTGGGAGGAGCTAAATCATATTTTAATGGAAAGATTTCAGAATGAGGAAAAAGATAAACGAACAAAGTCTAAAGATATGCCTTATCAACATAAAGATAAAAAGACTAAATAGTTTAAAATCGAAAGTAGCTCATCTTCTAAGGTTTATGTCGATCCACATAAAAAGAATTATCAATATAATAGTGATAGTAGCGAAGATAATAATCATACTAGAAAAACAAAGTTTAAACCTTATGAAGAAATCTCTAGAGAATTCAAGAAAATCAAGCCACCAACCTTTAATGGTGAAACTGAGAAGGGAGAAGAGGTGGAATCATGGCTGTCTGGGATGAAGAAATATTTTCAAATTTATAACTACTCTAATCAATTGAAAGCCAGAATGGCTATTTATAACCTCATTGGGAAAGCAGGTATTTGGTGGTAGGACCTAAAAAGAGTAAAAGGCATTAGGGAGAAAAACATTAATTGGAGTACATTTAAGAAATATTTTAAGAAGAATTTTTTGTCTCAATAGTACTATGAGGAGAGGTCTAATTTTATGAACTAAAACTGGGAACAATGAATATGAAACAACTAAATAGTAAATTTCTAAGTTTGCTCAGGTATGTGCCATATATTGTGGACGAGAAGCCTAAGGTACAACAGTTTCTTAGTTGTTTACCCTATCATATAAAAGACAGAATTGAGTATGATAATCCAAAAAATTTAGAAGAAGCATTGAGAAAGGCGAATTTATGTTAGGAACATAATCGCAAAAAGGAAAGTATGACAAACTAGAAGGCAAAAAGAACTAATAATTTTTAACAGAAGAAGAAAGGTTTTGTACCTAACTGAAATTTTAAGGACAATAATACACGAAATTTTCCTAGTAAAAATTTCCAAGGGAACAAAAGCAATTCACAGACAAATCCAAATGGTCAAAGAAATAAAGAATTTGTTAATAATCACAGTAACTATACCAAGAATTTTGAAGGAAAGGAACCAATAAATTGTTTGGAATGTAATGGTCCTCATTATGCATCATTTTTCCCCAATTAGAAGAATATTGTTAGCAACATACACATAATACAGGAGGAGATTACTGTCGGTGATCTAGCGAGCAAAATTCCCAGGATTAATGCAACATTGGAGAACAAGCAAGTGGATTATCAAAATTCCATGGTGGAAGTGGATGGTAAGCTAAATCAAATACATATATCTATTTTAATTGATATAGGGGCTAGTTTAAGCTATATTTCTCCTGATTTAGTAGAAAAGTGTAAGCTATCAGTAGATGATTTTGCAAAGTCTTGGTTAGTTCAGATAGCAACTAGTGCAAAGAGAAAGGTAATTAGTTTTGTTAAGAATTGTATAGTAAAAATGGATCAGTTTGGAACCTCTGTTAACCTTAATGTTTTACCTTTAGGTTCTTATGAAATGTTAATTGGAATGGATTGGCCTAAGAACAACATAGGGTAGTCCTGAATTGTTTCGATAAAACTTTTACTTTCGTAAATAACGATGGAGAAATAGTAACTGTAAAAGGAATTCCTAGGAAAACAGCTATAAGACATATTTCTGCTTTGCAGCTTAAGAGAGCTATTCAGAAGGGCTGTAAAGCCTTTGCTGTAATAGTAATTAATGAATAAAATACTAATAACAAAGACAAATTAAAAATGGAATACATTTTCGATCTTAAGGGAGTATTCGGATGTATTTCCGAAAGAAATTTCGAGACTGCCTCTAAAGCGGGAGTTAGAATTTACTACTGAGTTGGTACCTGGTGTAGTGCCGAGCTCAAAATCCCCTTACTGGATGAATATACTAGAATTAAATGAACTAAAATTGTAGTTAAAATAACTCATTGATAAGAATTATATTAGTCCCAGTGTGTCTCCCTAGGGAGCACCTGTTATTTTTCTTAAGAAGAAGGACAAAACTCTATGACTATGTATAGATTACCATCATCTAAATAAAATGACTATCAAAAATAGATATCCGTTACCCCATACAGATGATTTGTTTGATCAACTACATGGAGAAACGATAGTCTCAAAGATTGATTTACAATTTGGTTACCACCAGATTCGAACCAAAGATGAAGACATATTTAAAACAACTTTTAGGACCCGGTATGGTCATTACGAATTTATTGTTATGCCATTTGGGCTTACTAATGCCCCAACTATTTTTATTTGTCTAATGAATAATGTAATGCATAAATACCTTGATAAGTTTGTGGTTGTATTCATTAACGACATCTTAATTTATTCAAAGTCTGAAGAAGAGCATAAAGAACATTTAAAAATTGTATTATAAGAGTTACGAGAACATCAACTCTATGCAAAATTTAGTAAATGTGACTTCTTTAAAGATAACATACAGTATCTGGGTCATGTAGTGACTAAAGAGGGAATTTTCGTTGACCCTGAAAAAATAAAGGCAATCGAAGAATGGCCAGTCCCAAAAGACGTAACTAACGTATGATCATTCATGGGGATTACTGGCTATTATCGAAGATTTATCGAAGGGTTTTGAAGAATTGAAAATCCCATAACTTATTTACAGAAGAAAGGGAAGAAATTCAAGTGGAGTCAGAAGTGTGAAGACAGTTTTAAAAAGTTAAAAACATTATTAACCACCACACCAATTTTAAGAATTACAGACCCTAATAAATATTTTATAGTATGTACTGACACATGCAGTGACTGTTTAGGTGGAGTTTTAACTTAGGAAGGACACATCATTGCTTATGAGTCTAGGAAGCGGAAGATTCATGAGAAACATTATCCGACCTATGACTTAGAATTGGCTGCTATCATACATGCCTTAAAAATGTGGTGTCATCATTTAATCAGAAGGAAGTTTACATTAATGACAGATAATAAAGGGTTAAAATATATGTTGGATCAACCTAACAGAAATTCTAGGCAAGCTAGATGGCTAGATTTCCTTAGCGAATAGTATTTTGAAATCCAACATATTAAAGGAAAAGAAAATAAGGTTGCTGATGCATTAAGCAGAAATGAAAAACTGAAATTTATAGTAGCAATCAACATCTATAAAACAGATTTAGAAGAGCAGCTAGAAGAAGGAATAGAACAAGATGAAAATTATTGAAAATTACAAGCAAAGGTAAGAGAAAATTTAATTGAAAGTTTAAGTATAGGGTATAGTTTGAACGAAAAAAGGATTATTATTATACAAAGATAGACTATATGTGCCGAATGTACCTAAGATTAAGTTGTTGATTTTAAATGAAATTCATAAAACTCCTTATTCAAGGCATCCACATTATCAGAAACTATAACTATGCTAAGAAAGGATTATTTTTGGCCAAACATGAAAAATGAATTGGTAGAATACATTGCTAAGTGCTTTGAATGTCAACAAGTAAAAAATGAACATCAACATCTAGCTGGGTTACTTCATCCATTACCTATTCCTAGCTGGAAGTGGGAGATATTCCTTGATTTTATCATAGGACTTGTTAACCCAAAAATCCCCCACATAAGCTCTCAATGGCCTACACCACCCAAGGACACCATCTCACCACACTCATTTCACTCCATAAGATCTTCCATTTGACCCCCACACCTCCAAAAGAGCCCAAGGATGAAGAAAAGGGGCTAAAAACACCAAAAAGGAGCCCAAAATAGCCCCCTAGGAGCTAAAGCCCTCAAAAAGGGGCTAAAACCCTAAAAGGGGCTAAAGTTAGGGCAGAAGGGGCTAAAATCCCAAAAAAGGGGCTAAAGCCCTGAACAAGGGCTTAAAACCCTAAAATCCCTTGGAAAAACTATAAAAGGAGGGCGGGGGGTCACTCTCAAAATACTCCTCACTTGCCTATTGTTATGCTCCCCGTGGATGCTTTGAGACCTTTGCCTCTCAAACCACCCACATTCCCTCTCCTCCATCTCTATCCAATCAAGCCATTGCTTCCCAACTAAGAGAGATGTGCTCTCATGAGCTAGGGCATGGTGTCCCATTTCCACCCAAGCGAGGTATAACATTTCTTTTCATGTTTGTCTAATTGCTTTTGCTTTCTAATTGTTATTTTTATCTACAGGTTCTATTGTTGACATTGTTTGTAGGTTTGCCATTGTAGTAGATTAGGTTGGTTGCAGGTTTCAAGGAGGCGGAACCCTAACCCATTTTCTACATAGGGGTTCATAGGGGCTTCATATCCCTCTTTATTTTTTGTTATTAGCTCTTAGATCTAGTTTATAGTAGTTTCCATTTGCTTATTCTTGTTTAGATTAGCTTAGTTTAATTCGCTGCTCTATTTATGCTATTTTCCCTTTTGTTTTTTCCTATTTTCTAAGAGTACGAACCTACCCTTGTGCCCTATAGACACAAGGGATCCATTATTGCTCCTACAGTGAGGGGAAATCCTCACTATAGCTTTGGCGACCATACTAGGTCAGTCCCATAAGATTCCTGGTCCAAAAATTTCAAGTTTTCAAGTTTTTTCAATTTTACCCTAGTTTTGAGAAACATTATGTTAGATCTGTCTTAAATCTCCTTTATTTCCTATTTTAGTCAGTGTCAAAGCCTCTGCTAGGATAAGCTGAGTCAAACTGACCCTAGTACCATTTACTGTCGGCCAGATCTGACCCTGCATCACCAAAAAAACCCTTTCCGGAGCAGGGCTCTCTTATCGGGGGGAAAAGGTGAGACTGGGGTGCTCTTAATGAGAAACTAGGTGCGCCCAAGGTGCACTTAATCCCAAAAAAGGTGCGAATTCAGCCCAGAAGCTTAGGTTGCAGCTATTTTCGCATTCTCTGCAACCCCCTCGCTCATTTCTGGAAAAATCTCGCAGTGCCCTCGCTAGATTTGGTCAAAAATGTGCAGGCTATCACACAGAAGTTGAATTTAAGTTTAATTGATAGTAATTTTCAATTTCAGAGGATTGTTAGTGTGGCCTAGCCGCCTCTGTCCAACATTGTAGGTCTTTTTCAGTTCCAGTTTTTATTTTCTACAAATCAATTCATGAATAATGTGTAAATCTTAAATCAATCATTAAGGCTTAATAAAATGAACTAGTCTAACTAAAAGTAACTTAAAAATAACCATCTTTCTTCCCCCTTCCTCGTCTACCTAGTCATCACCCTCGAAGGTATTTTGGGATACGACGAAGGGTAAGCTCATATAGATCTAGGCATTCCATGGTATTTTTCCCAAACCACTAAAACTGGGTGATCTAGAAGGTAGAGGGGGTAGAGAAGGAGGGCTTCTCACGGTGCTAAGCGTCCTCGCTGTTGACCAAATTAGCATCCGGGAGGTGACCCGAGGATCTATGGATGGGCTTAGTCCCATTTTGTTGAGAGCCCAACACCTTCTCTTGGTTGAAGAAGAATATCACCGAGAGGTAGACATTTAGTTAGGCCAGCAATCTAGGGTTAATCACTGTACTTCCTTACAAATTTCTGTTTATGTTTGCATACAAAACCATGATATGAACTCTACCATGAATTCATAAACCATATTGCAAACAACCAAATACCAAAACAAACAAGCAAACCAACACACCATACCAAATAATTAACCCAACTCAGTTCATGACACTGAGTAAGCCTTAAAATTTACCAAATTTACACTAAGTTCAATCAATTCTGCTATCTTTGAGGACATAAGTCCCTAACTACTTCAACTTTGGGAAGTACTTGGGATTTTCCTAGAAACTCATTGTGAGGAGTACAATAGGAACCCCAAAGTAGCTGGCCGCTGAGAGGAATTTCCAAGCGAAACGGGCAACGAACCCTTTCGATTGAGTAGAAGCACCCATGAGGAACAAGCCAAGTGCTATCTTCTGGTAGTCTCGGTGGCCATGAGACCACCTTTAGCCAATAGGAATCCATTGAAACCGGTGTCCAAATATCATACCCACTAGTTTCATACACAAAAGCAAACACAATTTATCCTCCATGATCTTCCTCATGCCTAAGAGGCGAACCACCACTATTTGGAACACTTGATCGGCACCGTTGAAGCCGCTCTCACTGATATCGCACACCGTCAGAGGGCCACATAGCCTCTGATTCTGATTCAGACCCATGTCAATCTAAACCAAACCTCCACACCGCACCATCAAGCCCCATGGCTAGTGCAAACCCAAATCCATTTTCTGGCCTAACCTTAGCAAGTGGACCCATGTCCACATCACAACCTATCACCCAAAACTTGGCAAGTAGTCCAAGCATAGTCATGCAAACTATCATTAGCCAATTTCCACCACCCATAGGGACCAGCCAAGCTGTCCCAGTGGTAACAAACGGGGGCAGTGGCCCCTCCACATACACTGCCCCTCCGACCACACAAGGGGGCAGTGCACCATCCACCCACATTGCCCCTACTATCATACATGGGGGAAATGCTCCTGCCACCCATACCATCCCCCACACAACACTTGGGGGCATTGGCCCATCCACTATGGTGCCACCACAAGCACCCCGAGCCATGCAGATGCATTATGCACCTACAAACCCCACCCCCATTGCAGCCCCATCCCACATCAACTTCGGGTCAAATCTGCCCTTCATGGCTCATCTCAACTTGCCTTACTTGGCTAGAGTAATGAATGACCCCATCTGCCAACAAGCTTTCTAGCCACCCATGCCAACTAAGCTACCATCAGACATCCCAAAGTTTGAAGGCAAAGCTGGGGAATGTCCCCAAAATCACATAATGAAATTCCATCTATGGTGCTCATCCAATAACATTGTAGATGACTCCATCATGTTGAGGCTATGCCAACGCACCCTTACAGGTGCCACAGCCAAATGATACATTGAGCTAACACAAGCCAAGTACCCTGACTTCAACTCCCTACCCTTCATGTTCCTACAGTATTTTCAACTTCCTGTTAGATATGATGAGGGGGTGGAGATCCTGTTATCCTGTCGCCAAAGCACCACCACTCACATAACTGACCATATCCATGAGTGTCAGTGATGTAATAGCTTATGCAAAATCCAACTAGATGACAGGATATTCTTGGATTGGTTCCTTAAGACTTTTCTCCCACCCATCGCAAAGGACATCGCATCTGAACCTCCCCAATATAAAGAAGAGGCCATACTGAAGGCCCAACAATTTTGACATGAACTAATCTCAGTCTAGATAATTGTACACTGTCATGGCAGATGCTCCCCATCCAAGTACCTCCTATCGCAATGCACCGGGGGCATCCCATGCTGCGGACGACATCATAGGGTCAGTCTCCCAACAACCATAGCCTCGACTGACACCACCTACCATTACACTACAACCAAGAAACACTGCTAATGTTGATTACCAAAACTAAGCTCCAGACTATGCTAGAATGATGTCCCAGTCCGAAGCCACAACCTCTTATGCACAACCTAAACCAACGCAGCAGGCTCAGGCCATGGCTTGGGCAACACAATAGTATGTGGCACAAATGCCCACATTTTTGGCACCACCACCCTCACAAATATACTATGCATGACTAGTGCAATAAGTTTAAGCCCCCGCCCATACTCCACCCGCTCCGTTGGGACAAGTGTTCGCACAACAAAACCATCCCAGCTAGCCTACCCCCAATAGTCAACAAGGGAAATCTAGAAACAACCAGCCCTACAACTAATGCAATAACCAACTGCAGGGAGGCGGTTAGCAACCGAATCCTCCCAATAATGTTGCGGCTAACCGACCAGCCCAAAACCCCCCATGATAGAATGCACCAAGACACAACACTCTGTGGTGTTTATGGGCATTACACATTTGAGTGTCCCATCATGGATCATGCTAAGCAGGGCATTCAAAATGAGGCCCAACAGGTCGCGAATGCCCCCAATCAATCCCAACCCAACCAGGCACCACAAGGACCTCCTCTCATGGTGCTTCAAAACCCAATACTAGTTCAAGGATTGGTGGCAACCGCTCCCCCTCCCCAGGCCAATCCCAATGCTCTGGGAGCACTGCCCACGACCAAAATAGGTGTTCACCACCTGCTAGCCATAACCACTGAAGAGGTCAACTTACAGACTAGATGAAATCTATACGGTACCACCACCGAACCCGCCAACTCATCATCATCATCCACGTCTAAGAAAACCAACCTACCTCTCTAGTTACCCTCATTCCCATGCCCCCCTATACACAGAATTGGAAATAATGCCACAGCTAGAGCTGCAGTCAGCTATAGCATTGTGGATGATTTGGCACAAATGCCAACCACCATGTCCACTCTTGAGGTACTTAAAATGTTCCCAACGCAGTGGAAATCCTTACTAGCTGCTCTAGGGGCAGTAGACCCCTTCGAGTCCAAGTTAATCATGTTTGACACAGAGAATGGAGAGCCGTGCATGCCCTCCACTATCGCCTTCCAAATCCCAATGTCCATCTGGAACTTGGTTGTGCACCGATGCATAGTGGATGAGGGGGCATCCACGTGCGTCATGTCTACCTTAGTTTGGCAAAAGCTTGGATCACCAATTCTGCAACCGTCCTCCATGACTCTGTGGGCTTATAATGGACATCTCACTAAAGCCCAAGGGATCCTCCCCCATGTCCCCATCATGTTAGCTGGGAAGACAGTCCTGATCGAAATCGAGGTCATCAACGCTCAACTAGACTACAACCTCCTCCTTGGGAGGAGTTACATGTATGCCATGCCAGCCGTCGCATCAGCTATCTTCCACCTCATTATGTTCCCCCATGAAGGGAATATTGTGATGGTTGACCAGCTCACCTACCATGATCCGCAAGGGTTAACAACGCCTGCCAACATTATCCCTACCATCACACCCACTGAGTTGCAAGGGGCGACTGCACACGCTAATGTCATCCCTGTAACCAACACTGTGGTTGAAAACACACCAGCCTCCCCACCATTAAATGTGGGCCCTGGGTTTTTTACTGATCCCACCATTATAGCTTTGTTCCCGTTGGTGTCACAACCATCGACACAAAAGAAAACTATGGACTTGTCCATGGTCTCATCAAGCACTGCTACACCCGAACAGCAACCACAGCCATAGCCCCAACCACAACCACAACATCATCCGTAGCCGCAACACCAACAGCAGCCGCAACATCATCCGCAGTCGCAAAACTATGCACAGCCATAACCACAACCTCACCCCTACATGCAACCAACTGGGAGTTATGTGGGCTCATCTCTGGTCCATACAATTCCCTTCCTCTTTCCCCCACCTAGTGTCATGAGCAAGCCGGTCATGGCCACCTTAAGCCTACCCAACTTTATGTTGGGGATCTCGGTTTGGTATCTTGATCCACCAGCTCAACCAGCAATGCCATAGGTTGTTTTAACCCCGGTGCAACCTATTGCGGTTGAACCTCACCCCCTACCCGGTCTTCATAATCCAACCACCGCACCCACACCTACACCGCCCCAACCCAAAAGGGCTAGGGGAAAGAACACCAAAGCCACCCCAAAACCACGACAAGTCCCACCTTGTGCCGTCTACGAACAAGAGGGCCATCCAACTCAGAATTGCCTTGAAATTCCACTGATCTGTGTGCATCTGGATGCCATGGATATGAATGAAAACATCCCCATGGTTGAACTCCCAACCGTGCTAGTAGTAAGGAACAAGGCATTGAGGACAAACCATTCTTGTGCCATTTGCGGCTTGTATGGACATTACTCCCACCATTACCAAGACTTACCCGGGTTTTGAATGGCTCTCACTAACCTCCGTCACCATTCCCTTGAGTCTGAGATCACCTTGATTGAAGAAGTTCAACCCCCACTACCTTCTTCAAACACTATGTCCATCTACATGATGTCTAGTTCTGTAGACCCTCTTTTCTCCACCATCACTGACAGTCCATCAGACCTGTCTTTTTCGTTGTTTCCACAGCCACAGCCGCAACCTCTGTTGTAACCTCAACCTTAGTTACCAAGGAAACAATGGGGTTCATTCTCGATCAACATGATCCTTTTTTTTCTTTTCCTTTTCTTTTTCCTACCATCCAGGATCATGAGTAAGTCTACCTTGGCAACCCTCCATCTATAGGATTTCGCAATAGGAGATCCTCTATGGTACCTTGAACCACCTACCATACCTCTGAGGCCCCAGGATGTGTTGACTCATGTCTAGCCAATTGAGATGATGTTGCACCTACCTCCAGGTCCATCAAAGACTTCTCTTGTCTCCAGGCTTGCCCCTCTTCCTCCAACAAATACTAGTGGTAAGGCCACGAAAACAACAACCAATACCATTTACATGATCGCTAGCACCAGTTTCCCTTCCATCTCGTCAACCATGGAAGAACCACCTGATCTACCCCAGCACTACTTACGTGATGACAGAGAGATCTATAATACCACCTTTGATCTTACCCCATTCCCTTTAAACCATAGTGTGGAATCGGTTCTTCCAATAAAATACTATATTCCTTCATCCCGCCTTGTCAATGACTTTCATCTTAGCAAGGGGGCATACCTCTGCACTGACTCAGACATTCGACTCTTGATGAAGCCGCGCAATGGCCTCCACCTCAAGAGATCCTATGCCTAATACCACCACTATGAGTCCCTTATAGCATAGTTTTTTCCCTTTCTTGTTTTTCAAACATTTTTTATCACAAGTCAGGGGTAGTACCATTAGTTGCCAATCCAAAGTCACCCGGAATTAGTTCGAGACACCTCTCACATCTCTGGGATCAAACTTCTATTTCTTTATGAGACCATCGTCTCATGTTTAACTAGTCAAATTTGGGACCATTTCCCACAATTCACCTCGATTCATGAGCCATGACATGACGATGCCAGTTTCTATGGACCGGTACTCATGTCACACTTCCCGACCGCTACTCATGCAAGCTGTCGAGCCACCGCCCATTAAGGATTGTACTATACTTTTATTTTTGCATTTATAATTGTCTTTGTTCATTGCACCTTATGTGGACCTCTGGACCATCATCCATAAAATCCTTTGTTTTTCTTCCATGTATTTGACATAGAAGTGTCCTCGGGCCACCTCCCGTTAAAGACTGTAATTTTATCTTTTATTTTGTATTTTTAACACATAGTTATCTTTTCCATTCACCACACCTTACGTGGACCACTGGACCACTGTCCACAAAACAATTTATTTTTCTTGCACGTATTTGGCATATAAGTGCCCCCAAACTTACACTCACATTGCATGTAGTCAATTTCATCCACCGCAACACACACACACACTCTCCTGACCTTTGTCTAAGAGCCACCTCGGTTTGCGTGCCTCTATCGCAGCGACTCACGAGCCTCTGTCGTGATCTATCCCACTCATGTATTGGTATGTTTGAGAGCCTTCTGCTCCATCCATACTATGTGAATGACCTTTGGACCTCTATCCACTATCCTAACATGGGGCACCGCTCGTGCCACTGCAGTCAGTTGACCACATTGGAGTTTCGTTTAAGCTCTTTTTTGACTCCTTAAAACAATGAAAAGATCATTGAGCGCAGCTGCTTCCTTTCCTGCTCGCTAAAGTATAGGAAAGGGCATCTACATCGTCTCATTTACCTCCTTTTACGGACCATGTAGACCATTTCATGAAAAAGACCTCCTTGGCACACTCAAGCCAAGACTGTACCCCTCTGCATACTTTTGTGCTTTCTCAGGTAGAGGGGCCGCACTTTCAGAAAAAGATCACCACCAATTGTTGTCAATCTCTTCTCCAGCCGTCTCAACAAGAAAAGATCACCGAGCAAACTTGGTTTCATTCATGCTCATAAAAGTATTTGAATAATCGTCCAGTCAGTATAGGTTTAACCTTTTCTGGCCTGATGGGACTACCAACGGTAAAGAAGTCTCTCATCCCCTCCAGGATGGGTGATCTCTCCTATGTATAATTTTATCCCTTTTCAGGCACAGGAGACTACCAATTAAAAATATCCCCCACTGGAGTCTTCTTTCTGCTTTCAGACTCTCTAAAATTGAAAGCACCAACGAGCACTTACCTTCTCGGGCTTGCAAAAAATCCACGATATCGTACCAAAATGGTGTCCCTAGACACCTGCCCATAGCAAATAGTTTGGAAGCATTCCCACATGGGGTCACCTTTGTTTATAGTACTCTGCAATGTGTCTTCCTTGGATCCCATCAGTATCAAAAGTATTCGCCTCCTCCAAGTATTTCCCATCTGCAGTGACATTCCTGGTATTACAGCTATGATCCCATTCCCTTGAGTCAAGTTTCATTTGCTACCTGGTCCTCCCTACCATCATACTCTGAACAAAGGAAGTTTGAGTCTCCCACTCCCCCCCTGCCCCTATTCAGCTATTTCCCTTCCCTCCCCTCCCCCACAATGCAGTGAGTTAGTCCGCAGATTGCTTCACACCTTCCGGTTATCCCTCACACTCCTGATCAAGGAAACATCATTTCCTTGACTAGGGGTAGGTCTCCCTCTATCGATGCTAACATACATATTCCAGAGGATAGACCCAGGGTTCCCTATACCTTGGTTTCATTTACATCATTGATGAGTTCCTTGGACCACTTGAGAGGAGTCCTTAGTGCCTCTTGCGATGGTTGTTTCTCACGTGCTTGACTTCAACTCCATCATCACACCGTTGAGATTCGTACAGGGTTTGTTCCACATAGTACTTCGTCAAAGACCCCGGATGTCACCCGGGTCTAGCACATTGGTGATTCCACTCAAGGGACCTAAACAGTTTATGTCCCTTGTGATTTTTGGGTTGCGTTGGAGACAGTGTTCAGAAGCCCCAGCAGTGCTTTGATATACCTTTATGATTGACGTAACATACTTGTACCACAGAGACTCTGACTCTCAATTAGCGAGTCCACATAGCTATGTACCAGATCCAGCAGACTGTCAGTCATGAAGATATAGCATTCCATGAGAATTCCATGGGTCAAATGTACCATACCATTATTATGTTTAGCCTCACATGGAGGCAACCACCATTGTAACAATAGTTGTATATGATTGGCTCTTATATTTTAGAGCATAGATCAAATGATTCTTTTGACATCGTCACGAGCATGGGAATGCCCTCCTTGTCCATATACATGTCACATGTTTATTGTATCTCACCCATTGATAGGAACCAAATTAATACAAAAACCAAAAGCCACCATGCCCCAGCCCCGGAAGCACCACCTCTCTACAGTAAGTCCAATGATGTCTGTCGGTCAGACATTGAGCTCCTACCCTCACACATTAGGGGGCAATCTATTAACCCAAAAATCCATCACATAAGCTCTCAATGACCTACACCACCCAAGGATACCATCTCACAACACTCATTTCACTCCATAATACCTTCCATTCGACCCCCACACCTCCAAAAGAGCCCAAGGATGAAGAAAAGGGGCTAAAAACCCCAAAAAGGAGCCCAAAATAGCCCCCTAGGAACTAAAGCTCTCAAAAAGGGTCTAAAACCCTAAAAACAGATAAAGTTAGGGAGAAAGGGGCTAAAATCCCAAAAAAGGGGCTAAAGCCCTGACCAAGGGCTTAAAACCCTAAAATCCCTTGGGAAAACTATAAAAGGAGGGTGGGGGGTCACTCTCAAAATACTCCTCACTTGCCTATTGTTATGCTGCCCATGGATGCTTTGAGACCTTTGCCTCTCAAACCACCCACATTCGCTCACCTCCATCTTTATCCCATCAAGCCATTGCTTCCCAACGAATAAAGGGGTGCTCCCATGAGCTAGGGCATGGTGGCCCATTTCCACCCAAGTGACGTATAACATTTATTTTCATGTTTTTCTAATTGCTTTTGCTTTCTAACTGTTATTTTTATCTGCAGGTTCTACTGTTGACATTGTTTGCAGGTTTGCCATTGTAGTAGCTTAGGTTGCTTGCAGGTTTCAAGGAGGCGGAACCCTAACCCGTTTTTTGTAGAGGGGTTCACAGGGGCTTCATCTGCCTCTTTATTTTCTATTATTAGATCTTAGATCTAGTTTACAGTAGCTTCCATTTTCTTATTCTTGTTTAGATTAGCTCAGTTTAATTCGTTGCTTTGTTTATGCTATTTTCCCTTTAGTTTTTTCCTGTTTTCTAAGAGTAGGAACCTACCCTTGTGCCCTATAGGCACAAGGGAGCCATTCTTGCTCCTGCACTAAGGGGAAATACTCACTACAAGACTACCTATAAATCAAAACTTAAATGACTCAATAATGGTAGTGGTTGATAATTTAAGCAAGGCAGCTCATTTTATACCTATAAAAACTATTTATAAAGCTACAAATATTGCTGATATTTTCTTAAAACAATTTTTTCAGTTACATGGAATACCGAAAGTAATAATTTCAGATATAGACCATAAGTTTATGGGAAACTTTTGGAAGTATTTGTTTAAAGGATTAATTACTACACTAAACTTCAGTACCTCTTTCCATCCTCAAATAGATGGACAGACTAAAAGAGTAAATCAAGTATTGGAGGATCTGCTTAGAATGTATGTAAAAGAACAGCCAGGTGAATGGAAAGATTACTTACACCTGGTAGAATTTGCTTACAATAATCACTATCAAGCCTCAGCAAGATATATTCCTTTTGAATTTTTTTATGGAAGGAAGTGCAATACCCCTATCTCATGCAGTAATCCAGTTGACATGCTAGTATTAGGACCTGAATTATTAAAAGAGATGGAGTTAATTGTAAAATAGGCACAAGGTAAATTTAAAGTTGTGCAAGTTCGATAGAAAAGTCAAGCAGATCTTAAACAAACTCAAAAGGAGTTCCAGGTAGGTGAACATGTCTTTATTAAGGTGAGACCCAAAAAGAGCTCTCTGAGGTTAGGTAGTTGTGCTAAGTTAGCACCCTAATATTGTGGACTTTTTGAAATACTATCCAAGATAGGACATGTGGCATATCAGTTAGCTTTACCGCCAAATTTAAAGGCTCACAATGTTTTTTATATTCCTTTATTAAAAAAATGTGTACATGATGCTACTCATGTTATTAACTGGAATGATGTGCAGATGGAACCTAAAGGATATTTTTTGGTGGAACCATATTGTATCCTCGAAAGGAGGGAGATCTCGCTTGAGAATCACACCATTAGTCAGGTGAAGGTGCAATGGAAGCACCTTAGTCTAGAAGAAGCTACCTGGGAATTGGAAAGCCATATGTAGGATACATATCTAATTCTATTCCAGGGAAATTCTGAGGATGAAGAATAAATAACATCAAGGATGATGTTATAAATTAGGGGGGTGTGTATGTCCCATGCCCCAATTCGCAAAACAATTTTATGTTATATTTTATGTTAAGGTTTGTAATTAATGACCAAGTGGGGTCAAGGATAATTTAATGTATTGCAGAATATTTTATTGATAAATAAATAAAAAGATGAGACAACAACTTAGGGAAGCTGTTAAATGAGTGTTTACTAGTCACTTGGTGGAGGAGACTAGGTTGAGAGAAGATTGAGATGTGGAAACATCCTCAAACTACTTCTAGTTGTTGGAGGTGGCAACTTCCCTATTTTTGTGGTCATGATTCCCCAAGAAAGTGGAATAGGAGTAGGTGGCTCAGTAAGTAAAAACTAACCCAAAAGACCTAGGAATGCTAATAAAACTTCCCATTGAAGATAGCTGAGGCTGCTCATTCTATATTTCTGATCATTCTGAGTGAATGAAGTGCACATGTGAATTTGATGGAGGGGACTAGCTGAAGTACATTTGAGGGGATAAGTGCAGAAGATTGAACTAGTGCAACTAATCTAACCTGAGTTCATACTACTCTAAGCAGAGCTGAGTTACTACTGAGAACTTAGTGGAGTTGCAGAGGATCTCAATACTACATCTCTCACCCAGTACTCTATCAGGAGGACCAGAAGACAAGCTCGGTGGTCCTAAGAATTGCAATCTAGCTCTTCTCTAGAAGCTGGTTGGGAGGAACAACTTCCTTAAGCTGTTGTCACCTCATCTATATTACAGGTTCTATTTGTTTAAGTTCAGTTATTATTTTATTTACTGCAACAGAAAAGTTAAGAGTTTTTCATGATTATAGTATATTGTTGTTTTATTTATGTTATGGATAAATAGGAAAAATTATTTATGCTGTGAAAGCTAGTAACTAGTTAGATTAGGGTAAATCGGTAGAGATATTGCTGAGCAATTTGATAGATAGGAAAATTTTCCTAAACTGTATTTTTCCACACCTCTTGCAAGGCAGTACTGTAGTACAGTAGGTATATTTATTTCAGATAAGTAGATTCATCAAAACATGAATGCATATGGAAATTATAACTTTCTATAGGATTTGTGTAAATTATTTACAGTACCTAGCTGCATTTGTAATATCTATTCACAGTATTAAAATTAATTAATTAAAGATAGAAGAATAAGTTTAAGATAATACATACTTTTATATATAATATTTTACATAGTAAAACTAGTAAAGTTATAAATTATAAATCTAGTAAGTAGACCTAAATAAATAATATAGGAACAATAAAATATTGAAACTAGGTTTAACTTAGTAAATAGTATTTTAGGTTAACTATTTACTTAGTTAGTCATTCGTGACAAATCGTAACTAGGTTTGCTGAAACAAAAGTACTAACTCTGTAAACCGTTAAAAATATTTAGTGTTTTGCAAAATATGTGTACTTTCACACTAGAATAAATTCAAAATTTAAATAATACCAAAACCTAGCATAGACTATTCAAGAAAATTTTCAGAAAAGAAATGTAACTAATTAATAATATCAATCTTAGTCCTATTTCCAAAATTTCATTGCATCATTATTTATTCTACTGCTATCAAATTATTTCTTACCAAGGATCTTCAAATCTTTTTCTTTTAATAAGAAACAATAATTTCTTACTTATCAAGTTAACCCTAAACATTGAAAAAATGAATAATAATAAGAATAACTAATACAAAAAATTATACATAAATGTAAACCAAACAAAGATACTACAAATTTTAGTGGTAAGTTGTGAAATTTTCTTAAGTATTTAAAAACAAACTAAACAAACGTAACTAGGCCTACAACCTTTTACATTAACTGTCAAGGCTTAAAAGCCTGATCAAAAACTATTTCTTAAGTTAAACATATTTCACAAAATTGAAAATAAACAACCATCTGTTTACGACTACGAGAGCCCTTCTCAAATTGAGAGTTGCTATAAGCATGGTCATCCAATCTTCACTGAAAAACCCTTACAATCCGCTTTTAACAACCCCTTGGCCTAACAGTAAGAGTCACGGCTTAGTCCAATTTACAAATTTTACTCCTTTAAGTTCGTCGTGGCTGTTAAGGCCCGAAACCATTTCCTCAAGTCTCAGCTGAGAGATCCTAGTTCCTCGTTACAACAACCACTAGGGTTTTAAAAAAAATAGAAAATAAAAAGAACAAACATATCAACTAAAGAACACAACTGAACCAACATTCCACAAAACACAGCAGTGCCATAAAAATCCACCCCATAGTGGCGCAAGAGAAAACCCTAGGTGAAACCGTGGCTTACCGGTTTCAAGCCTTTGCAAAAGCTCTGGTGTTAAAGTTGTCAATATTCCGAGCCACGGTGATGAGCCTGCACAAACAAGACCGAAGGAAAATAAGGGTTAATACTGAAAACTTTAATTAAATAAAAATTAAACTTATTTCAAGGAAATAAACCTGTAGAAATTTCTTCCCTAGAGCACGGTGCAGTGACTGAATGTAGCATTCTTACCTTGCTTTTCCTTGTGAGCATTACAAACTGAAGTGAAATCGTACCAACCTAAACCTGCAAGTGTGTAGTATTCAAGATGCAGTCTTAGGCTGTGGGAATTTAAGCCCAAAACCTTCGTGAAGGCACGAACAGTCAACAAGAAAAATCAATACACATAGAGAAAAACCTATCGCAGTCCTTTTTAATTACAAAGTTCCAACTCTCATAGTATTGGAATGGCGAAGACAACCCAAACTCAGTACTCACTACATAGGTGAAAACCCCCTCTTAATGGCAGAAAAGATTCTTCTTCATCCTTCAACCCTAGCTCGTGAAAGCTCACAAGATCTGTGTGCCTTTCAATGGAGTTTCAACATCAAGAATGGAAGCCATGAGCTATCAGCTCGACCACTCCATGGTCCAAACTAAAAACAAAGTGAAATTTTAGGGTTGAAGCAAGTTCTATGGCTTCCTAAGTCAACGAAAACCTAAATCTTTTATTCACCAACAACGTGTCCATTAAATGATTTACAAAAATTTGGTATCGATCTATAGTTGCAAGACTCAATTTGAATCTTGCATAATTATTAGTATTCAAGTAAAAACCTTATAAAAAAATCATTGCATAATGATATAACCTCGTTTGATTTGTTTTTCTTCATTTAATCATAGACTTGTACTTTGTTTAGATGTTCCTCTATACTAGGGTTTTAAGCATAATTCATCTATAAACTTAGTATATATATATATTTAAGCAATCCTCATTTCAGTTAATGTCTACTATTAACAATAATAGTTTACAAATAATAATAAAAAATGAGTTACATGGGGTTACTTAATCATAAGAATCCTGGAGAAATGATCAGTATAATAATACTTTAGAAATCACAAATTAATTTTATTAATTGATAGCTCTTACGAAATGAGGTTTTGTATGCAAGAAAAATAAGTAATTTAGAAGAAATCGGTAACGTAGATTATTTAAAGTTTAAAAGGACTCAAATAGATATGAACATAACCATAGTCTTTTCTCTAAATGACAAATATGTAGATATGGATGCAAATGTGTGTGACATATCTTCACATTTATGAAATTGTTAGGACACTATACTGTCATTGGCAGAAGTGGAGTTGTTCTCAATTTATAACACCTCAAAATGAAGAATAAGCATCTAACTGAAACTACAAGAAGAAAGTTTATTGGATCAAGTACTATGGTAATAAACTTAACTACACATAATCCATTCCTTTTTCCAGTAGAGCTATTACGATAATTTATGTAGTTGAAAATATTAAAATCACTTATAATACCTTTTATAGGGTTAAGCTGCAAACAAACATTGTTAACTAACATCTTATCCTATGCTAGTGGAGTGTCTTTCTCGATCTAGAATTTTACTAGAATAAATTGTTTACATGTTTTAGAACCTGTAAAGGAACCATTACTCCACTACATTAGCTATAAGCTAAGTAAGCCCCGATCTCATCTAAGATTCTTTCCTACTTGACAAAAGAAATTATTAACACACTTAGTATCAAGATAAGATGTAGTTTCCTTTTTTACTTTCTAAATCATAAAGTGTTGTGTTTAACATCCCTAACATAGCACTTCAAGATAAACTAATAGATTATATAGCATTAAAGAAATATAATGCTCTTTGTTATTTATAAATGTTTGAGTATCCACTAATAGTTAATGGTTCATTGGCAATGACAACCTTCACATTTTATGTTACATGAAAAATTTTAATCTTTTGTGAATTTTTGGGTTATTACACCTAAACCATATCTTAAGATACACCTTGGATAGCGGACTTCATGTCAGTGGATTCGTCAATAATCATTTATTCATTGGCATACAATTGGCAAGTTTCTGACCTCATATGATAATTTTTTTTATGTTCTTATGAAACTTATACTTACAAAACCATGTCCATAGCTTCAAATCAACACAAAGATAAATCAACAACATAAACAGTACACAACAAACAAATTTCAAAAAATACATATACCCCAGTCCAAAACATTCTCTTCAAAAGGGTATTTATTCTTTTTCAATTTATGAGCAAACACGTGTGTGAAATGCAATTAAAATTTTGAATAGTAACTTTCACAAATTAAAAGAATTATATAATTTTCCATCACAAATTGAAAAGAAAATATGTACGCCCCAGTGCATTTTGTTTATATC
>LPNX010562922.1:475888-523528 GCA_001517045.1 Pseudotsuga menziesii
TAAACTTTTGTTGAAATTTACAAAAAAACACCTATCAGTAACTAGAATTTTGGCATATTAAATAATTTTATTATTTAAAAAATATAGGTGGAAAAATAACATAATTCCCTACAATTTGTTTTCTTGTTGCACGTCGGAATTCACGAGGCATATATGAGTTTTGAGGGTTTCAATTTAATGAATGAGTAAAAATTTGAATTTTCGCCGTCACTTTTGGCTAAAAAGTGTCACCCATCTTCATAGATTCACCATGACCACTCGTTTTGCATCCATTTGTACAACCTAATGTCTTACTTTTCTAAAGTTGACTTGAAAAGGTTTCATGAATTGACTCTAATAGTTTGAGTTGACGAAATGAAGCACTACTTTCCCTTCATGCTAGACAATATGACTTATTGAAGCTTCAAATTGGTGTCATATATTTGGATAGAGAATATTCAAAATGGTGGCGCAATGGTATGAGAAAGCTTCTCTTTGTCCAATTACATGGAAGCAATTTGTGAAAACCTTTTTTTCCTTCTTTATTTAGATGTTAGTTTTTTAGATCAACTTACCAAATGTGTCAAACAAACATGGTGGAAGAATATATTAATGCTTTTAAACATTTGAATGTTAAAATTAAAAAAATTTAAAAAAAAACTTTTAAGCAATTCTTTATCAATGGTCGTAATGATTAAACGAAAGTCTAAATAAGGATGAACCATCTTTCTACTAAGTTGGGGCCACTCAATTCACTCATTGTACACAAGTTGTATCCTATAGCCAATCTAGATGCCCCAACATTTGTCAACACTCATTTCCAAATGTGGTCCTCTTTAATGGCCTACTCCACTCCTCAAGCTCCACAAATTTACATAAGCTAAAAGGAAATACACCAACTCAAGGGTCTATACTATAATTGATGAAAGCAATAAAAATTATTTATGGTCATTTATTTGGCTATTTATGATGATGAAGGAGATGGTATAACTTTAAGTGGAAGTCACCCCATTAGTGAGAAAGTTCCTCAAGCCAAATGAATGGATAATTGTAAATCTCTCTTCGTGATTTATTTTGATATTTCTTATCTTTTAATGCTGATTTTAATAGACTATATGAAACATTGAAAGAACACTATCTTACTTGACAAGAACATCATCCATAATTTCCTTCATGGTTACATTAAACCCATTATTCATTTGTGTAAAAGCCATGATTCTTAGTTTCCTTGATTTTCGCTGGTTTGGTGGCTTCAAATTAGGTTGTTAAAAATCCTAATAATCAATGATATTATGAAGGGTAATTATTTTTTTTGAACTCGTTATAAAATTATATTCAACTTGTATTTGTAAAATTGGACTTCTCTATCAGATTCCACAACTTGACAATGTTTAATAGTAGAATCCACCCATGGTTTTCCTAGTATTCATTAAATCTAGAACTTAATATTCACTTCTCCATAATATTTTATAGTTTTACTCAAAATTATTTCATGTTTTTATTTGGTACATTTTATTTATCGCATAAGCTAAATGGTAATTGAGTCTAAGAGGCCCATTCTATAGCCCGGTAGGGGAATATGTGTAACTCCTTTCATGCTCATCCTAAAGTTGGCACATTTCCTTTTTGAAAAATAATAAAATATTATAAAATAATAACATGTCAACTCAAAGTAGAGTTAAAACATTTACAACGACATATATATATATATATATATATATATATATATATATATATATATAACACGAATTAGATAAATTGGAGTTGTGTAACTCCTTTCGTGCTCATCCTAGAGTTGACACCTGTTTATTTAAAAAATAATAAAATATTATAAAATAATAACATGTCTTCTCAAATTAGTGTTAGATCATTTACATCAGCATATATATAGAAAAAATACAAATTAAATAAATTAAAACACTTCCTCAACATTTATACTTAAAAATAGGTTTACATCTCATGAGATTTGATCCCTCTCGACGGTTGCTAGATCCCTTTTAAGATGGATCTATGCTGGTATTATATTATTTGAACTCGTTATAAAATTATATTCAACTTGTATTTGTAAAATTGGACTTATCTATCAGATTCCACAACTTGACAATGTTTCATAGTAGAATCCACCCATGGTTGTCCTAGTATTCATTAAATCTAGAACTTAATATTCACTTCTCCATAAGATTTTATAGTTTTACTCAAAATTATTTCATGTTTTTATTTGGTACATTTTATTTATCGCACAAGCTAAACGGTAATTGCGTCTAAGAGGCCCATTCTACAGCCCGGTAGGGGAATATGTGTAACTCCTTTCATGCTCATCCTAGAGTTGGCACATGTCCTTTTTGAAAAATAATAAAATATTATAAAATAATAACATGTCAACTCAAAGTAGAGTTAAAACATTTACAACGACATATATATATATATAACACGAATTAGATAAATTGGAGATGTGTAACTCCTTTCGTGCTCATCCTAGAGTTGACACCTGTTTATTTAAAAAAAATAAAATATTATAAAATAATAACATGTCTTCTCAAATTAGTGTTAGATCATTTACATCGGCATATATATAGAAAAAATACAAATTAAATAAATTAAAACACTTCCTTAACATTTATACTTAAAAATAGGTTTACATCTCATGAGATTTGATCCCTCTCGACGGTTGCTAGATCCCTTTTAAGATGGATCTATGCTGGTATTATATTATCGACACTCCATCCTAAAAGTAGATTTAGCCAACAAGACATATATTATCCCCGTGACTCCCCATAATTTAGTAGAGCATGTATTGGATAAGGAGAGGCCTTATGCATTCCATCGAGGTCCTTTGATGGCCTCCAAGGAAATTGGGTTTCCTATAACTAAGATGACAACAAATATTTTGGTGGGAGTCATTGGGATATACACTCGATGTGATTGCCTAAAATTACCAAGAAAACAACAAGAAGTTTTGAGCCTTTCTATTGATTATGATATCATTAAGGTAAGTTTATATTTCATAAAGCCACATAAGTGGTAGGAAAACTTAGATTTTCCTTTTTCTTAGTGAAGTTAGTTTTTTTTTAATTGCACAGAGAGTAGCGAGGTGCTCTACAACCTAGTATTAGTGAGATGTATTCCTAACATTCTTGACATTATATATATATATATATATATATATATATATAATCATGTCGGCATAAACTAAAAACTAACAAATCATTTCCTAAACTAAAAAGGCATGTTTTTTTGATATATTTATATTATATAATCTCCACACAATTGAAAAATATATTCAATCAACAAAATAATTTCAATATATGGAAAACGAGGGATCAAAATTCTTGAGTTGTAAATTTTTTTAAACATGTAAGAAATTTAAGATAAAAAAATTACACCTCAAGGAATTCGATCCTCTTAATGTTGGGTAGATCTAGGTTTAAAATGGATCTACACTAGTCACATAGGCATCTAAGATTAAAACAAGATAAGTATATAAACATGTGAAGTTCACTCTTTTTTAATCACATAGGCATCTAATATTAAAACAAAATAAAAATATAAACACATTTTATATCAGACAATATCATAAACATGGAATTAGATATATGGAGCTTAGATATTCTCCTAAATTTCTCCTTCAGCTTAAGTAGTCATATGCACATTGTTTGTGATTTTGAAGTAGTACTTTAAGAAATGCTCCGATAAAAAACAATGGGAGGAATGAAAACACCAATAGGGAGGATCGTGGCCAGGTCATCTTCCCTTTGATCATTCTTGAAGGAATCAAAATCATTCATCAATCTTATAGAAAGTTGATCAAAGTGAGATAATACATTTTCCCTATCTTAGGACATTGCTCAACCAACTAGTATGAATTCTTTCACCTAGATATTAAAGAACATTATTGCATGATAGAGATAAAGGGGGTTCTAGATATTAGGCTACAATATTTTATCTAAATAAGGACAATCACCCCTCATGTGATCGAAAAGGTCCATTAGGATGAACCCTTGAGCTCAATACTTCGTATGCTCATACAAAGTAGCTATATGAATGTCTATTATTTTGTGGAATGTTTTGAGGTGGGTTTTTCATTGTCAAGAAATATTGAGGTAGTGATGGAAAAGGTCCATATTAGTAAATGATGCAATGGGTCATCCTTCCATTTGCCTCATGTATATCTAAATGCATGTAATTTATTTAGTAATTTATGAATGATGTTTGTTGCATTTATCATTAGACATTTCTAGCCCATTGTTTGCTCATATAAGAAGATGTAATGTGATGCAGATTACTTGGAAGATGAATACCATACAATTATGAGAATGATATCGAGATTTAGATTATGATAGGCATGTAATAAGAACCCCACAATGCAGTATTTAATGTTGCGGTTGTGGGGATACCATCCATTGGATTGAGAGTTGAATCAAATCCAATGGTTGAATAAAAAACAATGATTGTACACCATCATTGTAGAGGTATGGAGATCAAAATTGATATGCATTGGTGCATAAATGATATTAGATAGAGATATGATTACACACTATTACAAGATTGATGTTGTCACCTCGAAGCACACATATTTGTAGGTCAAGAGGATGGGAATAATAGTTGTATTGAATAGATGGATTGTCTCAAGCATCCTTGTTGCACAATTGAAGCTCTCCTATCAACATTATAAACGCCATCTTTTCAAATAGGTTTCCACCATACATGTTCTTGATTCTAGAGGATGCAAAACGACTTACACTAATTGGAACAGATTGGACAAATTTGATGGACTCGATGAAAGTTTGAAAGCCTTTAATATTTCCCACTTGTATTCTAGAAAATTATAGGGGTGTAGGGGATTGCAACGTTAAAAATGCACTAGTGTTGTCTTGAATATCTTGGCCTACTAAGGAAAAATGTCAGACTAGAGGAATGTTGAATTCTTTGAAATGCTAAGACGAGTGGATTCTGCTCAATAGAAGACATTGGGGGCTACCTATGGGTCACGTAGAGATGATTACCTTACTAGAACATGATTATTCTTTGAGAAAATATTGATGAAACTAACCATGGGAATCCATGAATTCTACTTTATAGGCCTTCGATTTATATCCATGAATTATTTACTACAACTTTTCATACTCAAAATACTAAATATACATTGATGGATCTGAATGTAAATATACTAGTCCAATCTTGATAATAAAAAATGATTAGAAAATTAGGCAAACAATATTAGCAACATAAAATAGATTCAACATCCTCAAATACTCTATGCCACCTAGATTATGCAATTTTTATAGCTAATATAATTGATTCTAATATTTCTTACCAAGCCTATTCCAAACAAAACAAAACTAAAAATACACTCTAAAAAAATTGAAAACATAGAATATTTAGACTACACATTTTGGATTTAATGCTTTGGAGATTTCAACCTCATATATGCTAAAAACTAACGCATTATTTCAAATTTCATGAAAAATCAATTCGCTTATCCTCCTGGTTGACGTAAGCTTCGCCACCACCCTATGCACTCAAAAGTTCAAAGCTAGTATCATTTTGCATTGACCAAATGAAAAAGAAAAAAATTAAGTTATTTAAAAATTATTACGTTGATTTTAGATATTATCTGAGAATTTGGACTTCCTGGAGTGGATCAACAAGATTAACCCAAATGTAACAAGTGTATGACTTGGATTCATTTCATGGTTGTCGTATCTTATGCTTAAATGCATCTTCATTAAGATTTAAGTAAGCTTGAGTTAAGCATCAGTTTTTGTCTTTTTGTTTATTAAATAGTATTTGTTTATATTTATATTAATTAGTGTATTGTTTATGTTTATGATAAATATATAAGTATAACAATAGTTTAATGTTTATATTTTGTTTAACAATCAATCACCTCTATAAAAACTAAGTGACTCGATGCATCTATCAACATTCACCAACCACTTTCCTTAATAACTATACTAATATATAAAAATCCCAAACCAATATATCAAAACACTTATCACAATTAAAACTCAAAACACTAAAAACTTATATTACAACTTCCTTTTTCCTTTTTTATATATATACGACAACCATTTCAAAATATATATATTCATGACAACCATTCCATCATTATATCCTTGGTGATATTTGTGAGCTTGATTTAACTTCAATTTGTCCCATCAAAGCTCACATTAGTTGTATAAGATCTAGGTTTGTCACCAACATATTAACAACTAGGTTTGGTGATAATTGTCCACTTGATTTCCACTTCAATTTGTCCCATCAAAACCCACGTTAGTTGTATAAAAGTTATGTTTTTACACTAACAACGTAAACGTACCATTTTTGTCCTGATTGGTATCTCTCCACTAGATTTTAATTTCAATTTGTCCTATCAAAATCCAAATATATACCAACATAATTGTTTTTTTTGGGTCCTTATTGGTATTTCTCCACTTGATTTAACTTTAATTTGTCCTTTCAAAATCCATTATTGGTATTTGTCCACTAGATTTTTATTTCAATCTGTCATATCATTTCCTCGAAGACGCCTGCGACGTGTTGGAGAAAGGTAGACCCTTTCACTACTCATGGTTTTTAGTGCTTATTGCAATGATAGGATGGAAAGAACCTACCGAGGCACAGTTTGTTGATGTGCCTCCGCACATGCCTGGTGCAGCAAGATACGCATCTCTATGGGTGTCACAGGATAAAACCTTCCAGAAGATGATGAACTACGTGTTCGCCTTTTATTCGATGAATATTTCCTATGAGATCCTGAAGACACCGTGGCTCATTCATGAGCTATTTTCTCAGTATGCAGGAGTGGCCAACTTCAAGACTGACATGCACAATATCTTCATCCAGGCCTGTGCAGATAAAAAACATGCATGTTGGAAGTTGCCATACATGGTGACCCAGGAGGACATTGCCGCAGTAGTCTAGTAGTGGCCGGCTGAGTGGATGAAGGATGCAGGGACAAAGCCCAGCATACTAGTCCCCCCAGTGACAGATGTGGGAGCAGGTCCTAGTCAGACGCAGCATCAAGACCCAATAGAAGAAAGTGAAGAACAAAGTGAGTCGCAGCAGAGCGGAGATGACCAGGGTAGCGATGACAGAGGTGATGAAGAAGCAAAAGAATCAGTCAAGACAATCTCCGACCCCAATCGGCCAGATAAGCGCAAGTCACCAGAGGTAGAGGAAGTGACTAAACCTCAGTCCAGAAAGAAAATGAAGGCGTAAAAAGGGAAGAATATTAACGAAGAACCCACTCTGATGGCTGAAGAGATTGACTAGGCCCTAATGAAGTCCACAGAATTCTTAACCAGCAAATGGAAAGATTTTGCAGCTACGCATCTTGATGTGCTCACTGGCGTAGCACAGAGAATTACATAACTGAAGGACTTAGTAGAAAGATCATCGACTAGCATTGCAGCAAGTAGTGCCCCAGTAAGCATGCAACTAGACACAAGACAATGGCCAGCCAGAGATAACAGAGGGCAAGTGCCAAGTGCAGCCATCATCATAACTGACGCAGTATCTCGCTCGCAGATGAGCATGACAGTTGGAATAGACTACACCAAGTTGTCTATGTTGGAGCTGCACCTTTGTCAATTGGCGATCATAAGGGACATTCAAGCACGAGACAACTACTCCCATATGCAGTTAGAAAATGCCACGAAGCAGAGTGAGAGCTTCACAGCGTAGTTGGAGGAAGCAGAACAAAAGAAGAGGGATGCAGAAAGCAAGCAGGATGAACTGGCACGGGTAGTGGATGAGGTGTGTCAGAATCTCCCTGACTTCGACATGCAGGCTGAAGAAGAAATAGAGCGGAAGATAGTCAAGTTGAAAGACTATGCACAGCAGTCGTGGAGCCATATAGAGAAGATGAAAGCAGAGCATGAGCATCAGATTTCAGAGCTTCAACTTCACATCGCTCCAGAGAGTCCACCAGAGGTCAGGGAACAGTGTCGCAGAGATATTCAGGCCTCCGTAACAAAGATCTCAGATCTTGCAAGCAGCACAACAAAACTGCTAGATGAAAGCGTCGAGGCCTGGGCAAACTTGCAGGACCATCCAAAAGTAGAAATGTTGCAAGAAACCATCAAGCAGCGACAGACAGAGCTTGATGTGATGAAAGAAGAAATTAAGACTCTGCCTCCTATGCAAAAGATGCTCAAACTAAATCAAAGCAATGAATTCCAGTAGGAAATTGAGTCGTACAGAACGAAAGCAACACTATTGGAAAATTCTGTGCAACCCCTGATCAACAAATCCTTGCAGTTGAGCATTGCTGCGGACAGCCAGCTCAAAGTTATGAAGGAGTATGATGCATTTGCATAGGAAAAAGCCAGTGAAGCATCAGGATCAGCATTGCAAAAGTTGGTGGAGAAGGAGCAAGAAACCGATGACATCATGCGCAGCCTCAACAAGAAATTCACTATCTTCTCCAACAAGATCCTCCCACCAGAGAAGCGGCGGAGTGTCTCGGGATGGGAAACTGGTGAGTCTTAGGGGCCTGTTGGGGCTCTGACCTTAAAGGTCCTTAGTTTTGGCAACTCCATGGTTTTGGTGTGAAGCTTGTAAGCAGAGTTGCGGCACAAAATAGTCTTAGGGGTGTCGGGATTGGGTCGAAGCCCCTCTTTTTGTAAATAACCCATGGTTTAAACTCATGGTTTTTAAGCCCATGGTTTAAGCTTATGGTATTGTAATAGTGCACTGGTATAAACGGGCACTTATGTAAAGGATTCAGGTTAGGCATTTTGAGACTTTGATGTATGATGAATTGATGCGAAGGAAGAAATACCTATTTTAGGGTTTAAGGATAAGTCCCAGCTCAGTGTGTGGACGACCTCTGTAGCTGAGTGCGCAGAGGGTTTGTAAGAAAGGTGCTGCAGCTGAGTACGCAGCTTAGGGTTGCTGAGAAGATCTGTAGCTAAGTGCACAGATTAGAACTGCGTGTTTGTAAAGAGTTGAATATAAGCACAGTTCTGTGGACATAGCCCCTACATTGGGGGTGAACCACGTATATCTTGTGTTGTGGTGGTTCTTGATGTTTTGTTTCTATTTTATGCATTTGATAAGTAGATAAGTGATAAGATAAGATAACTGTTAGATAGTAACTTTGCTGTGAATTCCCAGTTAAGGGTTAAGCAAGAAATTGTATGTTTATCTAACTGCAAAGCTAATTAAGTAACTGTTAAAGATCTATATTGCATATTTATTCTTTGTTAAGGCTAAAGGTACAGTAATATTCCTCTTCTACTTGCAGAAACCTGATTCTACGGCACCCCATAGTTGTTTTGGGTGAGACTACAACCTGTTCGCAGGTTGTTTCCGAAAGGGCCAACACTGTGGGTCATTTTTGGTGCGAAGATAAAAGGTATAAAACCCGAGTCTGCCCATAGCCCAACAGAAGTGCAATACCCCTATCTCATGCAGTAATCTAGTTGACATGCTAATATTAGGACCTGAATTATTAAAAGAGATGGAGTTAATTGTAAAACAGGCACAGGGTAAATTTAAAGTTGTGCAAGATCGATAAAAATGTCAAGCAGATCTTAAACAAACTCAAAAGGAGTTCCAGGTAAGTGAACATGTCTTTATTAAGGTGAGACCTAAAAAGAGCTCTCTGAGGTTAGGTAGTTGTGCTAAGTTAGCACCTCGATATTGTGGACCTTTTGAATTACTATCCAAGATAGGACATGTAGCATATCAGTTAGCTTCACCACCAAATTTAAAGGCTCACAATGTTTTTTATATTTATTTATTAAAAAAATATGTACATGATGCTACTCATGTTATTAACTGGAATGATGTGTAGATGGAACCTGAAGGAGATTTTTTGGTGGAACCATATTGTATCCTCGAAAGGAGGGATATCTCGCTTGGGAATCACACCATTAGTCAGGTGAAGGTGCAATGGAAGCACCTTACTCTAGAAGAAGCTACATGGGAATTGGAAAGTCATATGCAGGATGTATATCCAATTCTATTCCATGGAAATTTTGAGGATGAAGAATAAATAACATCAAGAACAATGTTATAAATTAAGGGGGTGTGTATGTCCCATGCCCCAATTCGCAAAACAATTTTATGTTATATTTTATGTTAAAGTTTGTAATTAATGACCAAGTGGGGTCAAGGATAATTTAATGTATTGTAGAATATTTTATTAATAAATAAATAAAAAGATGAGACAACAACTTAGGGAAGCTGTTAAATGAGTGTTTACTGGTCACTTGGTGGAGGAGACTAGGTTGAGAGAAGATTGAGATGTGGCAGCATCCTCAAACTACTTCTAGCTGTTGCAGGTGGAAACTTCCATATTTTTGTGGTCATGATTCCCCAAGAAAATGGAATAGGAGTAGGTGGCTCATTAAGTAAAAACTGACCCAAAAGACCTAGGAATGTTAATAAAACTTCCCATCGAAGACAGTTGAGGCTGCTCATTCTAGATTTCTGATCATTCTGAGTGAATGAAGTGCACATGTGAATTTGATGGAGGGGACTAGCTGAAGTACATTTGAGGGGATAAGTGCAGAAGACTGAACTAGTGTAGCTAATCTAACCTGAGTTCATACTACTGTAAGCAGAGTTGAGTTACTGCTGAACACTTAGTGGAGTTGCAGAGGATCTCAATACTACATCTCTCACCTAGTACTCTATCAGGAGGACCAGAAGACAAGCTCGGTGGTCCTAAGAATTGCAATCTAGCTCTTCTCTAGGAGCTGGTTGGGAGGAAAAGCTTCCTTAAGCTGTTGTCACCTCATCTATATTACAGGTTCTATTTGTTTAAGTTCAGTTATTATTTTATTTACTGCAACAGAAAATTTAAGAGTTTTTCATGATTATATTATATTGTTGTTTTAGTTCTGTTATGGATAAATAGGAAAAGTTATTTATGCTGTGAAAGCTAGTAACTAGTTAGATTAGGGTAAATCGGTAGAGATATTGCTGAGCAATTTGATAGATAGGAAAAATTTCCTAAACTGTATTTTTCCACACCTCTTGCAAGGCAGTACTGTAGTACAGCAGGTATATTTATTTCGGATAAGTAGATTCATCAAAACTTGAATGCATATGGAAATGATTACTTTCTATAGGATTTGTGTAAATTATTTACAGTACCTAGCTGCATTTGTAATATCTATTCACAGTATTAAAATTAATTAATTAAAGATAGAAGAATAAGTTTAAGATAATACATACTGTTATCTATAATATTTTACATAGTAAAACTAGTAAAGTTATAAATTATAAATCTAGTAAGTAGACCTAAATAAATAATATAGGAACAATAAAATATTGAAACTAGGTTTAACTTAGTAAATAGTATTTTAGGTTAACTATTTACTTAGTTAGTCATTCGTGACAAATCGTAACTAGGTTTGCTGAAACAAAAGTACTAACTCTGTAAACCATTAAAAATATTTAGGGTTTTGCAAAATATGTGTACTTTCACACTAGAATAAATTCAAAATTTAAATAATACCAAAACCTAGCACAGACTATTCGAGAAATTTTTTAGAAAAGAAATGTAACTAATTAATAATGTCAATCTTAGTCCTATTTCCAAAATTTCATTGCATCATTATTTATTCTACTGCTATCAAATTATTTCTTACCAAGAATCTTCAAATCTTTTTCTTTTAATAAGAAACAATAATTTCTTACGTATCAAGTTAACGCTAAACATTGAAAAAATGAATAATAATAAGAATAACTAATACACAAAATTATACATAAATGTAAACCAAACAAAGATACTACAAATTTTAGTGGTAAGTTGTGAAATTTTCTTAAGTATTTAAAAACAAACTAAACAAATGTAACTAGGCCTACAACCTTTTGCATTAACTGTTAAGGCTTAAAACCCTGATAAAAAACTATTTCTTAAGTTAAACATATTTCACAAAATTGAAAATAAACAACCATCTGTTTACGGCTACGAGAGACATTCTCAAATTGAGAGTTGCTATAAGCATGGCCATCCAATCTTCACTTAAAAACCCTTACAATCCGCTTTTAACAACCCATTGGCCTAACCGTAAGAGTCACGGCTTAATCCAATTTACAAATTTTACTCCTTTAAGTTCGTCGTGGCTGATAAGGCCCGAAACCATTTCCTCAAGTCTCGGCTGAGAGAGCCCGAGTTACTCCTTACAAAAACCACTAGGGTTTAAAAAAAAAATAGAAAATAAAAAGAACAAACAGATCAACTAAAGAACACGGCCAAACCAACATTCCATAAAACACAGCAGTGCCATAAAAATCCACCCCATAGTGGCGTAGGAGAAAAACCCTAGGTGAAACCGAGGCTTACCAGTTTCAAGCCTTCGCAAAAGCTCTGGTGTTAAAGTTGTCAATACTCTGAGCCACGGTGATGAGCCTGCACAAACAAGACAGAAGGAAAATAAGGGTTAATACTGAAAAGTTTAATTAAATAAAAATTAAACTTATTTCAAGGCAATAAACCTGTAGAAATTTCTTACCTAGAGCATGGTGCAGCAACTGAATGTAGCAGTCTTACCCTGCATTTCCTCATGAGCATTACAAACTGAAGTGAAACCCTACCAACCTAAACCTGCAAGTGTGCAGTATTCAAGATGCAGTCTCAGGCTGCGGGAAGTTAAGCCCAAAACGTTCGTGAAGGCACGACCAGTCAACAAGAAAACTCAATACACATAGTGAACAACCTATCGCACTCCTTTTTAATTACAGAGTTCCAACTCTCACAGTATTGCAATGGCGAAGACAAGCCAAACTCAGTACTCACTACATAGTTTAAAACCCCCTCTTAACGGCAGAAAAGATTCTTCTTCATCCTTCAACCCTAGCTCGCGAAAGATAAGTAATAACATATGATTTAGAAGAAATCAGTAATGTACATTATTTAAAGTTTAAAAGGACTCAAATAGATATGAACAGAACCATAGTCTTTTCTCTAAATGACAAATATGTAGATATGGATGCAAATTTGTGTAACATATCTTCACGTTTATGAAATTGTTAAGACACTATACTATCATTGGCAGAAGTGGAGTTGTTCTCAATTTATAACACCTCAAAATGAAGAATAATCATATAACTGAAACTACAAGAAGAAAGTTTATTGGATCAAGTACTATGGTAATAAACTTAACTACACATAATCCATTCCTTTTTCCAATAGAGCTATTATGATAATTTATGTAGTTGAAAATATTAAAATCACTTATAATACCTTTTACAGGGTCAAGCTGCAAACAAACATTGTTAACTAGCATCTTATCCTATGCTAGTGGAGTATCTTTCTCGATATGGAATTTTACTAGAATAAACTGTTTACCTGTTTTAGAACCTGTAAAGGAACCATTACTCTACTACATTAGCTATAAGCTAAGTAAGCCCCGATCTCATCTAAGATTCTTTCCTACTTGACAAAAGAAATTATTAACACACTTAGTATCAGAGTAAGATGTAGTTTCCTTTTTGACTTTCTAAATCATAAAGTGTTGTGTTTAACATCCCTAACCTAGCACTTCAAGATAAACTAATAGATTATATAGCGTTAAAGAAATATAATGCTCTTTGTTATTTATAAATGTTTGAGTATCCGCTAATAGTTAATGGTTCATTGGCAATGACAACCTTCACATTTTATGTTACAAGAAAAATTTTAATTTTTTGTGAATTTTTGGGTTATTACACCTAAACCCTATCTTAAGATACACCTTGGATAGCGAACTTCATGCCAGTGGATTCGTCAATAATCATTTATTCATTGGCATACAATTGGCAAGTTTCTGACCTCATATGATAATTTTTTTTATGTTCTTATGAAACTTATACTTTCAAAACCATGTCCACAGCTTCAAATCAACACAAAAATAAATCAACAACATAAAAAGTACACAACAAACAAATTTCAAAAAATACATATACCCAGTCCAAAATGTTCTCCTCAAAAGGGTATTTTTTATTTTTCAATTTATGAGCAAACGCGTGTGTGAAATGCAATTAAAATTTTGAATAGTCACTTTCACAAATTAAAAGAATTATATAATTTTCCATCACAAATTTAAAAGAAAATATGTATGCCCCATTGCATTTTGTTTAGATCATGTTGATATATATATATATATATATATATAATCCGATGAGCTAGCTCAAGTGGTTGAGTGTTGTAAGTTGTGAGTACAAGGTCTCAAGATCAAATCTCTGGGATGCTATACATCGCTATATAAAGGCCTCACTTCATGTCCTCGTCAAGTTAGCTATGTAATCAGAGCGAATGGATGAGGCCCCTTTGGGTGGGCACTCTATGTGTTGTTCACGTGGATATATATATATATATATTCAAAACTTATGCATTTATCACTAAATTATTTAAATTGCACACAAGCCACTTGTAAACTTTTGTTGAAATTTACAAAAAAATACCTATCATTAAGTAGAATTTTGGCATATTAAATAATTTTATTTTTTAAAAAATATAGGTGGAAAAATAACATAATTCCCTACAATTTGTTTTCTTGTTGCACGTCAGAATTCACAAGGCATATATGACTTTTGAGGGTTTCAATTTAATGAATGAGTAAAAATTTGAATTTTTGCCGTCACTTTTGGCTAAAAAGTGTTACCCATCTTCATAGATTCACCATGACCACTCCTTTTGCACCCATTTGTACAATCTAATGTCTTAATTCCCTAAAGTTGACTTGAAAAGGTTTCATGAATTGACTCTGATAGTTTGAGTTGACCAAATGAAGCACTACTTTCCCTTAATGCTAGACAATATGACTTATTGAAGCTTCAAATTGGTGTCATATATTTGGATAGAGAATATTCAAAATGGTGGCGCAATGGTATGAGAAAGCTTCTCTTTGTCCAATTACATGGAAGAAATTTGTGAAAAGCTTTTTTTCCTTCTTTATTTAGATGTTAGTTTTTGGGATCAACTTACCAAATGTGTCAAACAAACATGGTGGAAGAATATATTAATGCTTTTAAACATTTGAATGTTAAAATTAAAAAAATTTAAAAAAAACTTTTAAGCAATTTTTTATCAATGGTCGTAAGGATTAAACAAAAGTCTAAATAAGGATGAACCATCTTTCTACTAAGTTGGGGCCACTCAATTCACTCATTGTACACAAGTTGTATCCTATAGCCAATCTAGATGCCCCAACTTTTGTCAACACTCATTTCCAAATGTGGTCCTCTTTAATGGCCTACTCCACTCCTCAAGCTCCACAAATTTACATAAGCTAAAAGGAAATACACCAACTCAAGGGTCTATACTATAATTGATGAAAGCAATAAAAATTATTTATGGTCATTTATTTGGCTATTTATGATGATGAAGTAGATGGTATAACTTTAAGTGGAAGTCACCCCATTAGTGAGAAAGTTCCTTAAGCCGAATGAATGGATAATTGTAAATCTCTCTTCGTGATTTGTTTTGATATTTCTTATCTTTTAATGTTGATTTTAATAGACTATATTTTTTTTCAGAGGAAAAAATACCAGTCTTTGTTATTCATAGGAATCAAAAGACATATTAAACATATACCCTCTTTTTTGTCAGAAAGGAAACATGAGTAGCTGATCAACAAATATACATAAAACAATGATCAAGCCTGTACTAACAGCCAAACAAAAAATAATAAAAGTCTGATCATAGCAGACTTTTCTCATCATTCTTGAAATATCAGGTCAGATAATGCTGTAAATTGGAGGTGGTCTCAAGCAGATAATCCAGAGCAAAAACTAACTGCCTGAATGAGTCTCAACATGAAGATAAGGCATAAAAATCAAATACTGAACAATCAAATGCTGAACAAACAGAAATATTTCAGTAGCTAAAAAAGCATAAAATGGCCATGATTTATGACCATGCCATCCAGTGTTTCATAGAAAGTTCCAAATCCCATATCCAGTTTCAGCGCCTATTTGGAGAGGCCATCAGCCAGCATGTTATGCTCTCGGTATATATGCTTGAAGATCACCGGAGGGACTCGTTGAAGCATATTATTTATTTCATCACACCAATGCATCAGAGATGAAATATCAAGGGTGGAGAGTCCATTGAGCCAAGAGATAATTACCATCGAGTCACCAAAGATCAATTTAGTTGGCAGTCCTATCATCGCACTCACTCTTAAAACATCCCAGAGTGCTAGTAATTCCGCTCTAGTATTAGCACTGCTTCCACAGCCCAAAGAGAAGCTGAAAAAATGATTTTCATTTAGATAGATCACATACCCTGCGCCTCCAATATTCATAGCAGCAGCCCCATCGAAGAATGCACAGGGAAAGTACTTTTGTGGCTTTAGTCCAAATTCCTAATTTTTTGGGGTTTAATAGGAACTGGAAAAGCTTAAGAAAACTCTCAATCATGGGGAAAAGAGGCTGTAAAGAAATATTTTTGTTCTCAAAGATACATTTGTTCATAGATTCCAAATACACTAGAAAGCAAATAAAGGCAAGTATCTAAAAACAACATGACGCTCAATGGTTGAAAACCAATGTTCCAGGAGGGATGGGACAGAGTCAAAACTGGGCAGAAAAAATCCATAACGAGCTGCATAGTGTGAGAACAAACTCATGGTGAAGGGGTAGTACAGGAAAAGATGCTGGATATCTTCCAAATTCTCTTGCATAATACACAGCGACTAGGTCCATAGAAACCACGCGACTGAAGTTGCTCCCAGGTAAGGATCCGACCGTATATCAGTAACCAATTGAAATAGGCGATTTTAGTTGGGATATTCAGAGACCAAAGAGAATCACTAACAAAATTCCTCAATTCTATTACTGTTGTTCGAGATGATACTTTCATATCCTTTGGCTACAGTAATTGGACCAATATATTTATTATAAGACCAAAGGAGAGAGTCACTAAAGTCTGAGTCAATCGGATTCTACTATATTCCAACCCTCTAATATAGTGATCCCAAACAGATTTCCAATCACCACACAGGTCGTGATCTTCAGCTATAAACCAGTACCCTGAAGCAAAATAGGTATCATTTCTAGCTTGAGCTAGGGTCCGAATCCCATAATCTTCCAGATAGTCTCTCAAATCTTCAGGGAGAATATAAGAGCTTCCCAATCCAACTATAGGATCCATGCCTAAGCGAATATCAGAGCCATTTCCTACTTGCCATAGAACCCCTTTACCCAGCCAAGGAAAGGTTAAGAGGAAGCCTTTCCAAATTACCGAGACATTTCGAAACCTGAAACATTTTTCTCTTAGCCATAAATGCACAGGCCGATTCTTCATATATTTCACAGACAAGATAAAATTCCAAATGCCCGTGCTATTTAATGCATTCCATAGACTCTTCAATCTCAGAGATAAGCTGAAACTTCGGAGATGCTTAATCCCCCAACCACCTGATGACATAGGTCGAGTGAGTAGATGCCAATCAACGAGATGAATTTTTTTCCCCTTTGTAGAGGATCCCCAAAGAAAGGAAAATATCAATTTTTTGAGTTTATCTAAAATTGAAAAAGGGATAGGAATAAGGGCCAGCTAATAGACAGGGATGCTTGATAGCACAAATCGAATAAGAACTAAACGTCCTCCCATAGACAAGAGCCTGTTAGTCCAATGAGAGATACGCTTCTCAAATTTGGCGATAAGCCAGTGCCAATCCTTGACCAGATATCCCGAAGGCTTGAGGAAGTATCCAAGATAATTGAAACCCTGATTTAGATGAGCAAATCTGTACGGAAGAAGGCCAGTGATTCTACCGAGGAGGGCAGCATCTAAGTCATTATGGAGGAAGCGGGATTTTTCCAAGTTTATGCACATGCCAGAGCCCTCACAAAATGTATCAAGTAAGACTTTAAAAGAAATCCATTCCTCATAGGAGCCCATACCAAATAAAATCACATCGTCTACAAATAGCAAATGAGTGAGAAAGAGATGTGAAGAAATTTTTATTCCTTTGATTTTTCCATTGCGCTTGGCATCTTCAATAAGAAGGTTGAGACCCTCTATTACCAGGATAAATAGCAGCAGAGACAAAGGACAGCCCTGTCTGATTCCACGAGAGGCCAGGAAGAATGAAGAGGGAGAACCATTGACAAGAACAACAAAATTTGTTGAAGATATGCATCCAAGAATCCAATTTACTCCTACAAGAGGAACTCCAATCTGAATAAGAATAAGACGGATGTAAGTCTAATTTACCCTGTGGAATGCCTTTGTCAAGTCTAACTTGAGGATGCCTTTATAGATTATATGAAACATCGAAAGAACACTATCTTACTTGACAAGAACATCATCCATAATTTCCTTCATAGTTACATTAAACCCATTATACTTAATTATCGTTGCACATTATCCTATCGCATGATTACGAATAAATAAGTATGTATACCTTTAACCACAATCACATTACCCTATTGCATGATTACGAATAAATAAATATTTATACCTTTAACAACAAGAGCCATTTTGCAACGTGGTTATTTTTGAACCATGCATGGGAATTCTAATGCATCCGCATGGATTTTCACATTAAAGAACTAATTAGTCCGTTACAAAATTGTTGTGTTACTTATTTGCTAAGTTATCTTGCAGTGATTCAATACACATTCCACTGGGATCTTAGAATTTCATGCTCATATTGTAACCTAGTTAATCTCACAAGTAATTTAGGGCGGCTTAAGAAATTGAGAAAGAAATTACGAGATTTTTTAGGGTTGTTTTCAATTCATTTTAAATTTATATGTATAGACTATATTTGTAAATGTGCTAATAATAATGTCAGATAATATACATTTCATTTATATAATAATTCTTTTTTTATCTATGTTTCAAATGAGAAAAATTAATATGAATCAATTTAATGATTTTTATGACTTGTATACATTAAAAACGTGCTCTTGAAAACAATGATCTTATGTCTCAATAATCCTTAATTAAATGTTTAATATTATGAATAGTTTATAAATTTTCAAGTACAACATTAGGAAGTATGTTAGAAAGTCCATGACCACTTTTCATTTGTGTAAAAGCCATGATTCTTAGTTTCCTTGATTTTAGCTGGTTTGGTAGCTTCAAATTAGGTAGTTAAAAATCCTAATAATCAATGATATTATGAAGGGTAATTATATTTTTTGAACTTGTTATAAAATTATATTCAACTTGTATTTGTAAAATTGGACTTATCTATCGGATTCCACAACTTGACAATGTTTCATAGTATAATCCACCCAAGGTTGTCCTAGTATTCATTAAATCTAGAACTTAATATTCACTTCTCCATAAGATTTTATAGTTTTACTCAAAATTATTTCATGTTTTTATTTGGTACATTTTATTTATCGCACAAGCTACAATGATAATTGCGTCGAAGAGGCCCATTCTACAACCCAGTAGGGGAAGATGTGTAACTCCTTTCATGCTCATTTTAGAGTTGGCACATGTCTTTTTTGAAAAATAATAAAATATTATAAAATAATAACATGTCGACTCAAAGTAGAGTTAAAACATTTACAACGACATATATATAACACGAATTAGATAAATTGGAGATGTGTAGTTCTCCTTTCGTGCTCATCCTAGAGTTGACACCTGTTTATTTAAAAAAGAATAAAATATTATAAAATAATAACATGTCTGCTCAAATTAGTGTTAGATCATTTACATCGGCATATATATAGAAAAAATACAAATTAAATAAATTAAAACACTTCCTCAACATTTATACTTAAAAACAGGTTTGCATCTCATGAGATTTGATCCCTCTCGACGGTTGTTAGATCCTTTTTAAGATGGATGTATGCTGGTATTATATTATCGACACTCCATCCTAAAACCAGATTTAGCCAACAAGACATATATTATCCCCATGACTCCCCATAATTTAGTAGAGCATGTATTGGATAAGGAGAGGCCTTATGCAATCCGTCAAGGTCCTTTGATGGCCTCCAAGGCAATTGGGTTTCCTATAACTAAGATGACAACAAATATTTTGGTGGGAGTCATTGGGATATACACTCGATGTGATTGCCTGAAATTACCAAGAAAGAAACAAGAAGTTTTGAGCCTTTCTATTGATTATGATATCATTAAGGTAAGTTTATATTTCATAAAGCCACATAAGTGGTAGCAAAACTTAGATTTCCCTTTTTCTTAGTGAAGTTCATTCTTTTTTAATTGCACAGAGAGTAGCGAGGTGCTCTACAACCTAGTATTAGTGAGATGTCTTCCTAACATTCTTGACATTATATATATATATATATATATATATATATAATCATGTCGGCATAAACTAAAAACTAAAAAATCATTTCCTAAACTAAAAAGGCATGTTTTTTTGATATATTTATATTATATAATCTCCACACAATTGAAAAATATATTCAATCAACAAAATAATTTCAATATATGGAAAACGAGGGATCAAAATTCTTGAGTTGTAAATTTTTTTAAACATGTAAGAAATTTAAGATAAAAAAATTACACCTCAAGGAATTCGATCCTCTTAATGTTGGGTAGATCTAGGTTTAAAATGGATCTACACTAGTCACATAGGCATCTAAGATTAAAACAAGATAAGTATATAAACATGTGAAGTTCACTCTTTTTTAATCACATAGGCATCTAATATTAAAACAAAATAAAAATATAAACACATTTTATATCAGACAATATCATAAACATGGAATTAGATATATGGAGCTTAGATATTCTCCTAAATTTCTCCTTCAGCTTAGTCATATGCACATTGTTTGTGATTTTGAAGTAGTACTTTAATAAATGCTCCGATAAAAAACAATGGGAGGAATGAAAACATCAATACGGAGGATCGTGGCTAGGTCATCTTCCCTTTGATCATTCTTGAAGGAATCAAAATCATTCATCAATCTTATAGAAACTTGATCAAAGTGAGATAATACATTTTCCCTATTATAGGACATTGCTTAACCAACTAGTATGAATTCTTTCACCTAGATCTTAAAGAACATTATTGCATGATAGAGATAAAGGGGGTTCTAGATATTAGGCTACAATATTTTATCTAAATAAGGACAATCACCCCTCATGTGATTGAAAAGGTCCATTAGGATGAACCCTTGAGCTCAATACTTCGTATGCTCATACAAAGTAGCTATATGAATGTCTATTATTTTGTGGAATGTTTTGAGATGGGGTTTTCATTGTTAAGAAATATTGAGGTAGTGATGGAAAAGGTCCATATTAGTAAATGATGCAATGGGTCATCCTTCCATTTGCCTCATGTATATCTAAATGCATGTAATTTATTTAGTAATTTATGAATGATGTTTGTTGCATTTATCATTAGACATTTCTAGCCCATTGTTTGCTCATATAAGAAGATGTAATGTGATGCAGATTACTTGGAAGATGAATACCATACAATGATGAGAATGATATCGAGATTTAGATTATGATAGGCGTGTAATAAGAACCCCAGAATGCAGTATTTAATGTTGCGGTTGTGGGGATACCATCCATTGGATTGAGAGTTGAATCAAATCCAATGGTTGAATAAAAAACAATGATTGTACACCATCATTGTAGAGGTATGGAGATCAAAATTGATATGCATTGGTGCATAAATGATATTAGATAGAGCTATGATTACACACTATTACAAGATTGACGTTGTCACCTCGAAGCACGCATATTTGTAGGTCAAGAGGATGGGAATAATAGTTGTATTGAATAGATGGATTGTCTCGAGCATCCTTATTGCACAATTGAAGCTCTCCTATCAACATTATAAACGCCATCTTTTCAAATAGGTTTCCACCATACATGTTCTTGATTCTAGAGGATGCAAAACGATTTACACTAATTGGAACAGATTGGACAAAGTTGATGGACTTGATGAAAGTTTGAAAGCCTTTAATATTTCCCACTTGTATTCTAGAGAATTCTAGGGGTGTAGGGGATTGCAACGTTACAAATGCAGTAGTGTTGTCTTGAATATCTTGGCCTACTAGAGAAAAATGTCAGACTAGAGGAATGTTGAATTCTTTGAAATGCTAAGATGAGTGGATTCTGCTTAATAGAAGCCATTGGGGGCTACCTATGGGTCACGTAGAGATGATTACCTTACTAGAACATGATTATTCTTTGAGAAAATATTGATGAAACTAACCATGGGAATCCATGAATTCTACTTTATAGGCCTTCGATTTATATCCATGAATTATTTACTACAACTTTTCATACTCAAAATACTAAATATACATTGATGGATCTGAATGTAAATATACTAGTCCAATCTTGATAATAAAAAATGATTAGAAAATTAGGCAAACAATATTAGCAACATAAAATAGATTCAACATCCTCAAATACTCTATGCCACCTAGATTATGCAATTGTTATAGCTAATATAATTGATTCTAACATTTCTTACCAACCCTATTCCAAACAAAACAAAACTAAAAATACACTCTCAAAAAATTGAAAACATAGAATATTTAGACTACACCTTTTGGATTTAATGCTTTGGAGATTTCAACCTCATATATGCTCAAAATTAACGCATTATTTCAAATTTCATGAAAAATCAATTCGCTTATCCGCCTGGTTGACGTAAGCTTTGCCACCACCCTATGCACTCAAAAGTTCAAAGCTAGTATCATTTTGCATTGACCAAATGAAAAAGAAACAAATTAAGTTATTTAAAAATTATTACGTTGAGTTTAGATATTATCTGAGAATTTGGACTTCCTAGAGTGGATCAACAAGATTAACCGGAATGTAACAAGTGTACGACTTGGATTCATTTCATGGTTGTCGTATCTTATGCTTAAATGCATCTTCATTAAGATTTAAGTAAGCTTGAGTTAAGCATCAGTTTTTGTCTTTTTGTTTATTAAATAGTATTTGTTTATATTTATATTAATTAGTGTATTGTTTATGTTTATGATAAATATATAATTATAAGGATAGTTTAATGTTTATCTTTTGTTTAACAATCAATCACCTCTATAAAAACTAAGTGACTCGATGCATCTATCAACATTCACCAACCACTTTCCTTAATAACTATACTAATATATAAAAATCCCAAACCAAAATATCAAAACACTTATCACAATTAAAACTCAAAACACTAAAAACTTATATTACAACTTCCTTTTTCCTTTTTTATATATATACGACAACCATTTCAAAATATATATATTCATGACAACCATTCCATCATTATATCCTTGGTGATATTTGTGAGCTTGATTTAACTTCAATTTGTCCCATCAAAGCTCACATTAGTTGTATAAGATCTAGGTTGGTCACCAACATATTAACAACTAGGTTTGGTGATAATTGTCCACTTGATTTTCACTTCAATTTGTCCCATCAAAACCCACGTTAGTTGTATAAAAGTTATGTTTTTACACTAACAACGTAAACGTACCATTTTTGTCCTGATTGGTATCTCTCCACTAGATTTTAATTTCAATTTGTCCTATCAAAATCCAAATATATACCAACATAATTGTTTTTTTTTGGGGTCCTTATTGGTATTTCTCCACTAGATTTAACTTCAATTTGTCCTTTCAAAATCCATTATTGGTATTTGTCCACTAGATTTTAATTTCAATCTGTCATATCAGAATCCACGTTAGTCGTATAAGAATTAAGTTTGTGTCAATAATTTCTTTATTTTTTGTATTGCTGGAATAATCATGTCTGTGTGAAGGTTTTGCTTCTAATCTTGGGACATATGTCAACCAAGATACTATGATAAGTAACAACAAAACATCACTATCGCTTTCAAAATTGAGCTGATTGTTATAAATAACAGAGTGGTTGTGAGAAAACGTTATTTGTGAGATGTAGTATTTGCAATTCCATCTGAACCAACACAAAGAAGGGACCTCCCCTCTACTTTCGATTTCGTCTTATAATTATGGACCTGGGACCTGTAATTCAATACAAGAATTAAATGGTTTTAATGTGTTTCTCGCCCTTTATTCATTCGGTTGTTGGTGTGTTTTTATAATCATGTTGTTGTTTAATGTCTTCTCGTATTTATTGAACAAATAAAGAAAACCAAATTAAGCTTATTAATGTTTTATATAAACAATTTTTTTAGAGAATATTTAAAAAAATAGTTAATACTTAATAGTTGTTGGTTGATAAACGTGTTCGACCAATTGTTAAAAATATAACACATTGAATCTCAAATTAACCATTGGTGGTTAAATTGCTACAACAAAATTGACCATTGGTGTTGAGTTTAGCATTGGTTTCTAGTGTTAAAAGAAGGAGGGAGGAGAAGGGAATGCTAGTGTTATAAGAAGGAAGGAGAAACATAGAAAGGAGAAGTCATCACCTTTTATCATGGAGGTTTTTCATTAAAACCTTAACTTCGATGCATGAAACCTTAGACCTATGAGAATAAAATAGAACAAATGAATGAATGGAAACCAAAGTAAAAGAGGAAGGAGGAGAAGGGAAACAAGAATCCATTACTTTTATCATAGAGGTTCCTCCATGAAACTAAAACCCATGATGCTTCCATGAGGACGAAAACTTGAGAGAGGAAACCCTAAGGGAGAAGGGAGGTGAAGATAAGAGATAAATAGAGGAAACAAGAAAATAATGAAATAGTAGGTGTTGAGGGGTTTTTATGAGGGCAAATAAGAGATTTTAATTAAAATAATAGAGATGTGCTCACACTGGTGAGGACTGAGACAAAGTGGCATATTTTTAGCCCTACATATTTCTTACGATTCATTTTAAAATATTCCATACTATTATTAATTTACTCAGGAAATTCAATGTTGAAATCGACACTCAAAATTAAGTTAAAGTTGGCGATAAGAGGAAGCTAAAGTAGGTGCTTAAAAGGATGATAAAACTAATGCTAAAAAGGAAGCAACAGTTGGTATTAAATACAAATCTAAATCCAATGTTAAAAATGAAGCAAAATTCCACATAATAAAAAAGATTCAACAAAAGTCAATGCTAGAATTTATCATCAACTTTAGTGTTTTCCCATGAAATGACATTGATTTTTCAACTAAACTACAAAAAAATCACCAAAAAGGTTAACAAAAAAAAGGGAGTAAAAGATGATAGTAATAAGAGGGTTTTATTTAGTGTCTCGTGTTGGCATTTGCGTCCAGCATTCCCCATGAGTTTTGTGACATGGGTTAATGCCCTTTCATAGATCCTAACTTTAACAATTGTAGCAAAGATCAATGCCTACAAGTTTTGGTCTAATGGAAATCATGCTCCAACAAATTGTATTAGCGTGACAAGTCTTGAGTTTGAAACTCACTTGGGTAACAATGGGGGGGAGATTGTTGGCATTTTCATCTATCGCTCCCCTTGAGTTTCATGACATGGGCTAACCCCCTCTCATGGATCCTAACCTTGGATATTGTAGCAGATATAAATGCCTTCAGGTTTTGTTCTAACGACAATTGTGCTCCAACATTTGAAACTTATAATCTCAAAACATTTTTTGATTATACATAGATAACTTGCTCTTTTTCTCTAGAAATCTTTTTTGGTAAAACCCGTATGCATTTCCATGTATTTTATAGATGATACCCCATGTAATCTCATCAACGTTGATTATGACACTTAACCCAATATGGACATCAAGTGAGGCATACAAAAAAGTAAATCAACGTAAGGGATCGATTCCAAAAATTCTTGCGTAAACCTCAAAACACTTAACCACTTGAACTAACCCATCACGTTAGATAAGTTAGCATTGTCAAACATAAATTCAATTTTATTTTTACTTTTAAATCAAAATCAATAATATTAAAAAAATCAAATAAACTATTAAAAACTTTATTTCAAATTACTAAAATGCTTCTAAACCCTATCCCAATTAACACTATAGATGCCTTTGAGGATTCTAAGCATACAAAGTCAAGCTTCCAAGACCTCCTTTGGAAGTATTTTTTATTCATCTAAAATGATCTAAAATAAGTCAAATATTAAAAATATGGTTGTTCAATTTAAATGTTGGTTTGGGTTGTCGTAGGTCTCTCCTAAAGAACAATAATTGAATCTTAGATGTGTTGATTTTTGAGTCTACATGGAACGCATCTTGAGTTATAGCTGGATAAAAGGAAATATTGTAGGATTATTATTACCTCGAGGGATTTTTAAACCTAGTGTTATCCTTGGCAAGGGTTTTTTTTAAACATATGACTAACATTGGCAAGAGGGGATTTCACGCCCTGGTGTTGATTTTATTTTCAACTTGTCTTTGTTTTTAATTTATATGCACTCATGATTGGGATATATAAGTTCCCTAACGTTGTTGTTTGATATTTACCAACCAAAGGAGATAATAGTTCTATTGGGTGATTTTTTTTCTCATGGGGGAGATTTTGACCTTCTTTATTAGTGATTTGATCCAATGGAACTTGTTTATGTTAACCTTTTTATGTACTTTATATTAACAATGTATCGGAGGATTGATTTCTCTTTTATTCCTTTTAAGGGTGAATTATATAGTAGTAATAATAATGAGTTTAATTGGTTTCTGCTAGGATTCTAATCCTCCCTTGTCCAATTTGGTCAATTATGTCTATATCAGGAGTCCTTTCAGTTTATTTTTAGTCATTAGCACCATTGGTTCTGGCCTAATTGGGGCACATGTACCAGTTCCTAAAGTGTGGGGAACACTAATTGAGGCCAATTGCCACTGATTTCACTTGCATGCATCAGTTTAGGAGCCTCCTAGATCAATCCTACAAATTAGGAGCCACTAAGGGTACCGACACCAACCTCCATTAGTTGAGCTCAGTTGGTGACTAGTCAAGCTTAGTTAGGAGTCAGTTACATTCAGTTCTAGTCTGTTACACTTAGTTCTACTCAATTAGTACTACATTTTCATGGATGCATGCAGGTGAGGCACATTTACTCACCTACCTCAGTCAGTTAGACTAGTTAACACTGAATTAGACACTTGAGTTAGGATTTTGAACTCCGATAATGATTTAGACAAGGTCAGTTAACATTGCAGTCAAGTAGAGTCAAACCAATTTGAATTTCCTCACATGGATTTGAATTGCATGAGTCTATTTATCCATTGTACTTCATTGTAATTAATTATCTAATTACTTTTTATTAATGAAAACATTCACACCTGCAAGCCATTTTTGCACTGTTTCATTCTTCAATTTATGAGTGAAATTGTATGATCTATGTTGTGAGTTCAGTGTTGGTACACAGATCTATGTGCTCAATTTAATATGGCATCAGAGCCTCGGTGGGACAAGGAACTTCTCCTACTACAAATTCATACTTGGATCAAAAAAAAAATGAGTAAAATTTCTCCTTCCAACATTGCACCAGAAGCGGAGAATTTACCACTTAATATCCCAACTAAAGGAATTGTTGATCAAGCTTGCTTGATAAACTATTATGGGTGTGAATAAAATTCCAAAAGTGAAGGATATTGACCTTACTTTGTTTGTTTGATTGTGTGATTTACAGGTCTATCAGTATCCTTGACTACATTCGCTACTAGTAGCTTAGTCTCCTTCACTGCATTTGCTACAGCAACTCGGTCTCCTTCAATGCATTCGCTACAACAGTTCAGCCTCCTTCATTAGCATTCCAAATGGCCCCTCCAATGGATCTTCTCACTCCTTTCAACTACCACCAATGGAAGGAGGACATGGATATCTAGCTTCACTCCAAAAGACTCTTCAGACTCACAATGGAGATAGAGGTAGAGCTAGTTCATTATGTTGAAAAAGAAAATTATTGGAATAGGCTTGATGAGGCATATGGATTCTTGTGCCTCTCAATATATCAATATCTTCTCTTCCACATCAATTGATTGAAGAATCCCAAGGAGGTTTGGGATATGCTTGCTTCCTTGTTTGATAAGCAGGATGACCTAAGGATCTATCAACTAGAGAATGAGTTGATTTCTCTTCACCCATCCAACTTTGAAACACTGAATGATTTCTTCACCAAATTCAAGCACTTCGTGTTCCAGTTGAATCTATGCAAGGTTTCAAAGGAGGATGATCAACTCGTCCTTTCCATTCTCTCAAAACTTGGTGCATACTACTCAGTATTTGTATCAACCTTTCATTCAGTGAAGCTCACTACTCCCAATTGGAGGATTCCTACTCTTAATGCCTTCATTAAATATCTCACCCAAGAGCATGACAAGTTTATCCAAAAGGGTATCATTCTATCTTCCAAATATCAAGCATTGGTTATTAGAGGACCTAAGGTAGCGAATGATAAAGGGAATAAAAAGGATGAGTCTCCTGTGGAGAAAGAGCAGTCAAATGAGCCTTCAGGTTCAAAGAGAAGAAAGAAGAATGGAAAATGAAAAACCCTTTGTTCTTACTGTGGAAAGGGATTTCATCTAGAAAGCTCCTGCGTGAGAAGAATAATTGATGAAATGGCTCTTCTTTTGAAAAAACATAACATTATTGTACCTGCTAGAGCAAGGAAGGATGACCATAGAGAAGAAATTGAATAACATGAAGAGACATGACATGCAATAAAGGCTAGTTGTTCAATAGCACATGCCTTCCTCATTGATTCTGGAGCTTCCAATCATGTGGTTGCATCTAGAGAATCATTCTCTTTCTTACAATATTTTGATGGTCCTAGTATTCAGATGGGTAATAATAGTCAAATTTGAGCCAAAGGGAAGGTTTCTATCAAGCTTGAACATGGAAAGTTAAAATATGTGCTTTATGTGCCCTCCTTAGCTGCAAATATGTTATATGTATACCAGATGACTCATACTAGTTCTCCAAAGCAAGTAATATTTTGTCCTCACTCAATGGAGATCACAAATATCTCTACCAGGAACATCACAGCGAAGGGTGCTGCAAATCATTCCTTCAAGGCATATGAGTCCTCGCACTTCATGCCATTTTTAGAACTAGTGCACTCTCAGCTTCCACTTGAAAGGGAAGGTAAAAACATCCCATCTACTTCTTTTGCAATTTCCACCAGTATTGTAGAACCAGCTGTATCAGTTTACGAGATTGATAATCAGGGTGATTCAGACCCAAATCTAGTCCCTACTCCCAAGTGGGAAGCTAGGAAGATGTCTGGAAATCCATATGACACACAGAAGACAAAGAACCTTGCGCTATGTCATGCAATCTTACCTCCTTTAGAGACATGCAACAAAATCCCTGTGAGATGCTACATGGAAAGGTCTGATCAGTTACATTCCCTTCAGAAAAATGGAGTGGATCATACACCTCTTCATCCAGAAAGAGGAAAAGGTTACATTCCTTTTTCCTTCCATCATCATTTTGGGAGAAGATGGAGAACTCTAAATGTTAGGCCCTAGGATACCTGTGCACAAAACATCATGCATGCTGCTTCACTACATCATAGAGATGAAGGTTGTAGTAATATATTTTCAAATTTTTAAAACCTGAATCCTGATTGTATCTGCTTAGTTAGAGGGAGGGATTTTTTCCCATGTGGTTTTTTCCCTAGCTCCTTATATTGAGCATTTACTTTACTTGCTTTAATGGGTATCCTATGGTATTAGTTACCAGGGCCCACAAATTGTCTAATTTAGCATTCAGGGGAGTGTTAAGATTACAATCCTCCCTTGTCCAATTTGGTCAATTATGTCTAAATCAAGAGTCCTTTTAGTCTATTTTTAGTCACTAGCACCATTGTGTCCACTTGGCCTAATTGGGGCACATGTACCAGTTAGTAAAGTGTGGGGAACAATAATTGAGGCCAACTTCCACTGATTTCACTTGCATGCATCATTTTAGGAGCCTCCTAAATCAATCCCTACAAACTAGGAGCCACTGGGAGTGTCGACACCAACCTCCAATAGTTGAGTTTAGTTGCTGACTAGTCAAGCTCAGTTAGGAGTCAATGACATTTAGTTCTAGTCTATTACACTCATTTATACTCAGTTAGCATTAGCTTTGGATGGCTGCATGTAGGTGAGGTGCATTTACTCACCTAACTAAGTCAGGTAGACTAGTTAACACTGAATTAGACACTTGAGTTGGGATTTTGAACTTTGATAATGATTTAGAAAAGGTCAGTTAAGAATGCAGTCAAGTAGAGTCAAACTAATTCGAATTTCCTCACATGAATTAGAATCACATGAGGCTATTTAGCCATTGTACTTCATTGTAATTAATTATCTACTTACTTTTGATTAATGAAAGCATTCACAGTTGCAAGCCATTTTTGCATTGTTTCATTCTTCAATTTCTGAGTAAAATTGTATGATCTATCTTGTGAGTTGTGTGTTGTTCCACAGATCTATGCGCTCAATTTAATAGTTTCAAGTTACGAATATATTTTTGTTTCCTACATTTAGTTTCAGTTAACTTGTTACTAGTTTGTATTTTTGGGTTCATTTTGTTGTTTTCTTAGAAACAAAATTTTATTTTTATAAATATATGTTTGATATTTTGAGATGGAGGCTGATTCTAGAAATTATGTATATTAAAAAAATATAAAATTCAAAGTTTGATTTCTATTTATAAATGTTAAATATTTTAAGGTTTATTTACAAAAATATTTACTTTTAGAACTTTGTAGTTTATGGTTTTTCACTTTATCACGCAAATTTGCTTATCCACCAAGGAGGTCATGGCATGACTCATATTTTAATTATATGCATGACCCACTTAGTGAGGACATCAATCAATATGTACTTAATGTTAATTTTTTTTGGACCACCTTCCTTATTCCTCCTAAATTATCCTAAATTATCCTAAATTTATGACCTCTTAGGGATGTGTAGTGCTTATGTAGAAGTCCTTTATACTTTCACTTCTTAGGCTCTAACTCTTAGTCACTAGTTTGGTTCCCTTTGACATTTTCCCGTATTATATGGGTCTATTATGTGTTGTAAGCCCTTGATTGGGTTCATAATTACTTTGGATTCTTCATTATTGTTCCACAAAGACTTAAATCCTTTTAGGTTTTTTACAAGGTCAAACAATTCAAATATTTCTTAACTTTTTCTGATCTAGAGGCACAAAGTGCATAATAGATTTACTATTTGTACCATGATTATATTTTGGATTAAGAATAGAGAGATCATTTTTGGTAAAAATCCCATAGTATTACCTCACACACTTTTGGTATGTGGTCACCATGAAATTTGATTTTTTCATCAGGCTCTCTCCTTCTAATGGTTAATTTTCCTGTGCTTATGGATTGAGGTCATTCATTTTCTAGTTGATATCATTCAATTCATCTTTTTAAAGTCTCTTCAAATCTTCTATCTCTGAAACACTATATTCTTGTTATACACTCAATTTTTCATCAAATATTGGTCTAACTTCCTAATTTACTTACCAAACACTTGGGTTACTTCCAATTGTCTTCTCAAGCATGTTAGAAAGGATAGCTTGCTATTAGTTTGGATCCAAATTTGCAAGCTTATTCTTTGACACGCTAGGGAAACCAAAAGTATTACCCCTCTCATATCTTGGACAATTCAACCCTACAACCTCAAGGAAGGGTCTGATATAGTAAGGGAACTTGGGTCCTCATTCGATACATGTTGTTATATCATTAAATGTGGTAGATATATTGATTTTATTACTTCATATTGGAATATTGAGTTGCATGTGGAGGATCATTAGTAGGTGAAAATTTATTTTAAAGGCTTCTCACAACTCTCATCTTCATCCCAAAAGGATTTACCACCCACACCAATTCTCATCAGGGTGTGTTCTTTCACCTCCTCCTCTACTTCATTTCCATCTCTTAGTTTAATTAGTTCACCAAAAAATATTAGGAATCAACAGTAGGTTGTTAATAAGTTGTTGGAAACTCTAAATGACGTATCTTAATTAAATCATGTCTTTATATATATAATTAATATTAAAAAAATTAGTTAATTCTTGCTAGCTCATTTGGTTAAGGTGTGGGTATCGTCAACATGGAAACCCAAGTTCAATCCCCTTAGGGGCAAGTTAGTTGGGAGGAGACACCCAAAAATTCATCCATGTTAAGGGTTTGTGTGGCCTAGGTCAGGTGTGATCCCCAGGTGATTTCGACAGATTATATGCCCCTTGGTTGCAGTTACTTAGCTAATGGCTAAAATGCATCAACGCTAAGTGACAGTCATTTCTAACAAACAAACAAAAAAGTATTAAAACATAATTAATCTATAGTCCTTTCTCACTTCTCTTTTCTTCCTCTCCCTTAAGGTTTCTCAGTTTTTTCCTGAAACTGAGTGGCCACTCCACTCTCTTCTTCGTTTTTGCTGGAGATATTTGCAATAGGTTCATTACCCATTCCTAATCATATGCTACATTTTAGTGATTATAATTCACAATTACCATAAACCATTAACCTTTTTAAATGTAGTGCTTCCTTTTGGAACCCTTTTCCCCTTCTTCCTAGTGTATCCAATCATTTAAATTTTGGAGACTCCATTAGATATATCATGTTAACCATTCCCTCTCTCAAGGAAATGACATATCCTTTTCCCTCTCTCATTTTTCATCCCTCATTATACAATGGAGTACTCTTTTTCAACCGTTGTATTTCTCCTTCTTTGTTACCCCTGTGAAGTGTTTGGGATTCCTTGAATGTGTTAGGATATCTTCCAATAGGTCTCCCATCCACATGACCTTTTTATCACCTAGATTGTGTCTCTATAGTAATCCTCACAACCTATCTTCCCCCTCTATCTCATTGCCTCATTTCGACACTATATATCCTTCCTTAGAATATTTTGTCCCTTCTCCCTTCTTTTGTGTTTAAAAGTAATCCAAAACTCCATGTTTTTGTCTTGACTTACATTCCACCCTTTATCCTTATTTATATGTGGACGCCATCATTGTCACCCCATCACCATCATGTCAAAAAGTTCATGATAGTCCCATAGTTGTACTAGGTTGAAGATAGAACAAACCCAGGCATGACAAGGCTCAAATTTTAACGATATTAAATTTATATCAGAGTATAAATTGTGGTTTGAGTGATTTCTTAAATGCTCTTTATATTAAACAGGTTGTTGTGAATAAAATTGTGAATGCAAAGTCCAATTGAATAGAGTAATTTGATGGAGACTCAAGAATAACAATAGGGAAATGGGAAGATATGAAATGAAAAAAACAAATCTTAAGTAATTAGGAAGCACCGACGGGTGAATTTCATGGTGTAAGATAGGATTCAAAAGTACTAAGCTATAATGAACATAATCCAACAATTATTTACAGTTTGAAAGGGATAACATGAGATCTTTATATATTTATCAGTGATACATTTCATAAAACAAAAGTATACATAAATCTTCCATGCATAAAGCAACTGCAAGATGTGTTAAATGTCATCACAAAACCAAATTAACTTTGAAATTTTGAAATAACATCCAAAATTTCATTATGGACATATAATCAATGATACTCAATGCATATCAAATAATACTACACTCACAGTGTTATTTTTCTCATGAATCCTCACAAACATATGAACACATAAGAACAAATAGAGAAGGAACAACCTACATGATTTCATTTCATTAATCTCTGGCCCAAGAGATTTACATGGAAACAATATACACCAAACTCAACAACATAGAAAGAATAATTCTAATTCTAAAAATGCTATCCTCTTGCTCATATCTCTAGCGACAGTATATAGGCCATTGAGACACATGGCATTAGTTTGTCTATGATATACTTATAACATAAAAGGAATTGTTTTCATTATTTACTGTTTTACAATGAAAATTTACATTTTAATACAAAATTATATTGCAGCTCTTCTTTTCTCCTCTGCCTCTTTTCTTTTCTTGAGTGGGTGATTGATGACCAAACATTTTTTGTTGAGCTAGAGTGGGTGCATATCCAGGTGGAATGCCTATTTGGTTCATTCTCTGTAGCATCTATGTATACTCTATATTTCCAAGCTATAATGAATCTCCAGGTGGCATGGATTCCAATGAAGTATTTTTCCCCATGTATTGTTGTGTTATGGGCGGTGCTTGTGTGAAATGTTGAGTTGAAGGAGGAACTTGATGTGTATTTTGTGGCTTCTATGAAGATGACCCAACTTCTTATTTATTAGCCCATGCCTTTGGTGGCAAGGATATCTTATGATAGTTGGTAACCAGATGCCACTCTTTTCCTATTGGTATAATGTTGGCCTTGATTTTTTCCATAGCAAACTCATCCTCATAATTCCTTTCATATGTTAGTAGCCCCATCTCTCTGAAAATTGTTTTAACCCTTGTATGAATATGAAAAGGGGCCTTGAGTCTTTCAAAATATTGATCGCCACTTATTAATCCTTCTAGCTCTTCCTAACGATCTAGGTTTCTCTTTTCTTTTAGCTTGTTTTGATATTCCTCTTTAGAATAAAATTATGTGTTTTCATCCCATAATAGAGAAAATCCAAGTTTGGTAACTCCATTGAACATGGTCTTGAAATATGATATTGGCATCTACTAGGTTGTTTGTACTATTCTATAGCACTCTGTAAAAAGTTTGTTTCAAGATCATTCTTTTAGCAATTTCGATGACCTGTGTTTTGTTATTTAATTATAGATCTTCTAACTGTTTATTGTTCCTTCTATTTAGAGAGTTAATGGTTTCCCTAGACTAGGTGGGATTTTCTCCCAATGTATCAACTACTTTCTTCATTTCATTCATTTATGACTTGTATGTCTCCATATTAACAGTCATTAACTCCATAAAATCCCATTTTCCATTAAATTTTTGGGCTATCTTGTCCCATATTTCTCGAGTTGTTCTCCTTAGAAGCTCTTCTCCTTGAGAATCTGATTGCAATGAGGTAACTTGAAATTTTAATTCGTCTACTTCTCCTTTTAGGTTAGTGATGTCATCATATTTTTTTGGTGACATCATGTTCGAGCTCAACAATTCTGTTATTTTTTTGTTTGATGTCCTCTTCTAGGCCCTTTATTTTAGTATTCTCATCCTCTACTATTAGATCTAGTTAAAATGGATTTCCATCCTCCTCCATGGAATCCAAGTATACTACTTCCTTTGTTGGTGGCATAGTTACAGTCTCTAGAATACTCTTTTTACTCCTATCTAAACTGTTGTTTTCTCTATAACCTTTGAACTTATTTTGGATGGGGGAATACTTTGTGCTATGGATGTTTTTTGAAACTCCACTGTAGCTATATGTGATGCTATGTCACTGATTCTTTCATCTCTTTATTCTACCCAATCTATGAATTTCACCACAGTAGCTAACAACTGTTCTTTTTCTTTCTCTACTTCATGAATCTCTATTGTTTGTACTGGATTTACATTAATAATTTTCAGTCATTTCTTTAGATTGGTTATCTCATTATTTTTTTTAGCTATTAGTGACTTGAAATGGAATCCATCATTAGGATTTTAACTTAAAGCTTCTATTTTATCCTCTAGTTCCTTTATGGTGATATGTTTGGATCTTGTGGTCGAGTTTTCTCCTTTTAAAATATCTCCAACCTTATTCAGTGAATCTCTAAGACTCTAATCTCTTTTGGTATCCTTTACTACCTTTGCACATATCATATCACTCACCTACTTGAAGAAATATGCTTTATCTATATTGCCAAACGGATCCCAGTTTATGACATTCTCTTCATCTTTATAGTCTCTCATATTGGTGGGAATTGGTACCATATGCCCTACCATAGGATACCTGAATCCTCCATTCACACTATCTACTATTGTTAGTAGTCTTTTTTGAGTAGGAATAATTTTTGAATTTGTACCATTATTTATGTTCCACACACTTCCCTTTCTTATCTATCTATATATGTATTGCATATAAGTTTGAACCAGTATAGAGCCTATTCGAGTGATGTATTTTGACTTATGTGGAACTATTAACTCTAGGGAGGGCTAGACCATAAACCTGGTTGGTGGTATTCCTTGGAATATGGCTTCTTTACTCATTTCACCAACTTCATTAGATCCTTATACCTCTATCTCTTTTTCTGTCAATGTTTTAGCTACCTATGTTGGATAAGATATTCCCTTTTTATCTTGAGGAGTTCGTTCTTCTTGGTATATTTCCATGTATTTTTCTCCTATTTTCTGCTCTGTTACATTTTCAAGATCATTTTACACTACTAAGGGTTTCAATATTTTTTCTAATTCCTCCTAGTTGTCTTTGTTTGCAATATTTTCCAAATATGGCATGGGAGCACAATCATAGGTTGGATTTTTATTTTATAGTCTTTGTTTTGTTATGACCTTGTGTGGATCATATGCCACTGGTTGATCTTTCTCTAAATTCAATTGTTCTAAGAATTGTTCTGTATATTGAACAAAAAGGAGAACTTTGATTTGGAAAGGACCCACATATTTGGGGATATGGAATAAATTGTGTTTCTTAAAAAACCTCCAAAGTGTAGCTCGTCTGACAAGAACCTTTGTCTAACATATTCCATAGTTAGAATCCTTACTATCAGGAACATAGGAAAATTATAAGGCTTCCCTTCAAAACTATAAGCCTTGATGATTGTGTGATTTTTAAATACGAGCTAGTCACCTACTCAGGTTTAAGGGGTGAATTGCATCCACTCTCTACCATATTTAGGAATTCTCGGTAGGTCAGCTCCATGGGTAATTTTGTAGGGAAACTTCATCACTTTATTCGTAAACTATGTAAAATTTGATTTACTTTCTTTCCTAAGAAACAAAAGATTCCATTCATGCACTAGGAGCTTTATGTCCATTTGATATGCCATCTTTAAGCCCATACTTTCAAAATATTTGTAATTCTAGTACATTATAAGGAAGAAAAGGTAGGAAGGGTATCCAAAGATCTCAAGGGAAGGTTTTTCATTCAATTTCTAGTTCATATATTGAGTTAGGAAAGAAAAGATGTTCCACATGGGGATTTATTTCAAAAAAGGGGGAAGGTGTGTTGGGAAGCCTAATATAGTTTCGTCGACTTCATCATCATTTTTGTAACCTAGGATAGTACACAAGAGAGAAATGATCTTTCTTGATTCCTTTTTGAAGAACAAGGTTTTATATGGAGGATTTGAGCCCTAGGTAATCATGATAGGTTCCATATGATGGGTTATGATAGATATTTTATCATTAGTGCTTAGGATTTGGAATTTTAGGGCCATTTCTCTTTCCCCTACAAGAAAGAGGCCATGTTCTTTAGTGATGGAAAACATCTTTATAATTTTTTCAGCATCAATATAGTAGATAATCCTAGTTCTATATGAGGTCATGGTGATTTTATGACTTGGAGAGAAGCAGGTCAAACACTAGGCAATGAATTCTGAGAAGTGGATGACTAGAGGACACACAAAGCGTACTAAGTCTGAATCTTATAACTTGCAGGTGTCTTAATTAGATTAAATCCATAAATTGAGCTTCATTCAAGGCTTGAATTAGGTCTGAATGGATAACTTCGGGGTCTTTGGTTCAGCTTGATGGTCAAATATGACCGCATTCTCAGATGAAACAGTCCTTGGAGCATAATCAAATTTTGACTAGGAAATTTTAATGGATGATATTATAGGGTTAAGGGATAAATTTACTTGGTTAACAAGCTAGGGTAAAACTTCAAGATTACCACGATACAAATTGAGCAGAAATAGGTGAAAATGAATTACGTGGAAAATTTGACATGAAGGGTGATGGGTTGTCCAAATTAATTATTGGGACAATTGCTGGAGGTACTTGCACACAGGAGGTCTAGGAAGCTATTGCCTTGGACGATTCAAATGGAAATGACTCAACAACGAGTGAAAAAGTAACTTTTAACCATCTTGGCATATTCAAATTTAACATTTCGCGGGATATAATTGGATAACAGGGTATGACATGACATATGATGACTAGTTTATGTGACTGGGCATGGATGAATTAGATTGAAAGTGGGGCCGCAAAATTTTACTTTTGATCTGAAACCACCTTGGTTTTCCAAAGCTATAACACTCACTCGTTGAGCATTTGACCAAAAGGTCCCTGAGGACATGAAACCAATAGAAAATTTCACACATATTGGGAAGTATTCATTACTTCTCATGCTCAATCCCTGACAAAGTACTTTCACTTTACAGATGCGATATTAATCTCCACCGTCAGATTATATTTGGTTTTTTTGAAAGTGATCACCACTTTTTATCCTTTAATTACCTTTCACATCAACCTTGAGATTTTGATATTGGCCATTGAGATGATCAATCAAGGCTATAGATATTCTTGATCATTTTCCATCGTATCCACTTTGTAATTTCACCAAGCGTTATTTCTCTTAGTCATTTGATCAAAATCAGATCGATGGTGGATCCATTAGATTTTTTATAACACCTAATTACATGTCATGTGAAACCAACCTTGTCAGAGTCTAACCCCCTGATTTTCATGGTTTGGAGCCTATGAGGTGATCCCTATGTCACATTGTAGGGGTTTCAAGGGCTTGTGAGCCTAAAAACAAATCTTTGTACTAACATCGACCCCATGGGGACAACATCTACTTCCAAAGTGTTCTAAGGGCTTGTAGACTTATTCCTTCTTTTCATTGGTCTATAGAGTCATTTTTCTAAGAGTACTTTAGATCTTGCAGATTCTTTATTTTGAACATAGTTACAAACTATGTAAAAAAATAGTAATTGAAATTCTAATATTAAACAAAGCATGAAACTTAAATGCTTCTATTCTAATATTTACAAAAATTATGGAACCTAGCTTCAGTAGATGAAGAAATGTTTCACAAGCATTCCATTAACAAGATATTCTATCTTTTCACCATCTAGTCCAGCCATAATAAAAGTATAGTTTCCTTTAACTGCATAGATTGGATATGGTGCAATCCAAAGGCTGTCAAATTTTCCATGCTTGCCCCTATCTTCTCCTCTAGCATCCCATTCTAGAACTAGATATCTTGGATGGAAATATCTTTCCAAAGATGTTTTATTGAAGGTCTTCTTAATATTTCTCTGATGCTCCTCTAGCTTCATTCTCACTAACTCTCTTTCCTATTCAAGTTCAATTAGCTCATATACTCTCCTAACCATGTTATATGTATTTTCAATTTCATCTTTGTTGGCTCGATTTCACTAACCCAGGTTCAATATTCATCCCGAACAACAAAACCCAAAGGTACCGGCTTGACATAGTATAACTTTGTCATCAACAATTGCGGCACAAGTGTTGTCTCACCTGATATACCAATAACAACTACAGGAACTAGGATTTTGCAGTTACAGAAGGGGATCTGTCCATAACAGAGATCGACAGACTACCCAAGAAGGAATATCAAGGAACAATTATCAACATACAACCATAGTATATAAAACATGCATATCTAGATCACATCTACCATATTTGTATTACTATTATTCCATTTCATCTTAGGCATTATTAGATGCAACAAAATCACAAAGATACAATCATAAAATAAACACACACCATTTACACAGAGGTTTTCATGTGGAAACCCATATGGGTAAAAACACAAAAACACTCTTCATCTGGCATAAGTCATGTCTTTAATTTTTTTTCTATGTACACATCCTGCAGACTCATTCATCAAAAATATATTACATTATGTCTATGCACACAACATGCGGATCGATATTGCATTGCCTTCATGAATTTTATTCATCTTTAACACTTTACCAAAAATCACCCAAACAATTGACATTCAACCCTGATGTAACTTCACTCCATGCGTATAAATTTTGACCCATGCATTCCTAATGTTGGAACCTTTTTCTATGATACCACTATTTAACATACCCAACCACCCCTTTAACTTTTCTAGGTGACAAGGTGCTCCATTTACCACCATTACCATAAAATTTGTTGTTTTGATGATCAACTTTGAATTACCATTACCTTTATATACAAATATTTTCAAGAACAAAAGTATATATAAAGAGAAGTCAATTGCCTAAATTACCCATTCTAAATTATGCAAAAATTCCTACATAAATGCATCTATACCATGACTATTAAAACCATGCACAAATATATTTCATCACATAGAATTAAGAAGACATATATCTTAAATTACAACCATGAAATTCACATAGAATTGGGAAACTTATATTTTTAAAAGAAAATAGTCCCAAACTAGTTGCAAACAAAGGATGTTCCTCCCAGCCATAGGAGCTCTTCCATTCTTTCTTTGTTTATGGGAGATTCCATTTCTAAGTTAGGGATATCACTCTACAAGGGGTGAAGTCTTCCAAGTCCTATATTAAGTCTATAATGTATCCAACACATCACATTGAATAACCAAAAATTAGACACATATCTAATGCCAAATCTATTTACCTTTGTTCCAAACTCCATTAGGAAATTTCTAGTGCTAACCCCATCTGCATGTCCCAAACCAATAGCACTCATCCCAAACTAGACTACACAAACACATGAAATGGGATGTCCTTCTCTACTCAATAGTCTTTTAGGATGTCCCCATCCCCTTCCAATGCTCTAGCATATGATAACAAAAGATTCTTTGTGCCATGCCCCAAGGGAGTAAATTGTAATATATGTTTTCTCAAGAACAATACAAGATTAGTGATCCTCAAGGTGAATCATTGAAGTTTAGATTTAATGAGCCTCTAAATCGATTCTCACATTATATATGTGTGTTTTTAAGATTTTATGTGGCTTAAATGAGTCCACATTTTCCCTCTTAATCTCCTATTAATATAACTAACTTGTGATTAATTAAAGGGTTCCTTAGAACCATGGTTAAGGGTACTTATATTAAATATTCTAATGAATACTAGGGACATAAGCTAAAGTTAACTAGGGTGATTTCCCTTTATCCCCCTCTCTTTTTATCCACTTGTGGAATCATAGTGGCCCATATCTTCTCTATCCTTTTTCATTTGCAGTCATTAGGGATTTTCTATTAACCCTAGCATGGGCTAGTTAGGTGGGAATTTTAAGTCCCTCATTACTCTCTCTGCTCAATTTATCCTCAGGAATATTCTCCTCATTTCCAAGGAGCTCCTTATATTTGTTAGGATCTTGTACCCATATTAAGGAATTCCCTTTTCCCAAAGAAGAAACATTCTAACCCCCTTCTATTATTCTCTCAAGAACATGTGCGGGTGGAAAAATCATCTCTCATCTCTACATAGTGAACAAATTACAAATATTATTCACTTGGACACTATTATAAATGGGTGAAAACCTCCTTGGTGATTCCCAATATCACAATAATGGATCCTTGAACCATCATAACTTCAGACTTGAATGCAAAATCCATTTGCATATTTCCTTATATCTCCCCCATGCACATGGTGAAGTTGATTTGATGAAGGGAGGTACACATCAGACCTATATTATTGTTCCATGTGGATCCTTCATTGTGTGGACCATACTAGGTCATTACTATTCATCAACTGGTTCACTTGTATACTCATGCAATCCATCAAACCCATCTCCATATCAAACTCAAGACGTGTGGGACTCCTCCTCGTAAGGCATATGGTCATCGTGTCTCCATCCCACCAATTTAAAATGTATTTGGGTGTGTTGCATCACCCTAAGACATTCATTATTAATTGCAACATCACCCCCCTTTTTGTATTCTTAATTGATATTGACACTTTGAATGCCTAAATTACCTTTTTTTTAGTCCATATTTTACCTAATTCCATTGAATAAGACATTTAAGTCTAGCCTTCAATGATAAAGTACCTTTCTTGAGTTGGAATCCATGTGTATCACTCAACAAGTGACCTGTGTCTAGCGGGGATCCAGAATGATATTATGTGATGTCATGTCAAAGTCTGCTAATTTCCTAGGAACTCTTCTTCAAACAAATTGCTGACAAACTAAATTTTTCTGACATAAAGAGGAGTCACTCCTTTATCAAGGTTTTTTTGTTGGTGGGGAAAGTAGATATGGGTTTAACCACAAATTTCATTGAAAATTTTGTTTGAATAGTTTGTTGGAAAACAAAAAAAATTATCAGAGAAAGAGTGGTTGCTCCTTCTTTAATAGGTTCTATTTTGTTGTGGATAAAGTAGATGGAAAGGAGAAAGAGTAGCATGTCTTTCCCCAATTAGTTACATTGTGGAGTTTTATTAATTTATAAGATCATATATAATTTCCTTGATTTTGGGTCCTTTGGACAAACCTATCCTGGTTTTGCTGGGAAACATGTTCATTGTATGATAAGAAATTTGTCACTCATCCAATATAGCCAAGTTTCCAATAAACATACTTATATCTATGGACCCTTTGAGAAAAGAGTATTCTCAAAGAAAAGGAACGACCAATCCTTCCTCAAGGGGTTTTATTTTGGGAGTAGAAAACGTGGATGGTAAGGAGAAAGAGCAGATGCTTTTTCTCCAAGTAGGTCCATTTTGGAGTTCTAGGAATTCAATAGGTCATTTATGATTTCGACAAAGGAGAAAATCGTTTAAAGAGAACCCACACTTTCAAGTAATATGGGGGATATACAGAGAAGGAGCACACGTCCTTTCCTAATACCATTGAATAGAATTCGCAATTCATAGACATGCAAAATTTTAAATACACACACACATGTAATGCTAATATATTATCATTACGAATATTTCCAAGATTTAGGCTCCAAGTCACCATCTTAAGAAGGAACAGTTGCTCCTTTATCAAAGAGACATGTCTTGGGGTTTGTGGATGACATGTTCCTTGTATCATTAGGAATTATTCACTCATGCAATCCATCATTTTTCAATAAACATCCTTATATGTATGGACCCTTAGAGAAAATAATTTTCTTAGAGAAACAGTGGTCCCTCCTTCCTTAAGGATTTCTATTTTGGGGGTGGGGATAGTAAAGGTAACAAAAGATAACAACTGATATTTCCTCTTGTAGGTATATTTTTTATTTCTTGGAATCTAGAAGATCATATAATATTTTGGTGAAGATGGAAATCCTTTAAAGAGAATCCACCCCTTCAATGAATATGGGGGACGGACGGATAAAGAAAGCCCGTCCTTTCCTAATACCATGAAATATAATTCATAATTCATAGACATAAAAGAATTAATATCTTATATATAGATTTTTTTTTAATTAAAACAAATAGATTGTATAAAAGTGTAGTTGCATCTGAATCCTCCATCCATAGATGTTACAAAAAAATGTGGCAATTGTTAGTTTTTCTTAGATATTGTTAGCTTAATTAGGATCTTTGTCTGAAAGAATAAAAAGTACAAATACATTCATAAGATAAGAGATACACAAGCCACAAATATTTTCTCCGAGGAAACCATAAAGCAGAAAACCTCGCAAAATTCCTCAGAATAGTAAGATGATCAAAAGCAGTAATAAGAAGTATTGTGTAATGGCCCCATTCAAATAATTACATAGCAGGACAATTTCATCAATCCTACTAGTTCCCTAGGTTGGATGTATACATTTGGAATTTTAACAAGGGAGTTGATAAATGATCTTCAAACATTATAATGGAATAAATATTTAATAATATAGCTTATTAAATAAATAAAACAGAAAATTGAAGTGGCAATGGAACATGGAGACACATGGAAAATATGGGGCCCACACAAGCTAGAAATTTGGTGCCACATGGCATCCTTCTCTTGAAATTTCGAATCCATCAGAATCCTAAAGGTTTTTGGATGAGTTATAAGGCTAATACACTTGTACATATGCATCATAGGTTGAATTTTGGAGGAAATGTAACTTACATGGGAGAGGAAGAGTCATTTTGGAACTAGCGAGACACTTGGACTAGATTCCCTAGCTCTATGACAATAATGATGAAGATGCTATGAAACCTCTGACAGAAATCAGATATGAAGGAAAAAATCTGAAATATCTGACATTTCAGGTCGAAATAGAGAATCCAAGAGAGCTCTCATGGAGTTGTGGAAGCTCAAAGGGATCCAACTCGAATTTGAGGAAGGTGGAAAGCTAGGAAAGGGAGGACACATGGCAAATCATGAGCACACACCCTAATTCGAATTGGATTAGTTTGTGGATGGATCAGGAACCTTATAAGGATAATTATGTTTAAAACATACAGGAATCAAACAAGAGAAGGGATTTTTATCATTTGATAAATTGTCACTTGTGAATTGTGAAAGCTAGTGGATGACTAGTTTTCTTTCCTTAGCCAATTTCGAGGGTGAAAGATTCCCCATAAAAGTTGGTGTTTGAAGAGGAAAATAGGGTATTTCAAGTATATTTTATGGACTTGTAATTTCAGGTGGAATATATAGGGAATCTCATGGTTTCTTCTATTACAACACTTCCTCTCAACCATTTCTTGTTTTCTTTGCATATTCATGCTCATGGAGGGATTGCACCTTGGGTGAGATATTGTACCCTTTGGGAGATCTATTACTGATATATTTATGATTGTAATCAGTTAAATATTATATTTTCTTCATTTTCATAAATTTTTAAGTTGAAATACCCAATATTTGTATGTCAAAATGACTTTTAATGAGCGAACAATGACCATTTCCACTGTATTTTGATATATGCCATGGTAATGCTTATTATTTTGAATGGAGGAATGCGTATCTGATAAATGTATGATTAATGGACTATAATTAATTTGTATTTCAAGTCTCATGTGTTATAATAATCAACCCATAGTATTTACCCACTTAGACATTATGTCATTTATTTTGTCTTATTTGCCTAGTCCATGAGTCCCACCATGTGCAAGTTGTCAATTGCCTATCCATAGAGGTCAAACTTGCCATTATTGACTCATGGAGAACTTGGGAAAGCCTTGGGAATCAAATATGCTTTATTCCTGGCCTCCTAGGCCCCCTTCTGCTTTTTCTGCTTTATTGCCTGCTTTTTCAGTGTTTTAAGGCACATAGGAAAGCAAGACTAGGTGAGGTGAATTAGCTTTGTTGCCTCTTCCTCCTCCACTCCTTCCTCCATGAAAAAGCATGTATGAGCAGCCATTTGACCACTCTTTATCTTGCCCATGCACCCTTGCTAATTAGTGGGGTCCTTGATAGATTTGGGATCATCTTTTTACACCTATGGGGGATTTGCCTATTTTGGGTAAGCCTACTTTATGCTAGATTTGGATGCTTCCTTATGCATTCAATTTTCTCATGTATTCTATATATTCAAAAGCCTATGTTATTACAGGGTTGGATATTGTACACTCAGTTAATATAATTTTGTGTTACAGCTCCATATTCAGTCTCCATTGTTGATAATTTGCATGATCAATTGTTAATTGCTGTGAGTGAAATTAATCTACTGCAGGCCTGAATTTATACATGGTATCAGAGCCATTTTAGGTTGTTACTCTCCTCCAAAAAAAAATTTGCAGGTTCGACATCAAGACTGGGAGCCTTCTACTGACAGCCGTGACAGATTTTCTAAAGCTATGGATTCACAGAAAACTATCCTCACTCCCTTCAACTATTTTGAATGGAAATCAGAGATGGAGATCTTGTTGAGAGAGAAAGGCCTCTACAGGGTGACTATGGCTACAGAATCAGAGCCCAATGCTGCTGCAGAGAAGATCAAATGGCACAATCGGAGAGATGAGGCCTATGGCCTCCTATGTCTCAGTATTTCCCGAGACCTCCTTTTCCATCTCAATGGATTGAATTCACCGGATCAAGTATGGGAGAAAATTTCTGAACTCCTTGGAAATAAAGATGAGATGAGGGGACACCAGATCAAAAATGAATTGATTTCCCTGAGTCTCAGTAATTTTGAATCCCTGCAGCTATATTTCTCGAAGTTTAAAGCACTAGTTTTGCAGCTGAAACAGTGTGGTATTGAAAAGAAAGATGAGCAGCTCGTATTGTCCATCCTCTCGAAGCTAGGGCCTGATTACTCAGTCTTTGTTTCGACCTTCTATGCCACAAAACTCACAGCTCGAACCTGGAAGATGCCTAGCCTTGCAGATTTCATGGAATCTCTCACACAGGAACAAGACAAGCTGGTGATTATGGGCACCATCAAACCTTCCAAAGACCAAGCTCTGGTTGCTGGAGATTCGAGGGTGGATTCAAAAAGCAAAAAGAAAGCTAAAAACCCACCTGAGAAAGGAAGAGACAAGAAGCAGTCTCCAGAGGATCAACAAGGTCCCAAGAAAAATACCCAGAAGAAGAAAAAAAAAGGTGATATGAACAAGTGCTCATACTGTTCGAAGGGCAATCATACTGAAAGATCTTGTATGAAAAAGCAGATAGATATGTTAACTCAGCTGTTGGAGAAGAATGGAATCTCCCTTCCAGAAGGCTCAAAGAAGAGAGAAGGAGGATCAAGTTCTGATGACAGAGAGAGAGTTCATGCTCTAGTTGCTGGCACATCAAGCTCACCCAGTTTTATCATAGATTCTGGAGCTTCAAGACACATGGTTTCGACTAAGGAGGCCTTCTCCTCACTGGATATGTCGAAAGGACCATCTATTGTACTGGGAGATGACTCTCTCACTGAAAGCAAAGGAAAAGGAAGGATAGAACTTGATCATGGTAACTTCAACAATGCGCTGTATGTCCCTGGTCTCGCCTCCAACCTTCTATCAGTGTACCAGATGACCCACACTGGGTCTCCTAAGAAAGTCATATTCTCACCAGATGAAGTTGAGATCACATAAATCTCAAGTGGAAGAATCATTGAAAAAGGAGTAGGGAATCATGCTCAAAAGGTATACATGTTTTCACACTTCCTGCCTTACTCAAACCCCTCTGCTCTTCTTATCCATGATAATGAAGCTAGCAAGCTATGGCATGAAAGATTTGGCCATTTAAATTACAAGTGTTTATCTGATCTTAGTGAGAAATATATGGTCATAGGGTTTCCCAAGATAAAATTTTCCAAAGGAGTATGCCAAAGCTGTATCCTAGGAAAACACCCAGAGCACAAATTTGAGAAAGCCAGCCATGAGAGAACCTCTGCACCCCTCGAACTGATTCACAGTGATGTTGCTGGTCCATTCCCTCATATGTCCATGAGTTAGGCCAAATATGCATTGACCTTTATTGATGATTTCTCCAGGTATTGTTGGGTTCACTTCATGAAGCACAAGTCAGAAGTTTTTGGCATATTCAAAGTCTTCAAGGCTTTGGTTGAAAACCAGTGTCGAAGAAAACTCAAAGCACTCAGATCTGACAACAGTGGTGAGTATGTCAAGAATGAGTTTATTAACTATTGTGCAGATCTAGGTATTCAGATGTAGCATTCTATCCCCTACACACCACAGCAAAATGGTGTTGCAGAGAGGAAGAACAGATCACTGAAGGAGATGGCAACATGCATGATGGAGGCCAAAACTTTGCCACCAAAGTACTGGGCTGAAGCTATCAACTGTGCAGCCTATATTCAGAATAGGGTGCCTCACAAATAGTTGTATGGCATGACTTCTTTCGAAGCATGGAGTGGGCACAAGCCAGATGTGACCCATTTCAGGATTTTTTGCTCAAAGGCATGGGCTAGAATCCCGACATAGAAGAGGAAGGCTTTGCAGCCCCAAAGCCAAGAGTGTCTTTTTGTGGGATACTCTGAAGATTCAAAAGGGTACAAGTTGATAAACTTGAGCACAAACAAAGCCTTCATTGAAAGGTGTGTTCAGTTTGAAGAAGAACCCCTTGCAGAAGTGGAGATTGGTGAAGCCTCTTCACCACCTGAACCTCAAGAAGTAAGTAAAAGGTTTGTTGAACATGCTGATTCTGATTTGTCTAATGGAAATGAGTTTATTGCAGACCCAAACAGCCCCACAAGGCCTAAATGGGCAGCCAAGACACTACATGCAGTAGGACAGTTAGCTGGGGATCCCAATGACCCAA